>NQII01001169.1:206041-298848 GCA_002778355.1 Clitarchus hookeri
GGCTCGGCGCCCGCCCGTCCTCTCTCACCCTCACATCCCTCCTACTCCCCTCCCCTCCGTGACGTCATCGATCTGCGCGCAGAGCTGTCGCGCTCGCCTCCAGCCGGCACACTCTCTCCCCTTCACAGCATGCCCTCTTCCAGTGCATAGTATCTCTCTCCCTCGCAGTCGCGCCTTCTCGGGGGCGCGCATCTCCCCTGCCTCACTCACAACGCACCTTCCAGTAACCTGGAACATACAGCCAGGCTCTCCATGGAGAATGCACATGCTCTCATTTAGAGTTGCACCTTCATAGGCTCCCTCAGTTCCAGCAGCTTCCTACAGGAAGGCACACACATCTCCCTTTCTCATTTCCAATTGTTCCTTTTAGGAAGTAAATGCATAGCCCTTCACTTTCATTCCAGCGTTCCAGGAAGGATGCATGTATACTCACTTCCAGCTGCACCTCTTAGGAACAGCGCACATGTTCCTTCTATTCCAGTCGTACATTCCAGGAAGGACATGCATGCTTTCCCTCACTTCCAATTTCACCCTCCAGAATGGTCGCATGTTCTCCAAATTGCACTTTCCATCATGACTCCCCCAGTTACAGTCGCACCCTCCAGGACAGGACACACATACCTTCCATACTTCCAGTGGCACGTTTCCAGGAAGGACACCCTAGTATCAGTCTCCATGGAGAACACTAATGCACTTACACGCATTCCAGAGGGGGTGCACAAGTTTTCCCTCACTTCCTGTCATGTCTTCCAGAGAGAACAGACACATTTCCTCGCTTTAAGTTGCACCATCTATAGCAGATAAGCCTGACAGCATTGTCTTATGAAAAGATGCATGTTGCTCAGTTTCAGGCAATAGAAGCTGATTAAGGGTAGCACAAAAACCGACCACTTGTCCACATGTGCACTTTATGCTGCCAAAGAATTGATAGATGTGTAAACAAATTGGCTTGTCAGTTTCTTTATTGTAGACGTCCCTAGACCTTCGCTGCCACTGAAGTTCATCCCTGTGCCTGATTATGATTTTCTATGAAAGACTTTCTACCGATTTGGCTAGCTTGCATCTTTAAAGTTCATAGTTAAGGCGAAAGTCTGTATTGCAACTACGTTGACCTTGTATTGGTCTTGGCCTGTCATTTATTCTGATTTTTCATGGATCCTGCTCTCTATGTTAGTCGGAAATCCAAGACTGTTCGGAATTTGATTATTCCAAATATTTTAGGGCTATCAAACACTTTCAATTTTGATAATAATAAACATATTTAATGACAATTATTTAATAAAAGAATAATTTCAGCACTAAGTCCTTGCTAGAGCTCCAAAACAGCCAGACGTAAAATTAACAGAAACCACAAAATGCACACTGCAAACTCTGATAGACAACTAACTGCCGCCATCAATGCATGTTCTTATATACGAAATCCTCCCTTTTAACATACCCCCCCCCCTTCGCAATCCTTTACCTTGGCTACTTTTTTATACATGAGGAAAACACTCTTTATTGATTAGTAATATCACTATTACATATTACATTACTAAGTCTTTTTCTGATTGGACGTATCCACATTACATAAATTTCTTCTTTTCCAACCTGTTATAAAAATAAAACTCTCTTAAGCTCTGTTGGACTGTATTTTACTTCTACTAACTACACCAGTACAATAATATTCTAAAAACAACCATCAAAAAGACACATGTGTTAAATGCAACTGTCGCAATTTGCTTACATCTGTCACATTAGAAAGGAATTACAGAAGGCATTACAGAATCCTTGATTCGATACTTCTTTGAGTTAAATTACGCAAAATGTACGACGTGATGTAAGAAATGGAGAGTAATTCAAAAGGACAACTTAATAATGCAAAACTTAAAGTGAAATCCATAATCCAGAGTTTGTATACTAGCAAGGCATACACTGTATTTCGGGCTTCGATAGGCCGACATATGTACAATCCCTGTTTGTACGAGATATTCTGATTACTCGTATGCATAAACGATGCTATGGAAATATTTTGTAACTTGCAGAAGTAGAAAATATTTTTAGCCTAATGATTGGAGCAGAATGAATATGTATGTTCTGGTGCAATGGCACACAGCACTGGAGCCAGTCGACCGCCATGTTGTGACATCACCCAGCAGCTACTCTGGATCTGGGTGACCTTGACCTTAGCAACATGACTATGGCCTCAGAATTACCTTAAACCCATAAAAGAAAAACCCCCAAAAAAATCTATTTCAAGTGTTAAACGAATTTTAAAAAATCAATTTTTTTGAGATGAAAAATTAATATTTAAAAATTTAGGAAAATTTTGAAAACTTTAGTAAAAACATGTAAAGACTTAGACCAGCATGCAGGAGTTCTCGTGGTTGAATAAAAAATGGGGGACCATACACCTTCCCAGTATGAAGACCATCTGATGACTGACACCCCACCACTATTATTCATCAGTTAAATGTCACACTACTCCCTCTCCTATTACTCAGGCATAGCTCGGCCCCCTTCATCCGCCACCACCCGCTCCCCAAAAATGTAATTGGCTGATTAATTTACCCCCTTCCCCATCCCCCAGTTACACACTATAGCTCGAACTACTTTCAGAACTCACAGGATTTACGTCTTACCCAACAGCCCTCCACCCCTGCCCTGTCACCACCCCTACCAAAATTCTATTGGACTTATGTATATCACACACCCTCCCCGACTCCAAATTATTTTAGCTCTCCTCACACCTCACCCCTCGCCCTCCCTTCATTTAACATGCTTTCTCTCGACTGATGAGTTGGTACCCCTCCACCCACATCAGTATAGTTCGACCAATTATTCACCCTCGCTCAATCTGCTACCACTACCACCCAATTTTTCCAACATTTCTCGCTAGAGCGCACTAGTAGGGAAAGTAGTTAATGTGACCTAAACCATGCCACACCGCAGTTCCTTGTATAACGTGAGAGGCGAAGGATCTCTCTCTCTCTCTCTCTCTCTCTCTCTCTCTCTCTCTCTCTCTCTTTCTCTCTCGCTATTTCCCCTGATCTTTATAAGCATTCAGTTCGGTATGATATTTTACGTTAGGCTATTCCATTACAACAGGTTGCAGGGTAATATTGGGAGTCCTCGTCATTACGTATATCATTTCCCATGAAATAAAAAATCTGCTCAGATGTTGACCCCTGTTCGGACCAGCCAGCCTTTGCAGGCATGCTCCTCATAAAATACGGTACTGGAACTTGGTAATTTCAAAATCTATACATCCGCCATCGATCTCATTTGCAAAGGCGATACTTCAGTATCCGCCTCGCTACTCTCACATGTCGTTTGCAATCGGCGAATGTGCTGGAAAACCCAAAACTATAGGTCCTGCGTAGAATACAGATCGCGGGCCAAACAAGCGTGTGAAATGTTGCGGACACTTTTTTCACGAAACGACAATCCGCAGAGACACGCGAATACTTTAAGGCTACGGGTCCTTCAATTACTAAAATGTGCCATGTACCATCTCCGTCACCATTCACAGCGATAACTCTAGAGAAGATTTTGCTACCATTACTTCCCCAGAATCATTGAAGGTTCTGGGATGGATAGTGAAAATGCCGAAACGACATTCCATTACAGTGCAAAGACCAATGCCACCCACGATGAGAGTAGTTTGTGGGAGGACGTTTGAACGTCTTTGAACTAAATGAGGGGGAAAAAGCTATTAGCTCGCTACATAATTAATGGGTCAATAAAATTTAATTAATGGCTCGAATACAACTTTGCAAAATCAGCTCAGTTTGACAAACGCTACAGAAAGGCAGGTATTCGAAATGACTGTCGCGTTTGAAGCCAGAGATATTTAAATTGCTGTAAAATCCTATAAAGGAAAAATATGTCATGAATAAGAAACACAGAAGAATAGAGTTTAGTGCACACATTGGAAAAAAAATAATCAATCTCTTATTGCCCAGAACCAAAAAGATCACCCCCTCGACGAATCTTTATTTTTTTTAAATCATGTCGGCAACATTTGGCGTAGTTTAGATTGCGATATGCGGTTTTTGTTAAAGTTATAATTTCTGGAATAATCCAAAATGGAGTAAAATAGCATCGTGTCTTGCACAATGTGATATGCACAGTAAGGCCCCTGAGCACTCAACCTCACATGCAGCGATATCTCTAGCCGCCACTGATTGAATATAGAACACTTCATAAGCACAAATAATAAACATATTGAAAGTTTTGCAGAGAAAAAATGCATATATTGCGAGGAGACGTTAGTATAACGTTGCACCCGCCTGTAGTACAAAACCGTAAAAAAAAAAGCTACATTCGGCAAACAAACTGATAGGCTGTTCATGGTAAACTGAGCACTTTCGGAAGCCTCGCCTAAGATCTGTTAGTACGCACGTTGTGTATTCATTCGCGTCATGCAGAATGAATACTGCCGCGGGCATCATCACGTTACTCATGCATCGGCCAAGTGAAACTGTGCAATTATTAGAAAAGTAAATACATTAAACATCTGTGATTTTCCCACTTAGGTGCATTAAAAATGGAAAGGTAAAGAAATAATGTAAGCTATTACAAATGGTCACCTAATAGTTTTAATTTGGCGTTGAGATATGGAACTGCTTTCCCTCCATCGTTACCAACTTTACTGGGCACGTGGCACTCAGTGCACCCGTTTGTGCAGGTAGGAGCAGTGACTTTTTTCTAATGTTGATTTCAAAAGTGCTCACTCTATTGTGTACAGCCTTTACTTTATTTTCATATGTATGTGCTCTCAATGAAGCAGCATATGTTAGCATATGTTAGCCCCACCCCCTCCTTGGCAGTGCTCTATCAAGGTGACTTCGGCCATACGTAAGGTGATCATGTGGTGTGGACAATGTCGGCACGAGGCCGACATCAACATTGCCTTCACTCTTTATGGACCACATGCACGAAAGGAACCGGCACAGCTGCACTGCCGAGCGCAAGTCTCCCTCGTCAGTTTGCTACCAACACGAATCTCAGTACAGACACGTGCACTTATCTGTAATGCAAGTTTCCACAACAAACACGCAAGTTAATATGATACCTCGTTCAAGACGATTTTTCCTATTTGGTAAGCTCTGCATTGTTTATCCCGCAAAGCACATGTAAAGCTGTAGCACTGTTTTACTAGAATCGAATAGGCACGAATAAAATTAAAAGTTACCTCGACCGTACGAGGAAGATGGTATGAACATACTAAATGGGCTTCAACATGTTCTGTCGCATAGGATCAGACTCTAGCATCAAGCGTTCAGAGATAAGAACCTTCATCGTTTCGGGGAAGGAAAAAATATAGCAAGAAAAATCACAGCATTTAACAACAGCAACTTATATTGACAAATACGTATGAACAAAAAAAAATTGTTATATCGAACACAAGGGTTTGATATCGATAATTCACATCGCTATTGCCTTGCATTTTCAGGCATAACAAGCCGCCATTTTGCATTTCTCAGGCATTCCGAGCTACCATTTTGCGATCTCTAATCATTTGCACACCAGTCCGCCGCCGAGCCCTCATATGCCGCCTAATGGCCTTGGTGTCGTGAGACCAGGAGCATAGACTCCCATCACTCACTGGCTGTTTGTAAAACAAATGCACCCCGACACATACTCAAATCATTGGGCCGGCGGAGGGCAGCCTTTGTAGCTGTGGTTTGTTGGGCACCAGACCCGTATTAAGGCTGTTTATTGGTGCTGCCTATTATAAGTAAAATTAGGTATTCGTGTTTTCAGCGGGTGAGTGAGCTCCCCTCCAGCCTCCCGACTGTAGTGAGTGTCAGTGCCGTGACGTCTGTCTGACATGTTGGCCTGTTGTGTACAAGTGTGCTAAGGTGAGTCCCTAGTCTCCCGGGGCAGCCCTCAGGGTACTATTCGTGTGGTCGTGTAGTGATAATTAGAAACATTGTTAGTACGCTAGAGCTGGAGTGGTCCTTGGTACCAGAATCTATACAGAATCTGGCAAAAGCGGAACCCCCCCCCCTTTTTTTTCCCCCTCATTACGTTGATCATCTTCTTCCCGACCTGAAACAGACTATCAAGTCGGTGCGTCATTTTGAGTAGTTAGTATTAAGTGTAGAATATATATATGTATATATATACATATATATTTTTTAATTTTAAGGTTTTTTGTGGTTTTTTTTTGTATTTCGTATTTCTATTTTATTTTTGTTTTTATTTTAAAGTGTTTTTTATTATTTTTTTTGTCTGAAAAGGGTTTGTTTATTATAAATTTGTTTAGTTTAATTTAGTTTATTTTATTTAGTTTGTTGGTTAGCCGCCAACCCCTACCTCGATTGGTATGTGTCTCTCGACCTGGCAAACAAGTGGTAGTTGGGGCTATTTCCCCCCTTTCTCGAGTTGCCACATAACCGGCCTGGGCAGGGCGCCCTATGTGACCGATGCAGTGTGCCTATTGGCCTTTGGTGTAGTGTAGAGAGTAACTAATGGCGTTGTCTCTAGCCCTGTGTGCGGACGACTAAAGTGTTTCGGCTAGAGCCATGTAGTTTTATTAAACGTGTTAAATTCCTTCCAGGACCGATCAGGGAATTCCGAGGCGAAAAGGGTTATGTAATGTGTTAAGCATTTTCGTTTTACCGCGATTCTGGGCTGTTTATTGTTTTTATTTATTTATTATTTTTTATAGTTTTTTTTGTTTCAATTTTTAGTATAATTAGGTGTTATCCTATACTATTTGTTTGTTTAATGAGGTAAAGTGGCAAGTGCTGTGAGAAGCAGCATCTACTTCTCCTGTAGTGTTGCCATGGCTTTCGCCTGTGCGATCATGGGCCTTAAGTGGTCCGTTAGGGTTACGAAGTGGTTTCTCGCAGAAAAGCGGCCAGTTCGTGCATTTCTGCTAACACGGCCGTATTTTCTGTTGTGTTGTTCCTTCTCCTGTATTGTGGTGATTTTTCCCTTTGCTGTTGTGTGGGTGCTTGTTCCCTGTGAGTGTTTTCCTGTTCAGTCTGCCTTTTCTGTGATTGAAGGGGAGGGAATTCAGCCTTTGACTGAATGTTTGCTCGCGTGTTTTTCCGGATGCCTTGCCTAGTGTCGCGTGTTTGTTTGGTGGATTAAGGTCCCAGCCTTTGTTTGCGTGCCTCAATGTGCTTCTGTATTACTTCGCACTGGTTCCATACAACCTAGTGTCCTGTTTTCTTGCAAAGTGTACATTTCCACTTTGCCTTGTCCTGTTCTTCAAGGTACAATCTGCCTCAGTGTGCGTCCCGTACACAGAGCGCTGATTGGCGGAAGTGTGCAGTCTTTCTGAGCGTGGCCGAGCGCACGACGCATGCACTGCAACACATCTTCAGCGCGGTGTCTGTACGAGGTATGTTAAAAAAAAAAGGCAACTTTGCACGTTTCGAGGACTACGTACATTCGATTATCGATTGTTTTTATTGTTATGTTGGTACACATGTCCCCAAAATATGTTGACATTATCAGCCATTTTGCATTGTTAGTTTGTTTGTGACAGATATAAAGGTTAGACGAGTTTTGGTGTGCTTGGCGAATTTTTGCTATCGCAAACAATGGACCAAATAATCTGTATTAACAACACCGTAATCATGCCTCAGCCACCGTATTCACCGGACGTGGCCCCCTGCGACTTGTTCCTGTTCCCAAAACTGAAGAGACCCATGAAAGGACGGAGGTTTGCTACGATTGAGGCGATAAAGATCTGGGAGACTTCAATGCCATACGAAAATGTGCATATCATAAGTGCTTCGAGGATTGATAAAAAGCGCTCGCACAAGTGTATTATATCCGAGGGGGATTACTTTGAAGGGAACAAAAAAGAAATTGATGAATACATAAATATTTTTCGAGACAAAGTCATAAAATAACAAGTCACCTTATTTTTGGAACACACCTTGTACAGTTCTATGCAAACTGACGTGTAATATAGTTTGGGTATTTTCAGTACGTTGAGATCATCGTGTTGATGTGTTACAACAGCCCCAAAGACTGTAGGTGTGTCAGCTAGTGTTCGGAATTTCCAGATGTGGACTGGACTAAAGCCATATTCTTTGAACTCTTTCTTTTAAGTGTCTTATTTCTGCGTTGTGTGTTAGTCATTTAATGACTTCAGGTGTTGTCTGTTGGTGACTGTCACTTTCACAAAAAGGCTTCGCCAAATTGGTGGTTCAGTCACGCAATTTTCGAGGTGCCAGGCATGTAGACCGGGGGAGCGAGTGCTTTTGGACATGTGTTTTCATTTGTTACAGCCGTTTTGGAGCTGTCCCGGCTATCAATGGAAACGTTTTCGTCTCTCAATGGTGAGAAGGCGTTTTTTGTTGGAACAGTTGAACGAGGTTGAGTCTGATTTCCTGCTAGAGCTGTGTGTCTCGTACTTTGTTGGTGCCATTCTGTGTTGTGTTGTGTGTTGTGATGTGTTGAGTTCGAATTAGTGGAGGAAGGAGGGACAGCAGTCACCTTTCTCCTGTGCCCCTTACCATCAACTTCCTTTCGTCCTGTCGTCTCCATCGTGTCCTTGTGTGCCTACCAACCCAAGAACTCGGTAGCTGACAGAGCTACCTGAAGGCTAGGCCAGAAGGGGAGATATAGCCTTCCCTAACCGCTGCCTGGTTGCTTCTGCAAGCCAGTCCAGTAACAATATATATATATATATATATATATATATATATATATATATATATATCGTCACATTACTTAGTTTCTTCGTATCCCAGTTGGCGAGTCTTTTCATCCGCTGATGCATATATTAAGAATTCTGACAAACCCGATTTTTTACATTGTGCTTAACAGTTTGTAAAAAAAAAAACAGAACATTATATCCCTACGCAAATAAGGCTGCATGCCTCATGTCATGAAAAAAAAAACAAGAAGTTTCATAACTAATGAGACTAATTTTCTCTACATGAGTGCAAATGATTTTTAATGAAATCCTTACAAGATGTTAGGTAGGTCTTGACGTCTCGTTGACAACAATATCATTAGAGAAAAAACCATAAACATATGCAACAGCAGTGAAACAATTACAAATAAACTCGTAACTTACTCGGTACTCGAACCCAGAAAATCTCGTTCCACAAGCTGGCAAGCAAGCAAATGCATTAAGGAGGTAGCATTCGGATCATTAACTTCGGATGTCATCAGTTTAGTGTTTCGAATGAACGGAGTTTACTAACCTAAAATATTAACATGCCAGTAATTTTGAAAACCAAATTATTAGCAACCTAAAAAACTAAATTATAAATGGCCTTCCGTAACACTACTTGTGTGATGAATTTGGTGGAAGTCGTTTGATTGGTCCCTGAGAAATGGCATAAAAACTTTACATTCTGATTTCGTGCTATCTTACAAAATTGCCTAAAAATAAGAGGTTATTAATACGATGCTTCTACTAGATACTTCCAGCATAAAAACATTTTGGTTGAATTGTATAATAAATATAGCAAACTTATCTATATATTTATAGTGCTGCCATTTTTAAAAGCAACGTCTGACCGTACTAAAAAATCATGCATGTTTACATGGCCTTCCGTAGATCAACTGGTGTAAAAAAAATTGATGGAAATTAGTTGAATTATCCCGGAAATATGGCCAAATGTTTCATTTTCTCATCTGACACAATTTTGCAAAAAGACCAAAGGAAGATCTCAGTGTGCATTGTTAATTTTTCTAATGAATACTGCTAGTGTCCAAAATTTGGTTGAATTTTGTTGAATTGTTTAACAGCAATAACATACTATCCTAAATTATTTATATTAACACCATTTAAAAAAGTCTAGCCACACCTAAAATATGTTAGTTTACAAACGATACTTTAGCACTACTTGCGTGTAAAATTTGGTGGGGATTGGTTGATTCGCCCTCGAGGTATGGCTTTAAACCTCCATTTTTTCATGTGACGATCTACATAAATGGCAGACAAAAAGACTATGTATTAGCACATTATATGATTGTCACAGATACTGCAAGTATACAAAGTCAAATTAAAATCGGTTACATAGTTTCATAGCTTTATAATAGCCACCGTTTTCAAAATTAGTGTCCAGCAAACGTAAAACCATCCCAAATAATTTGGCTAACCACAGAACACATTCTGAAACAAATTGGGTGAGAATCGTTTGATTGTTTCCCGAGGTATGACATTAAATCATATTTTTTCATGTAGGGTATCTCACAAAATTGCTGCAAAATGAGACAAATTTGATGGTTATATATTGCCGGCATACAAATTTAGGCAATAAGCGGAAATCTTTTCGTAGTTCCGTAGATATATCATACTGATCTACAATATTTATATATTTATATATTTATTAATTAATGTCTGACGCATTAAAAACATATCAGTTACATGCCTGCCATAGTGATGCTTGTTTGCAGACATTTGGTGGGAATCGATTAATTGTTTCCCGAGATATTATATAAAACTTTATTTATTGTTGTGACCTCATGTTACAAAACAGCCGATAAAGAGGCTTCGTATAGATACATTTGATAGTTTTAATATATGCTGCCACCATACAAACTTAATTTGGATTTGATTATATGGCTTTGACGATATAACTTACAAATCTAAAAATTGACGTATGAAGGCCATTCTGAACATACGTTTATGACAAACTTAAAACATACACATTTACATCACCTGCCATGGTACTACCTGTTTGCACAAATTTGGTAGGAATCGGTCAGTTGCTTCCAGAAAATTACATAAAAACTTCATTACTTCATGCAGTGCTATCTTACTAAACGACTGCCAAAAGTGGCCATGTGTTAGCATAAGTAATGCTTGTAATAGATACTTTCAGCAGTCGAAATTATTTCAAAATTGGCTACACTGTATGGTATATACACCAAATAAACCTAAAATATGTGAATGGCTACCATTTTAAAAATAAATGCCTAAGCAATTTAAATCGCATACATTTATATGGCATAACATAGTATTACTGCAGATATAATATAAAGGCTTTATTTGTCATCTGGTGCTACCTTCTTAAATGGCAGACTAACAACAATATTCATTTTTAAATTCAATAATTGCATGATGCACTGGCAACATAAATTATTTTGTTTTAATTGGTTAAATTGTCCCCGAGATATGACATATTATCCTAAATTTTAAAATAGTAGCCATTTTAAAAGTAAGTGCCTGTGGTGGTTGAAAACTACAAAAGTCAGATGTCCTTCCTAATTACTATATGTGTACCGATTTTGGTGAAATTCTGTTTACGGATCCAAAAATTTAAAAAGCGGATGCACACACACTCAGGCACAAACACAGATACACATAGACACACAAACAGGGAAGTGATCTCATAAGCCTTTCTTTCCATCTTTCCATCTGAAGACATACACATACACACACAGACACTGTCTCTCTCTCTCTCTCTCTCGCTCTCTCTCATGAAAACATATGAATGTAGGGGAATAATACGGGACCCGCTTGAAGAAACAGGAACATATCTGCGCAGTAACGAACTTACAATAATACGCTTTATGGTCCGAACAGCGCTACATATTTATATTTTCGAATGGTCGCGATATTCCAAAATGAATAAAAGTTATAACACGCTAAGTTAATTTAATCTCGCGCCTTAGACACCGAGGGACTACCCACTGAAAAAAAAAGCCAATTCCTTTATCGTTATTCATCTAGATTACACAGTACCCGGCATAATATGACGGCAAAAATTCATAGCAATATTGGGAACACAGATTATAAAACAACCCCAGTTCATCATGAAGCCCGAACCTGAAAAGTTACATATGCACGTCGCTAATTGTTCAGCCCAAGCATGCTAGTGTATTACAGCGATATGCACGATATATTTTGTAAACGTTAGAAGCGGGTGCTAGCTCCTCCATTACTGGTGTTCATTTTGGCGGCAAACTTTGTGTACACACAGTTCGCTACCACCATTATGTCCAGGAAGTGTTGTGATACTTGCACAAAGATCTGCTACATCTCGTATTAAGCAAGCACATAAGCAGTACATTCGCTAAATAAAAGTTTTAAGCATACACATATTTAAGCACATAAGGTGTTTTACCCATGTACAAAAAAACCATCGGGTTGCAGGAGAGATAACTGTGGTGAGAAGACCCAGCACAATCTGCGGAGTTCTGAAGACTGGGCACATCAGTTCAGCGGCCAAACAGCTCGCAGGCCAGCTTAGCAACGACAACTTCCGCGAGATGCTACATGGTGGCGCAGCGACTGTAGTCCATTCACGGTCACGTCCAACTATTCTGAAGGCCTGCTGAAGTTACAGTTACAGGATATTCCTCCGCTTCATGCAAACAAAGCTTAAGTAAGTCCAGAAAATTACACCATAGAGGCAACGCACTGTATTCGTGTGCACTCAGTGTTATAATATTCGGCATAAGAACTATTTCTTACTAGGCATTACCAACACACCCATTTTATCACTATTCTTATTCATATTAATAATAAATGAAATACTACAGTTTATAAATGGAATACAAGTAAAAGTTCAATTTATCCAAAAATAAGGTAGTTTTTATGTTGACACAAGTATAAAACGCTCGTGATAAATAGCATAGCTAGGAAACAACCAAAAATGACATACATGGGGTTCATTTTCAAAAGTTTGATTCAACAAGTGCGCAGAAACTGCAGCGCGTTCGTCTCCCATCACGCAGATTGCACAGCATCGGACGCTTTATTCCCTATTCGCGAAGGAGGGACACCTCAATGCAAGATCATTCTTCTCACAGCGAGCCGGGTTCCATTCCCGGCGGGGTCGCTACCGGATTTCCGTATGTGGGAATCATGCCGGACAACGCCACTAGTCGGTGGGGTTTCTCGGGGATCTCCCGTTTCCCCCTCCTTCGCATTCCAGCGTAGCTCCATTCTCACGTCATTCCACCCTCATCGGCTCTAAAGACCTCGTTGTTAAGAGCCACCCAGATCTCTCAACTCAAGTCAACTCACAATAACGGGACTTTGTTATATTTCCTTATATTTTTCTTTGCGATGTATTTAATTAGCATATTCAGCCACGTACCAGACATTGCTGTGATCACTGCGTACACTTCACCAAGCACTGCAAGCCAGAGAGGCCATTCCAACCAGAGCATCTGAATGCTTAAGTATACGAGTCGGTGTGAAAGAAAGTAACGTCCCTGGGAATATTCCGTATGCTTTAGCGTTTGGAGTTATTACCAGTGATGTGAATATCGACAAGGGAAAAACGTTAGCCATGTTGAATAGGAACAATTAACAAAAAATAAATTTTGGCAGCTTATGAACACAATCTTTGCTACGAAGTCACCCAAAACTTCATGCATCTTTACTTCCACATATATGAAGGAAACCGACATGTTATCAGCAGGATTCGTTCTATATCTTGCAGCCAAATAAGGCGTGATACATTATGGTTATTATGCATACATGGGACCTACAACCAGTCAGTTATCGAATTTGCTTCAGAAATCGAACTCAGACTTGAAAAACATTCCTGAAACATACTTCAAAAACATACCCCAAAAACATTCCTCAAAAAACATTCCACAAAAATATTCTTTAAAAAATTATTTATCAAACAACACTCTGCAATGAAATCATTCCACAAAAACATTTCTTGAAAAAATATTTCTCAAACAACATTCCTCAAAAAATATTTCTCAAAAATCATTTCTCAAAAAGCCATTCCTTAAAAAGCATTCATTATATAACATTCCTCAAAAAACATTTCTCAAAAAGCCATTCCTTAAAAAGTTTTACCATAAAACATTCCTCATAAACATACATTCCTGAAAATATTCTTTGCTCTAAACCTTTCTCAGTTAATTCGTTCGTAAAATAGAACTCAGCCGATTGTAAATGATCCGAGAAAAACGTAATACTTTGGATTGAACCATAGCCTTTCTTGTGCAATTGCTCGCAGAAATATTACCTAAGAGAAACCCTTGAAATCGATTTTATACAAAACTTAATATATTCATTTTTCTTAAAAGCAGTAAGGATGGTGTGATAAGTTAAACAGACTTCTATTTACGGACAAATGAACTATTTTACTTATTTAATACAATAGAAATTTGCGTGTTTCATATGCTTGCAGATAATGGACAATACCCAATGGTTTTGTTCGATGTAACCCCTTTCCTTCAGTTCGTCCACGACTGAAAATGTCAATGTGCGAGTGATCCTCACTTTATTGCACGTCAGCCAAATGTCTGAGTTTATAACCAACGCCCTGATTTTCGCATCTGGGAGCTGTGGTGGACGTTGCATGTGGTCGGTGGGTTCTCTCGAGATACTCCTGTATCACCTCACCCCGCCCTGTACCAATGCATTTCATCACTGTTCCATACTCAACCCACTTCCTCCTAATCGATACCAACCATTCTAGCTGTTAAGCACCTCCAAAATGTCTTTCAATTCGGAAACACAATCACACATTCACCCCGAAAATGCATTGGAGTGGGTATAATGACCACTACAACATTTTCGTGCCTTAAAAAATCGCTAGATACTGCCAACAAATCACTCTAAAAGTAACCTAAGTTCAAAATAGTTATTTCCCCTGTTTTCGTAAACATTCCACACTTTCGCATCGCTCAGTTCAGTGGAATTACTGGAATAAGGGTGAAAAAAGGCAGGAAAGTAAAGGTAAGGGTCTCGAGTCAGCAAAGCGGGCAGCAGTGGCGCAGTGGCTAGAGCAGGTCGCCTCCCACCTATGCAGTTCGAGTTCAATGTTTGGCAGGTTCATTCCCAGATTTTTGCATGTGTAAATTGTGCTGGGCGATGCCGCTGGCTGGCAGGTTTTCTCAAGGAACTCCCGTTTCCCTCACCCTTGTATTCCAGCATTCCTCTGTTCGCTTCATCTCACCACGCTCATTCCTCTGATTGGCCGGGAGCATCAAGCATACCTCTCGTGTAGGGCAGCTGCCTCCACTTGGTGTAAGCCTCCCTTCATTGCATCGGTAGGCTGCCCTAGGCGGGATTTGCAAGTGGATTTTCATTTTCTCGAGTCAGCAATTCAAGTGAGTGAGTGGAGAGATTTCGGCGGCTCTTAGCATAGAGGTCTTGAGACCCGATGATAGTGAAGTAATGTGAGTATGGAGCAGCGCCGGAATACAAGGATGGGGAAAACGGGAGATCTCCGAGAAAACCCGCTGACCAGCGGCATCGTCCGGCTCGATTCCCACATGCGAAAATCTGGGAATGACCCCGCCAGGAATCGAACCTGGTTCACCTAGGTGGGAGGCGAGTAGTCTAGCTACTACACCACCGCGGCCCCTCATCGCCTGTTGGAAACATAGTGCAACCCGCCAGTTTTCGAGTGTAAGAGATCCTGAATCTAGGAATTTGTTTACCGATATCAGTCTACTTATCACTCATAAAGGAAGAGTGGTTATCATTAGATAGATTTTAAAATTATTAAGTCAGAGAGAAATCACGACTCAATTATAATTTATTTTTAAGAGAAATTAAAATAAGAGAAGAAAACATAATCATATTTAAGGGGAAAAACAGTGAGCACCCTGAGAAAACTCGCAGAATTCAGTAAGATATGGTTATATTAAAGGATAACTTGCCCTTAGGCACATGTTTTTATACGAGCATATAATATTCCTGTAGGCATATTGTTACAATTTTCTCAAAGTCAGTGCGCTAAACAAGGTTCGTTACGGGACGGAGGTCTTAATAAAACAAAAGAGTTTATTACAATTTTCTAATTTTATTTACAATAACAACAAACAAAATTCTCTCGACTCAACATCTTACAAAATATTTATATCATTCGCTGTTTACATTTAATGACTTTAACCAATACAATTTACAATTACCTCACAAAAATTATCGTAATTAAATACTTAAAATCAGCCCCAATAAACAATGTATCAAAACCTATTCAATTATTTGACTAATTAGTAATTATACACTGAAGAGCCAAAAAAAATGCTATATGCGTGCGTATGCAAATAACAGAGGTATGGAACCAATCAGAGTAACGCGATGCGGTCGGCAGCTAGATCGGTTACTGCTGCTACAATGGCAGGTTATCAAGATTTAACTGAGTTTGAACGTGGTGTTATAGTTGGCGCATGAGAGATGGGACTAGCATCTCCGAGGTAGCGATAAAATTTGGATGTTCGCGTACGACCATTTCACGAGTGTACTGTGAATATCGGGAATCCGGTAAAACATCACATCTTCGAAATCGCTGCGGCCAGAAAAAGATCGTGAAAGAACGGGACAAACGACGACTGACGAGAATCATTAAACGTGACAGACGTGCAACCCTTTCTCAAATTGGCGCAGATTGGATTTGTGGACTGTCCTGCAGGATTCATGGTGTGAATTGCCTCCTCCATACCTTCATACATTAGTCGAGTCCATGCCACGTCGTCTTGCGGCACTTCTGCGAGCTCGGGGGGCCCTACACGATATTAGGCAGGTGTACCAGTTTTTTTGGCTCTTCAGTGTATGTCCATATTTGACAGTTCCAATATTTACAATAAAGTCGGAATGACATGTTATTCAGTCCCACCTCAGTTTAGTCCAGGTCCCACCAGTCCTCAATGTTCTACAGTTCTCAGAACACCCTCATGCACAGTAGCCTTCACTCGTCGGATATCAAATCCTCTCGTCCATTCACACCACAAACACCTCGTCCGCCATCGCCTAGCAGTCTCCCGTCGTCATCTGTCCACTTCGCCGATGTCTTTCGCTGCACCACGCGTCACTCTTTTACTGCACTCAGCCAATGGGCTGTCTTAAAAAGACTCCCGATCCTTGGACCGCTGCAATATTTATATGGTCGTAGTCCATAGCCCAGAAATTTCTCTAAATGCCATGTTGCACCGAGGGTCCAAGTTCCCAGAATATTCTTGCGCATCCTCTAAACTTGTCGGCTTCTCCATCAGAGGGTGGAGGAGCTGGAATCCCAACCAGGAGCCAGGCGACGTGACTGGACAGATCACCAGGGGGAAGATAAGGGTTGAGGGGGATCAGCCCTCTCACAGTGCCGGCCTGCTCGTAGTAACGGGAGCTCGTGCGCGAGGCGAGAGGGCATGCACATTACACTGACCCCTCCTTAAGACTTTTCATCCCGAACAGGCTCTCTAACACCTGTACCTTCATACAGCGCAAGTCAGTTGATGTGAACAACCTTAGACTTTTCTTCCTGGGAGTCCTGATGACAGTTCTGGAAGGAGGTATCACTCACTCGCTTCAAAATTTAGTAAGGGCCTTCCCAACATCCTTGGCACTGAGATGCACTGCCCCCAAGGTGTTTCCTTTCTTAGAGCCACACTAGCCGCCCTTCCTTGAATGCATCGTCGGCAATTCTCAGATCACATCGAGTGTTCCTCTTAATGCCAGTAAACACAGGGATATGCTCGTATCCTGCCTCCTGGCTGTCTTCCTTCTCCAGAAGATGCATATGTGCAGCTTCGTCCATAAACTGGACTTCTCTCGTTTTCTCGCCTGAATTAACTGCTGGGTGACGTCTATGGCAGTCCGAATCCAGAGTCCTCGTTCTTCTAACCACCATTTTGCGATATTTTTTCGTTCCCTTAGGTAGGATGTTGCTTTTTGGTGTTGGTTTTGATGGGCTTGTGGTTTGAATAGGCATTACTATGGCTGTCAGTTCCAATTGTTGGTGCAGCTGTTATTTGGCCCATTCGTCAATGACTAGTCTCTGGTGGCAGCCCTGGATACCGGGCTCATAAGTGTACCTCCTTTCCACAGCTCCAACATTCTCGGTGCCTCACTCGACGAGGGACAGGTGTCGCTGCCTCTACGGAGTAGAGAAGTTACCTTACCACCACCTCCATTTTCCTCAACAAGGTCTCGGTCGTACTCACGTCTGGCTGCCGTGTCCTGCAGTTCCTCTGCGGACACTGGATTGTCAAATGTCCTGTCCGGCCACACTCCCAAAATTCCCAATGCTTAGGTGGACAAAAACTGTATTTCTTAGCACAGACTCTGGCAGTAATGTCTTTCATTGTGTCCTCCAACATTCTCATGACGTCCAGGATGCTATCACCATTGTCGTCATTGCAAGGGGCATGCTGTATGGCGATGCTAGACGTACAGCTCGGCGCACATCTGAATCGACTGAAATGACGTCTCGTGCCTTCTCAGAGCACCCATCTAGAGACAGGCGTGTGATCCACATGATATCCTGCCACAGCTCCTGTGGTGGTTCCCCTGATCGCTGGGTGCGGCTTCGTAGTTTAGCATTGTGGTCGTGTCGCAGGTATCGGTTCCCGAACCGCATCTCTATAGCCGACACCAAACAGGAGTATTCTAATCGATGCCGTTCTGGAAGGAACTGCAGTATGCTCGGAGAATGTTCCCTCAGTACAGCCGCCAGGTAGTACGCCTGCTGTTGTTCGGTACAGCCATTCAGGGCGGCAACACTCTCGAGCTGGTGCTGATATTCGCACCAAGGTGTCTGTCCATCGTAGGGGGCGGGCGTAATTGTGACGTCTTTACCCACCCCTGGCTGTGGCGTACCCACACTGCGATGGCGGCACTGGCAACCTCACCGCCCCCCCGTCGTCAGCTCGGTGGGGGTCAAACTCAGCTCTTCCTCAGCCGCTATATGTTTTCTCCCCGGCTGCTGCTGGGATTCCTACCATTTCTTCTTGAGTGCGCTCACTTCCTGTCCCACCTTACTCTCCTTTCCTTCATACTGTTTATTCTCTGTCTCACATTGTCAATTTTCTTGTTCACAGTCTATTTTATTGTCCACTAACTCGCTTACACCTTCTATCTTTCGATCTACATTTTCATTCACACTGTCTATTTTCTTATCTAGTTGGCCGACCACTTCACTACCACCATCTATTTTCTTGTCCACTACTTCGCTAACACTGTCTATTTTCTTATCTACCAATTCACTAACACTAATAATTTGACTATTTACAGTTTCACTTACACAATTGATTTGACCATTTACATTTGCATCAACGCTATTTACAGCATTATTTACTTTACTATTTACATTCTCGTTAACATTATCTACAACACTATTCATTCTGCTATTCGCATGACTTATTTGCCCTGTAAGTCCTTCAATTAACGAGCGAAGGGCTTCCATCTCTGACATTATCCTAGTTGCAGTAGCGGTTCATGCTATAGGGCTGCAATCCCCCACCTCTCCCGACGCACCCCGTGAAGGGTGGATGACATGTGTGAAGGGAGGGTGTCACTCTTCGCGTGGACGTGGGCTGCTGAGTGCCAGCCCTTACAGGCAGCCGTGGGACGAGCAACTGGTGCGCGCGTTTATATTGCTTTGCTGTCGTCAAGCTGGTGATTACGTCAGGTGTGAAGTGAAGCATTTAGAGGTTTGTAGATATTCTACTTTCACTATATTTCAATTTAATTTAACATGAACAGAATAAATGTAATGGGTTTACAAGTTATTTCTTTTTCTCAGTTATCACTACACGAGAAAAAATATATTAAAAAGCAAATGGCTTAATAATTAATCAGCCTTCATCAACAAAGCAGCAGGCAAATAAAAGAAAATTTAATCGTGATGTGTATGACATGCACAAATGGTTGTGTGGGTGTAAATGAAAAATGCTCTATTTTATTTGTATGACAAGTGTGTTAAAAATATTTTTATTTATTAAAGTAATTTTCTTATACATTATAAAATAAAATGGCAGGAATATTTTATCGGTACAGCATAAAATAGGGGATGAGAAAGGAAATTACTATTTTAAAATAATTGGACTCCGGGTGCCGTCGCACGATGCCATCCTCCTCGACGTCGTTTTGTGATGTTTCTCATCGCCCCACGTCATTCCGCGAAGTCCCACATCGTCCTGTGTCGTCCCGCGAAGTCCCACGTCGTCCCGACAACTGCTCCTTGCACTGCATATGCGAGCGTCACATCCCTTGTCACCTAGATGTGTGGCTGTCTAATTCATCCTCTGTTCCGCGGACTGGATCGCCTCTCCACACTCGGTGTAATCTCAGCATTCACCCCAGTGTGTACTCGCGCCACATTTGCGACTCTGTGCACTGGTTCGCCACTGTCTCTCCAAGCATGCAACTTATTATCCCGCGAGTCAACCGATCTTATCATTTTGGTTTTTCTGAGGATGCTGCCGAAATGGTATCCTGTAGCGTATCACATTCGCACTGGTCCGTTCAGAAGTTTATCTGGTGGCAATATTCCAGTTATCATTACCTTTTTTGACACCCCACATCTGACACCAATTAATGTAGTGCGGGAGTCTGAGTTGCGTATCGCCTACACAACATACCACAGTCTCTTATCCGCCGATACCCGATGGGATCCAAAAGCCTCCGACCTCTCAAACACTGTCCTATCTTCTGGGGTGTCTGCAAACATTAAAGGACAACACATAACTAAGTTCCAACTTGACATTTTTTATTCGTTCTCTCAGTTATACATACATCCTACATGGAGACCAGATACAGAATGCCCTCTGGTCAGCCAGGCGGTGCCCACACTCTCCATCCACCTCCACTCTTTGAAGTCAGTCCTCGTGACTTGGAAACTTGGGACATCTTAAGCAAATGCTACTGGAGCCGGAGCTCAGCCAGCAGCACAAATAGTTTCACAATGCTTGCTCAAACCATGAATTGTTATCGTGATTCACTTGTGCGTGCGTCCAGGATCGCTGGGTCACCCGCCCGGCTGACATTATCATATGTAAATACACATGAAATCTTCCCAAAACATATATACCCGAGTACATATAATACACTTGGTTACAAGAATATGAGTATGAGCACATAAAATCCAGGTCTTATTAAATTACATTTTTTACTATTATTATTTGTGAAATACACTCCTTATTCCAAATTGATTAAATAAATCTTAAAAAATTGTTGCCAATAAAGATTGCACAATCCTTGACACGGAGTACCACAAGATGGTGCATGACCAACCCACCTTTTAAATGGTGGTTCACCATCCAGACTACGAAAAAGGGCACCGATTTAACGGGCAATTTGTGAAGTAAATTGCTTCAGCCCAAAATATGGTAGGTAATTTTGCTCCCGAATGAAAACATCGTGAACTTTTCAAAAGTGTGCGGTTTTTGCGCTCAGCAAGACCATTTTGTTGGGGCGCTTATGGAGCCGACGATCTTCTTATTCCAAATTCATGTAGTTATTTATCAAATTATCTGTTGCTGAATTCAGAGAATTTGCCCTTCAGAGAATCTGCCCTTCCAAATCGATGGTTTCAGAAAGTCAACTGCCATTTTTGTATATATAATGGATTCTGTTTACAGATAAAAGCCCGGCTTCTGCTCACAGAAGGCATTCTTTCGTATATTTTAAGTGTAAAAAATGTGGGAGCACTCTGAGAAAACCTACATACTCAATCGCACAAGAAAACATGCAGATAGCATTATCTATAGGCATAAACATAGAAATATGAGAAGTGAAAAGACATATTAAAATAATATATATTATATTGTTTTGTAGGTATCTGCATGTTTTCTTCTGGAGCGATCGAGTATGTGGGTTTTCTCAGAGTACTCCCATATTTTTTACATTTAAAAAGTAAGACAGATTGCCAAGTATGAAACCTAATATGATAAACCAACTCATAGATGAGTTCGAAAATAATGGCGGTGTAAAATATAATATGTGTCTATATTATAGCTATACGAAACCAAAGCCCCAAGATGAATATTGTACTAGAGCCTTCAATACCACGAATGTGGCTGTGTGTGTAATGTAAACGCAATAGAAAGCACTGTCGACGATAGTATACAGAAATTATTCCAAGAGGAAGAAGAAACTGTTTCCAAGGGTTCGGGTTGGACCCTGGCTTCACTAAATCATCTAGAGCTGAGAACAATCTCAATCCACTTAGTAAATAGGCACTTAATAATCTCCTACCTGACTACAAAGGATTACAACATAAAAAACCAGCATACCACTACATGAATGCGAATAAGGTATTATGTGAGGGGTCAGTTGCGGAACAGGAGGAGTAATTTGCGGACAGAAAGGGTCATTTGGAGGTCATTTGCGGAGCAGGAGGGTATATTTAGGGGTCAATTGTGGTGCAGAAGGGGATATTTAGATGTAATTTGCGGAACAGGAGGGATCATATAGGGGTCATTTGAGGAACTTAGGGGCCATTAAGGGGTCACTTGTGGAGCACGAGACGTAATTTAAGGGTAATTTGCAGAGCAGAAGGGGTAATTTAAGGGTTATTTTCAGAGCAGAAGGGGTATTTTAGGGGACATTTTCAGAGTAAAGGGGGTAATTTAGGGTTCATTTGTAGAGCAGAAAGGGTTATTTAGGGGGTGATTTATGGGACATTAGCAGAGCAGGAGGAGACATTTAATGGTCATGTGCGGAGGAGGGGAAATTTAAAGGTAATTTGTGGAGCAGGAGGGGACATTTAGGATCATTTGCATTGCAGAAGGGATCATATAGGGGGCATTTGAGGAGCACGATGAGTCATTTGTGGAGCAAAAGGGGTCTTTAAGGGGTCATTTGCAGAGTAGCAGGAAAAATTTAGAGGTCATTTGCAGTGCAGGAAGGGTCATTAGAGGAGCTGTATAGGTCATTTGTGGAACAGGACAGGTCAATTAGGGGTCAATTGCAGAGCAGAAGGAATCATTTAGGGGTCATTTGCGAAGAGGAAAGGGTAATTAGAGGTCATTTGTGGAGAATAATGGTTAATTTAGAGCTCATTTGTGGAGCAGAAAGTGTCATTTAGGAGTCATTTTAGGGATAGGATATGTCAATTGTGAAGCAAGAGAGTGATTAAGGGGTCATTTTCGGAGCAGAAGGGGTCGATTATGAGTCATTTGCGGAGAAAAAGGGGTCATTTAGGGGTAATTGTGTAGCAGAAGGGGTCATTTTTTAAGCAGGAGGTGTCAATTATGGGCCATTTGCGGAGCAGAAGGAGTCATTTGGGACACATTTTGCCGAACAGGGGGGGACATTTGCGGAGCAGAAGGGGTCATTAGAGGTCATTTGTGGAACAGAAGGGGTCATTTAGGGGTTTCTGCAGAGCAGAAGAGTACATTACTGTATCATTTGCGGAGCGGTATGGGTCAGTTTCTGAGTAGGAGGGGTTATTTAGAGGTCATTTACAGAGCAGAAATGGTCATTTAGGGGTCATTTGAGGAGCAGGATAAATCATTTGTGGAGCTGGAGGGGTCAATTAGGGGTCATTTGCAGAGCAGGAGTCATTCGCTCAGCATAATGGGCCATTTGGGGTCAGTTGCGGGGCAGTAGGTTTCATTTTGGGGTCATTTTCATAGCAAAAGGTGTCATTAAGAGGTTATTTGTGGACCAGATGGAGTAAGATGCGGAGCAGAAGCGGCAATTTAGAGAGCTAGAAGGATCATTTGCAGTGCATAAAGGGTTATTATGGCATTATTTTCCCAGCAGGTGGGTTCATTTAGGGGTTACTTGGAGAGCAGTAGGAGTCATTTAGAAGTAATTCACAGAACAGGAAGTCATTTAGGGGTTATCTGCAGAGCAGGAGGGGACATTTAGAGATCATATGCAGAACAGAAAAATGTCAGTTGCAGAGCAGGGGTAATTTGGTGAGCAGAAGTGGTCATTTAGAGTGCATATGTGGAGCAGGGGGATCATTTAGATGGCAGGAGTCATGTCAAGAGCATGTGTCTTTAAGGAGTTATTTGCGGAATAGATGGGGCCAATTTTTGAGTATTAGAGGTCATTTGCAGAGCAGAGGTGTCATTTAAGGGTAATTTGTAGAGAGGGGGTCATTAAGGGGTTATTTGCAGAGGGGTCATTAGGGGGTCGTTTCCTGAGCAGAATGGGTTATTTTGGGGTCAGTTGCAGTGCATGAGGAGTCATTTTCATAGCAGAAGGCATCATTAAGAGGTTATTTGTGGAGCAGATGGTGTCTGATGCGGAGACGGTGTGAGTTGCGGAGCAGAAGAGATCATTTAGAGGTCATTTGCAGAGCAAGGGGGTCATTTGCAGAGCAGAGAGGGAAATTGTGGGGTTATTTGCAGAGTAGGAGGGAGTTACTTGGAGAGGATAAGGGGTCATTTGCAGAGCATAAGGGGATCAAGGGTTTATTTGCAGAGCAGAAGGGGTCAGATGCGAAACAGAAGTGGTCCGATGCGGAGCAGTGGGGATAATTTAAAAGGTAATTTGCAGAGCAGAAGGGGTCATTGGTAGAGCAGAAGTCATTTAGGGGTAATTTACAGAGTAGAAGAGTTCATTAATGTGTCATTTCCGGAGCAGAGAAGTCATTTAGAGGTCATTTAAAGGTTTATTTGCAGAGCAAAAGGGGTCATTAAGGCATTCCTTGCCGAGCTGGAGAGGTCATTTATCAGTCATTTGCCGAGCAGGAGGGATCATTTAGGGGTCATTTGCAGAACACAAGGGGTCATTCAGAAGTAATTTGAGGAGCAGGGTAGGTCATTTGTGGAGCAGTATGGGTCATTTAGAGGACAGTTGTATATTAGAAGGTGGCATTTAGGGGTCATTTGCAGAACAGAAGATGTCATTTATCGCCCATTTTCGGAGAATCGTTTTTTAGGAGTAATTTGTGGAGCAAAATGGGTCATTTAAGATTAATTTTCAGAGAAGAAGAGGTCATTAAGGGGTTATTTGCAGATCAGAAGGTCATCTAGTGGCCGGTTTCGGAGCAGAACTGGCCATTTAGGAATCATTTGCAGAGCAGAAGGAATAATTTTCGAGTCATTTGCGGAGCAGAAGGGTTCCTTAAGGTGTTATTTGCAAAGCAATAGTGATTATTCAGGTGTCAATTCCTTTCTTTCTACTGCCAGCACACAAAGGAATTGACTACATAGTTATGACGATATAGGATTGTAAGCTCAAATGTCTTTGTAAATGCCAATTTGGAAACAAGTGTGATATACTAAAAACAAACAATTTTACATCATATGCCACAGTACTTCTTTGCCAAATTTCGTAGGAATCGGTTCATTGTTTACCGAGATATGTAATACAACTTTATTTATTAATGTGGTGCTATCTTACAAAATGGCTGACAAAAGTGGCTGTGTTGGCATATATGATGCTTCTATAATATACACTGAAGAGCCAAAAAAAACTGGTACACCTGCCCAATATCGTGTAGGGCCCCCTGCGAGCACGCAGAAGTGCCACAAGATGACATGGCATGGAACCGACTAATGTCGGAAGGTATGCAGGATGCAATTCACACCATGAATCCTGCAGGGCGGTCCACACATCCATAGGAGTGCGAGGTGGTGGAGATCTCTTCCGAACAGCACGTTGCAAGGCATCCCAGATATGCTCAATAATGTTCATGTCTGGTGATTTAGGTGGCCAATAGAAATGTCTAAAGTCAGAAGAGTGTTCCTGGAGCCACTCGGTAGCAACTCTCGACGTGTGGGGTGCCGCATTGTCCTGCTGGAATTGTCCACGTCCGTCGGAATGCACAAGGGACATGAATGGGTGCAGGTGATCAGACAGGATGCTTACGTATCTGTCACCTGTCAGAGTAGTATCTAGACGTATCAGGGGTCCCATTTCACGCTAACTGCACACGCCCCACACCATGGCAGAGCCTCCACCAGCTTGAACAGTCACCTGTTGAGATATAGGGTCCATGGATTTATGAGGATGCCTCCATACCCGTACACAATTGGAAACGAGACTCGTCAGACCAGGCAACGTGTTTCCAGGCATCAAAAGTCCAATGGTGGTGTTGGCGGGCCCAGGCGAGGCGTAAAGCTTTGTCATGCAGTCAACAACAGTACACGAGTGGGCCTTCGGCTCTGAAAGCCGAAATCAATGATGGTCCATTGAATAGTTCGCACACTGGCTCTTGTTGATGCCCCAGCTTTGAAATCTACGCCAATTTCAGAAAGGGTTGCACGTCTGTCACATTTAATGATTCTCGTCAGTCGTCGTTTGTCCCGTTCGTTCACGATCTTTTTTCGGCCTCAGCGATGTCGAAGATTTCATGTTTTATCGGATTCTCGATATTCACTGTACACTCGTGAAATGGTCATAAGCGAAAATCCAAATTTTATCGCTACCTCGGAGATGCTATGTCCCATCTCTCGTGCGCCTACTATAACACCACATTCAAACTCACTTAAATCTTGATAACCTGCCATTGTAGCAGCAGGAACCGATCTAGCAACTTTGCTAGACGCTTGTTGTCATATATAGGCGCTGCTGACCGCATCGTGTTACTCTGATTGGTTCCATACCTCTGTTATTTGCATACGTACGCCTATACCAGTTTTTTTTTGGCTCTCCAGTGTACTATCAGCATACAAGTTTGGTCGAAATTGGTTAAATAGTATACTAGATATACAAAATAAACCTAAAATATTTGTATGATCGCTATTTCGAAAGTAAGTACCTAATCAAGTATAATTACTTATATATAACGGGCCTGTCATAGTATAACTTACATGTCTAATTGGGTGAGAATTACTTTGTTAGTTTTCGGGACATAATGTAAAATCTTTTTGTTTTAATTTGATGCTATCTTCCGAAATGGCGTACATACAATATCCATTTCAAAATTTAATGCCTACACGATGCTCTGCCAGCTTACAAAATTTGATTTAAAACAGTTAAATGGTTCCTGAGATATAATGCATCAACCAAAAAATTTAAATGGCCGCCATTTTGAAAGGAAGTGCTTGGTGTGGTAGGAAACAATACTTGGTTCTGAAAATTCTAACACCCAGAATAAATGGATGTGTAGAACAGTGTATCAACAATAGAATGCAGAGAGATGGCATCAACATAGGCCCAGCAGCATCCTCTTTTGTGTGACTGGAAAGGTCCGTGTTATGTCAAACTCTGTCAGTGGAGAGCCGTCAAACGAAGTGAAAGCAAGTGCCAGTAGGCCTCGTCATCAAAGGGCGCCATATAAGCATGTGAGTGAGTTCATACTGGACAGAATTATAGGCCTCCAAGTAACGGGTTTGTCATACCGTGACATTTTGGCTCGTGCAGGGAATGCTGCTATGCCAGTGATTCGTGTGTGGCACCAGTGGATAGAAGAGGGTCGTACGCAGCGACGAGCGGGTACTGGACCACGCAATGTGACCACAGCACGGGATGACTGCTATCTTGTCCACATAGCCGTAACGGACCGTAAAGCCTCGTCCACAGTGAACTTTTCAATGTTACCAGCACTGTGTTGCATACATGCATGTGGCGTTCGCGATTGGCTCAATGACAGGTAGAGATCTGGTTGGAGTAATCGTAGGTCGAGATTGGACGTGATTAAGCCTACTCCGTACAATATGGAATTTGCAATGTGCAAGGGTGAAAAATAAGCACATCTTTGATGACGGCAGTTAACCTAGCAGTTTGCCGAATTTAAAAGATTGAAGAATGTATTTTTGTATTGTAGCAATAAACCAGTTTCTGGGTAGCAAGTGCGAAGACATCCAATGCCGCCTCCTGCTATCGCAACTTTGCAGAGATACTAATCATTCCAACAGCTTTGTTCAAGACTCAATAAATAATAGAGAACACCGGACAAAAGTTAGCTTGTTGCAAGATACACAACTTCAGGGTGTAGTTTCCAACTATTTCCATCTCGGAAGCATGGCTTCCCAAAAGAATTATACAGCCAGTGTGATGGACTACCCATGGTTACTCAGCGATTTAGTCACCGGTCTCCCACTGTTGGGTCACTGCTTCAATCGTTGGCCCCAGCAGATCAACCCCCATCATTTAAGTCATTACTGGGGCTGACCAGTATGACAGAGGTAGAGTCGCGAACTCGGTAGCACAACTACCGGGAGGAAAGAGGTCATGTCATTGAGGTGTTAGGGCAGTGCATGCTATGGCATGGTAACCCGCACATGATTCTGGAAAGGATGGATAAATGTTCATACATAACCTTTCTCCAGCAAGGCGATTCATAAGGCCACGCTACAATTGATTTAGTACAGAAAACAGCATATGCACAGAAAGTATGTGGTGTTATTATACTCGCTGCAATCACACGCAGCACACAAACAGAAAAATAGCACAGTAGCGACATACAGAAAGTTCAGCAAAATCCAAAATGTTCTGTGCATAGCCAGTCAGAACAAGACTACCGAGTTCATGTGTACATATATGTGAAGATTAAAGAAAAATTGGAACTTCAAAACTGGTTGGAAAATTTGCGCTAAGCCAATGTTTGTTTTGGTTGTCCTGTTGAATGTACAATGGCACAATAAAATTGTTAAATTTTGATATTAATGTAGTTTAAATAGAAAACAAACCTTTATTTTATGACAAAAGCTAGACTGGCTTTAAAAACGGAGATGCATATAAAAACTTGGTTTTGGTTTTTGTTTCCAGAATTCAGAAAAACATAGGTTTGGTGCATTTTCGAAAATTCACTGGTGCATCCACTAATGTAAAGGATGAGTATAAAAGAATACCCCAACTTTGAAGGTGTAGAATATCAAAACCAAACAACCTACAACCTTGATTTTGACCAATCAAATGAACCGTGAAGTTTGTTTACTATAAATTCATAAATGTTCACTGTGACCACCACGAGCAGCCCGAACGACATCTACGCAATAATCAAACTAGTTCCACACTCTTGTCAGCATGTTCGGTGTTACGGTTTGGATGAGGTCCGTAATTCTCATTTTGAGGTAGTCAATGTTGGCCGGCAATGGTGGACGAAACACTTGATCCTTTATGTACCCCCACAGGAAAAAAACACGCGGGGTAAGATCCGGGCTTCTTGGGGGCCAGTGATGAAGAAAATACTCTCTGTACTCCTCTAAAGCATTTTACATGTAACGTACAATTATAATAAGCACACATATATCTCCACTAGCTTCATGGAAGTCGCCAACTGAGAGTAATGTGTAGTGTTAATAATGTATACATTACATGTGGCGCCACCAGCTACTCCTCGACCAGTCCCGCGTTGCAGCAACATCTCGTTCAGGTATCCGCGAACCGCTAGGTGCCAATGGAGTGGAGCACCATAAAGGAAACATCAGACCGTCCCCTTCACATTGTCTGTCGCATGCGAGCTCTCTACCCCCTCTCCACCTCAAACCGAGAGTTAAGAACGCCATCCGAACTGTAACATCGGACATGCTGACAAGAGCGTGGAACGAGTTTGATTATCGAGTAGATGTCCTTCAGGCCGTTCATGGTGGTCACATTGAATATTTATGAAGGTATGGTAAACAAACTTCACGGTTACACAGTTCATTTGATTGGTCAATCAAGGTTGTAGGTTATTGGTTTTGATATAATATACCTTCAAAGTTAGGATATTCTTTTAATACTCGGCCTGTACAACGGACGTTTGAAAAATACTGTTTTCGTTGAGTTCGGTTAAACCGATCAATCCACCAGTTCAACTAGCCTGAAAATTTGGTGGAGCTGGTTGATTTGCACCAAAACATCAACTGATGAATTTTCAATGCATCCTGTGAAAAATAAAAGTAAACACACCCTCTTCCCATAAATTTCAAGCATTCCAAAACATACAAATGTAAATTGAACGCCAATTTATTTGCAAATAGGCGGTGTAAAATGTATAATTTGTGTAATTGCATTCATTTGTAATTGGAAGCAGACACAAATATATTCTGTACCATAAAAGGAGGCCACTTTCTTGACAGTTGACAATCGCCGTGCCTTTTCGTTTATGTATCCATTCGCCATCAAATGGCGTTTCAAGAATAGGCTTTGATGTGGCCAGGAGGTGCTGCTACATGCGGCAATTGGTGAACTGCTTTGGTGGCGCTGCATTCGTAAACGGAGCTTGTCGTTCATAAACGGGGTTTACGAAATACAAGTTACTTTAAAAATTATACAGAGCTCGCGGGAAAATAAAATTATGTATATATGCGCGTGAATACGTTATTTTAAAAAACAAAACTATAACATGTTTCTGAGTGTAGTTCGGGATATGGATGACAGATGGCGTGGAAGGGCATATTGCAACATATGGTGCACTTTTAACCCACAAGATAGCAGCACCTGGTTTGAGAGTCTGGAAACTTTGGATTTTTTCGTCACATTTGGATACGTATCGTTTTATTGTGCATCTCATTTTGAACACCTATACATTACTATTTTATCACGAAGTTTCGTTTCTAAAACTAAAAACTGCTGTTTTATGACCACGTAAAATAAAATGTATTAATTAATCTACGAACTCTTTCATATGCGCGTATTTTCTGCTTGTGTGATGTGCTTCGGCACTGCTCTCAGAATAGCCAACGTAATATTAACTTTTGTTCGTTCGTGCATCAGCTGATACAGGATTTTGTAAATGGGACGTTAGTTGTTTTCAATATATTAAGTTGCCACTCACTGACTGTCAGAATGTGGCCTTCTTATATGAAATGAACTATACTCCTGAGACGTCAACCCGAGGTTTGAAAAAAGTCCCAACTGGTGTACACCGATGTTTCAATCACTGGTGTATCCATGGATGGATTTTCGAATATGCAAGAGGTTAACATAAAAACACTTGAGTTTTTTTTTTTTTGCAGTACCAGAGATAATAAAAAAAACCTGCTTGATTTGTCGAAAAACGCTGCCTTTAATTGTAATACAAATTCCGTAGTTCCGTTCAAGTTTTTTATTTAAATTTTATTTACGACTTCCATCGTTCACGTGTGTTGATTTAATTGTAGATTGTAGGTCTGTGCCCATGCGTGTGCTGTTTTGTGTGCTAAATGAACTGCAGAGATGCCATTAGGCTCCAGTTGGAGTTGTGCTACAGCACCCACCATACCTTGGGTTAAAGCAGAAGAGCTATGCTAGGCGCTACCTCGTGCCACTTGCGATCCTCGCTAATGGAGGAGGTGGTATCTGCCTTGCTGGCTTGGGCTGCTAGTGGCTCTTAGGCCTGACCATTAGGCAGGGTGTTGGACTAGCTAGTGTGAAAAACTTCTACTGCCTGTGGAAATGGACACACTGATGTAACACCCCCTAGTGCCATGGATATTGAAGTAAAAACATGGGATGATTGGTGGGCCCCACAGGACTCTAGGCTGATCCATTGAGGTTGACTGTGGACTCGTGCTGGCAGTGGTTGATCGCGCAGGTTATGCCAACAAGGAACCAGCTACTATCTAATATGACAAAGCACAATTGCGCGAAGCGATAAGCACAGCATTACTAACAAGAAGAGTTCCACTCGGTTTAACTCTACCTAGTACTATTGCTGACCATCGCTGTACAGCCAATCAGAAGTCTCGAATGCTGTACTGCGTTGTCAAGCAGGCACCTACAGCTAACACGACAGTTGACCAAACACAGTGACCAAGGCTGGAGCAGTTGTTTTCCTTCAGTGTTCTCCCACATTGTCACTGCGACCTCACACTCAAGATACTCCTGTGGTCCGGTCTACTGTCTTTCCAAGAGTTGTGTTGCTTCTCACTATGTCCTATTGTCAGTTGGTGTGGGACTGAACGTCTCCTCCAGCATGCGGAGTTTCCACAAGTCAGGATGAGCCTCACCAAAATGGTTTGGCCACAGAAGAAGACCTCTGGTGGGGCCTGACAGATTGTCCCGTGCTTCTACATAGGTTTCCATGGAACGTGTGGATTTTCCAGTAAATCCATTACCATAGCCAATGGAATTTTTTGGCACCATAATTCAGCCTTTAGGTCCCAATGGTTGGGCAAATGTGTCGTAATGGAGATACAAGTCATAAATCTTGGTCATATTTTTGAAAATCTCATTTAATGAAGCGCTGGTAAATGTGGTTTCCATAAGTAGGACACGCACCTGTTCTTCTCTGATCGTCTCACCTCGGAATTGACTTATCTGCAAAAATAAAAATGCATGTTTTCATATGTCGGCCTGTGCACTACAATGGCTCAGTTCAGTGGGCAGGTTGAACCATTTTAGTGCGCAGGCTGCCATACGATAAACATGCTTTATTATTTTTGCTGAAAGGTCCATTCTGAGCCAAGTGGAACAATTGCACGTCCTCCTTCATGCTTTATCGTGCTGAAGAGGCAGTGTGTCTGGTATTGGGCAGTAAGGATTTTCCTACGTCAGTCTATTCGGCAGAGTGAAAACAAATATAGTTATGTGAGAAATCAAGCTGACATTTGCATCGAAACCTGTATTAATCTCGGCCACAACCACCAGTGATGTTAGGATTCTGGGTGAACTGTAAATAATCAAAGCTACACTATGAAACTACCTTTCACAAGTCGCAGTGTCTCAAGTTTATTACTGGCTCCTAAGCCAGAGTGGCCACCAAGATGCTTTATGCTAATCGGCTGTGTCTTACAGCCACCGATACTTCCACTCAATTGGACATAGTGCTGTACTCAAGAATGGAAATGAGGGCCTCACTACCTCAAAATGTGTTTTAAGAGGTGTGGCCAATCTTCGAAAGTAGAGGAATCCTGTGTATTTCCTCGGCCTCGTGATGGAATGACTCGTAGCACAGGAAGAGCACGTCTCACCATGCACAAGTGACATTCGTACAGAGTTCCCTGGTAGCTGCCAGTTCATACAAAGACTGCTATAAAGGAGTAGACAATACTCCATGCTGTAAATATTTAAGTTAGTAAAACTCTAGTAGGGTTATGCGAATACTCAACATACAGTTCTGCAAACTTGACAGTTTCTCAGCATTTTTAATTCCATACGAACAGTGGAAAACTATTTAAGGTAATGCAAGAAAAAGTCTAAATTATGAAGCCATATTCGTACCGCTTGCATATAAAAAAATACTGTACCAACTGTCAAATAAATCAATAGCAAATCTGTACCATAAATTACAAATAAATGCAGACGCATTTATTTTTATAAAATTATAACCGAAAAAATTATTACACACATTGCTAGAAATGGTGAAAAATCATTTTGTCGATATATTTGCGAATAAATGCTACAAACAGCCTAGTTAACAATAAAACGTAATTATTTGACTCTAAAATTCAATTAATACGAATAAATACAACATAAACACGTGTTTCCCCTAAATAATGTGTGTTTACAACTGAAAAGTTTGCTGCCATTTTGATATCTCAAGAAAAAATTGTAACCAGCTTCGTTCCACACCAGTAGCACCAATGTGTGCACAACCTATAATTAGCTGCATAATCAGTTATGCTGGATCGTACACGAGGTATTATTTTTTCCATTGATTGTTGTATCAGTAATGCAAAGTATATTTCAGATGATACAAGATGTAAATAAATCAATGCAATGTCTGGCAAGCATCGATGACCGACTCATACGGACGGTATTCAAGAACATATCTTGAACTCTAGCTTCGTCAAGACAATCTTATTTGTTGTCTCAAGTATGTATTTACATTTCATGAACATCATTTAAGCTTGTCCCAAGCAAAGGCAAACAAGGCGGTCTTAATTAAAACTATCTTATTTTTGTGCGCCTTATGACTGAATATTTCGGTTCTTTAGTCACTGCTTGAGATCGTGATTTTGAACCATGTTCCATAGTCATCGAGACCTTGCTTAAGTCGGCAAAAAATAGGCTTGTCTTTACCAAGTCCACTGTAGAAGTGACTTGAGACAGCTTTTGTTAATGGCGGACGCTGATTGGATAACTTCATACGTCGAACTAGCAAAGATTTCTACAAAATGGCAATAGCAAAACATTTGTTAGGTTGAGATTAATGATTTAATTACGCATTTGGACAAAAATATAATGTGTTATGCTCTGAGAACGTTTTTACAGAACTGCAAATGTATAGATAGCAGTAATTTTTTTATGTAATTTGCATAATTAAACTAAGTGCTCCGGGCTTCGCAGCGGTTCTCAACAAGTCTCGCATTTAATAATTTGGGATTTTGGGAACCATTCCTCTCCCCCTCCCTGCAGGCAGCAAAACGAGAGGAAACATTTATGGGTCAAGGTCCCCTGGCGGTACACTGGGATCCTACTACTGGTCTTGCGACAGCATATCTATTTGATCGACAGCCAGGCAAGATGGGGTAGATGTCCCCAACCTGGGCTCTAGATTTGATATATAAATGGGAGGACAAAAGATAAAAGCCCTCACAAGGGCTTGTACTTCCCCCGCGCTGAGGGAGTAGCGTCCCAGTGATGATAAACGGCGGCGTTTGCTTTTGATCATTTCCATTCAAAAGTAATGCTCTCGATAAGTGTGCAGTTATTTTCTGCCTGCTCTTGTAAACACATCACATTATTCATAGTTTTCTTTACAATCTCTTTTTACACTCGTCTGCAGCATTTTCCTCACAGAGAAAAGAAATTTAGTAATTTTTCACCACATTAATGTCAATTTGTTCATTTTAACCATGTTTTTATATAAATTGCAATACTTATATGATAATTTGGAATACTTTATTTATCAATTTGCATATAATATCACACATACATAACGTTGTGGTGACAACCAATGTGTATTTGTTTCTATTTTGTGTCTAGATGCAATGTTTCGTTTTAATTTCAGACTTTGTAGCACGCCTTAAGCTCGTGCTTGACCAAGCCGGAAGTGGTAAAATACAAGGTACGTCTTCAGCACGCCGCGTTCACGAAGATCATCTTGTTTGCAGATTATGAAACGTGGTGCGGAAATAAGTCTTGAGAAATAAGATGGTCTTGGGACACGAACTTCGTTGCTTGAAAAACCAATTACGCAGGTGGAGTATTTATTGCTTGAGCGATAATGTGAATTTCTAGTTCGATAGATATTGTAAATAAAAACTTAACCCAACATTCAGTAGATACTCAACAAACTCTTGCTTCCATTTAGTTTCTTTTTTTCCAAATACAATGAAAGTTTTAACTATTTTTCTGAAATATAATCATTGTATATTATTCAATAATTTTACTTGAGTCAGCTTGATTCATAACGTGACGCCTACAAAGGTACATCATGATGAATTTCTGTATGGTAATCTCTATTACATAATCTCGTACGTAACTTTCGTGAGAGACGCAATGAACTCGCGTGGGAAGAAAATTAAGCGGAATTGGGGGAAACAAAAGTTGTACAGTACATTCACGAGCAGCTGGACATAAATCTCATCATTTTTACGCGAGTGATTAATATATTAATGTGCAAGCCATGTAATAACTAGGAGAACAACTACACATTAGAAGAACATGTTAAAACAACGTCCCATCAAAAACTGTTCATATATTGGCTAATATTGTTTTATTTGTCTTCATTTTACTGTAGCAAGACTAGATGTAAATACGACAACTGCTGTCCGTTTTCTTTTTATGTTAAAGCAGAATAACAAACCATTAGTGTATTTTCAGCCATTAGTATTTGATTTATTAAAACTGATTTAAATGTATTAAAATAAAACCTTTGGCATTTCAATATGGTAGGTGAAGGTAATATGTTCAATATAAAATGATTTCCATTTCTTTGCTTACCATGAAATTTAACATTTTTGGAAATGCTAATTAATGGTACAAGCGAAAATATAAATAGTATAAGTCAGTTAAAAATGCTATTTTTTAACCTTCTCTACACATTGCACATCATATTTATGAAAGGAACATTATTGAAATGCTTCAATCATTTTATTTCTTGTTATTTTAAAGTTTTTTCTTAAAACATTTGTATTTTCTTTTCTAAACAGCAGACCCTATCACTATCGCTCAGAGTTTAAGTGCTTGGATGGTATCATTGTTGTTAATGTCTTGTGCCTCATTTTCACCACTGTCTCGAGTGACAGCCAAGAAATTATAAACTAAATTTCTAAGGACCCTGGAATAGTGACCCTCTCAAAATTAAGACCCTTTTCTGGGGATCCATGAAACAAATTGAATTGAAAAGGTTTTTCCAATAACCCCTTTGAAAAACAACACTTTTCCTGGGAACCATGGAAGGTCTTGGGACGTACTTCTACAACATTGCAGTCCAGTTATACTTATCAAAGATTTGATATTCAGACAGTTGTCTGAAACCTCCACTTACATCACATTCAGCATGTTCAACCGTATGCTCTTTACTAATTAAACATAAATATGCTTTGTGAAAGCAGTGAATATTTTTGTGGAGGTGTCATCCTATAATAATCTTGCTGCGAAGTGTAGGGCAGTTAAACTGATTTTTTGGACTAGTGGTAGGCAAAATAGAATGAAAATAACTTGAATATTTGATTGTTGCAGTATAATCTAATTTCGATTTTTATCAGTGGTATTCAAATGAATCATCCAGTTGGAAGTTTTTCTTCTCGACAACAGATGGCACTAGGTAAACTACAATATTTACGTAATTTTTTTAAGGTCATCAGCAATTGATATTTAAATTCTTGCAAATTGTGTACAAAGATTTAAAATTTTCCCTTTCCTTTTTTTTCTTTAAACACAGTTTATGTTGAATATTGTACTGAAGGGAAGCAAAATTCCACCCAACATTCACTTCAGCGAATGTTCATGCATATCTCCACGAAGTAGATGTTTCATTCGAGTAGCAGCGAAGTGAATTGCTGCTACTGCAATAATTCGGTTTCTGAAAATAAGTTTTAGCAAATTTTTTCAGTTTTGTAACTTTTCGTGAATTGCAGAGAGCTTTTAACTTATCAAAATGCTCGAGACAATTTATTTATCACTGACATGAGAACAGATTGTGAATAGAAATAAAATAGCGTAAAGAGCATTCTGTCTCAGTTCCAAGAGTTCAGGACAGCTCCGGAATACACATTAGTGCAAAAAATGACTGAGAGCTTAAAATATTACCTTTTTAAAATACCGAACTTCCTATGAACTCGAGTGTCATAACTTCAGCCAAATACCGTATTCACCCGAAAATAAGAAGTTAGTTTTTACTTTAAACAGCGTTTAAATTTTTGGGGGTCGTCTTACAATCGACAGCAAACTGTTTCAACCTGCAAACACATTCGACTGACAGTCGCATCCCATGTAAATGCATATATATTTCATATAAATAAAGAAACACAGTTGATAATAATGCTAAATATAATTCCGTTATGTCTAAACTTTCCCATGCACACAACTGTAATAGCATTAACCTACCAAACTGGTCTGGAGATAAGGAATCTGCGAATATTCAAATATTATTTGCATTCAAAAATCTAATATTGATTTCTAAAAATGTGAATATTCGTGGTATATGAATACCTGTGGTAAGTAACTTCCCGATGACTGAGAAAAAAAAATCACATGCCTGCAATAATTAATTATAATGCACCAGATATCCTAACACCAGTTCTTGTATTATTTTAATGTAAAAATCTTCAGTTAAAACACACCTCATTATATACAAAACATTTCTCAGTTTAAATTAAAAAACTGTCCCTAGCATAAATAGTACGCATCACCATGTAATTTTAAATCACAGGTGTAAACAAAAAGTACTGAAACTAAAATGGGGGAAAGTTTTTTTGGATCATAGATATGTGATCAGTTTTGAAGCGATCTAGAGCATGATCACTGCAAATGAGTCGTGACCAGAAACTAGTACGCTCTTCCTTAACAGACTCTCAAGCATTTGTAAGGAACACACCACGAGCTGAACATATAGTCTTTTCAATGGTTACATCTCTACAAGGTAAGCAATACGCAATTATTTTATTGTACCTTCTATTTTTTTAATTTCACATGCTGTTAAACTGTCATAATGAGAGATTGTACTTTTAAATTTAATGTTGCAGTTGTGTTTTCAATTGAATATTAAATAGCAACCACTTGTGAAATGATTGACATTTCTGCAGGTGTAAGAAATATGTATATCAGGTAAATAAAATTTTTTATGAAAAATAATTTTTTTTTAAATTAACTGCACTTGTCACCACATTCCAAAACTATTTAGTATTAGATTCGAAATTTCCACAATAATAAAAACAGTTCTTGCACAAGCCTAGAGATTATGCTTTTTGTTTGATACGGAAACTCTAAAATCCTTACGATGGCCTTGCAACAGCAACTTCCACTAGCTGTAGACCACGCATCGCAAAATCTGCAGCTGCCCGAACGGAATGCAAAATATAGAAATACCTGCATGAATGGGAGTGTTTTGACTTGTTTGGCATTATAAAACATAATGGGATATGAAGAATCGTGAAAACAACAGGGGTTCAAACATGCAACATGGTACGCTTTGCAAAAGCCAAATATACGACTTTCATACTGTTCGGCCCTACTATAAGAAAAACCCCCGACATTTCATAACACCAACCGTCTATTGGGAAATCACTAATTGTTTGATTCGTCTCGGACTACAGAATTTGATGGATTTGTTAACATGTCTCAACAAGCTTTCAACATTGCTGTAAAACAGTTTCATGAACTGTGGTTACAATGTGTTGCTAATCACAAGTACAAAAACATCATTGCTTCAGAACTATACGTAGTTGTGAACCAGCTTGTACAAAGTATTGAGACAGCTCAAGTATTTGAACATAACTTCTACGAGTGAGCAATGCAATCTGAATGTTTCAAAACATACACACAAAGGAGTCAAAATAAATTTGAAACAATTTATTTTTCATAATTTTAAATACAAAAGCTTAGATCATAGCGACATATGTCAAAACTATCATCATACAACTAGAAAAAAAATACTCTGTAAATACACAGGAAAAAAATCTGCATTGTATAAAAATGTAAAGAACAAAACCGATATGAACACTAACATCCCCAAAACACTTCATAGGCAATAAGCAACTTACTTACATCACTATTTCATTCTTCAGTCTGCAGTACTGGGTAATAAAGTAGAACCCTACTATAACATTCATGTGTGAACACTATTTAAAATGCTAACACAGTACGATACTTTTCTGGGACAGACATATCCAATAATACACAAATCTTGCTTTGAAAAACACTGTGGTATTCCTACAGTGTCAACTTTTTTTGGGAAACAGTTCAGACCAATTTGTTTCTTTTATGTCAGTTCAACAAGTGATTGGCAGACATCCAAGTTTCCTCGATACAGATACCTTCCCCGATACTCAATATTTAACATTGTGAAAAATTATTGGTATATGTATGAGGCCACCAGTTCCACTTTAGTAGAAAATGTTTATTCCGGTAGGAAATTATATTTCAGTAGGTGGTTTAATTATATCTTCGTTAGAAATAGTCTTTCATCGAAACAGATACATTTCACTCTGCCAAAGGTGACAATTGTGTTTTTGGGAGCAAATAATTCCATTGCCTACTTCTCTCCTACGACCCAAGTAAAATTCATTCCAGCTCGCGTATTTCCATTAATGCCTGCCTACAATCAGCCATACCTGTGGACGTCACATTGACAGTTCGAATATGGTCTACAAATGGGTTGTCCGAAAGTGACCTTTCAGAATCTGACACTAGATAGCAGTAAATTCAGCACATTATTTGTTGTTGCACGGCGATTTTAATACTGAATTATTGATTGATTATTTAGTATCTGCGAGTCGGGTGATTAATTAGCATTTCATACTGTTCGTCTTGAGAAAGACCATCTTTCACATCCATTGTACATATTTACAACATAAACATTGAGTGTGTGCAAAAGTATCTGAAGTCCTATTTCTATCATCTTAGGACAAAACTTGGGACAGCGCAGTGACGTCGGCGGGTTACTTGCACCAAACAGGTTGGAATAGCGCGATTGTAGACAGACCTTCTGCAAAAATAATCACATTTTAAAGAAGCAAAATAATGCATTTACTTTTCTGTCACTAGAAATGAAACATTGCATTTTAAGCCCATTATTCAACAACAAATGGGGCCATGGTGGTGTAGTGGTTAGACCACTCACTTCCCGTTAGCGGCTTTCCTAGAGGATCTCCCGTTTTCCCTGCCCTTACACTCTGCCACTGTTCCACACTAACCTCGCTTCACCCTCATCTGCTCTCAAGACCTCAGACATCCAAATTACTTCACTTCCACAATAAATGGCACAGCCAATTAACGCACAATCGCTTCAAATGTCAATTGTAGCCACAGCTGAAAACATAATCGCAATATTGCAGTGCCCTACAACTCTCCACCCGATGAAGCTGGTCTAGGCAGCAAAATGTGGCAATTGCGCAACCACGTGAAAAATGTGTCATCCATCTGTGTGTATGTACCCGTTGTTTCAGAATTTTTTTTTATATACATTATTGGTATCCTAGCAACCTACTTGGACCTTTACTCAAATAAAAAATCTTTTTTCCTTTGGCCCAACATAAAATATATTTGGTGCAGTTTTTACACATGGGTGGGCAGTACATGGTTATATATGGCACACTTCATTCTTCACTATATACATTTGAAGTACCTGCATTCTCTTCAAGTGTCATTTATAGCGGCATATGTACTTATATATTTTTTAAATTTGCTGTAAGACAGATTACAATGTACCAGACATTGTTTAAAATTATCCGAATTTTCTGAAAATTCCTACGAAAATAACTGTTTACTTATTTTATTTCCTGTCAAAATACAGTCGGACCCCAATTTAACAAGGCTATTCGTAAGAATAGCCTTGTAGGGGCTATTCATGGTAAAGTGAGCACTTTTGAAAGCCCTCTCATTTGGAAAAATAGTCAATAAATATATTTTAGCTGTACACATTATCAAACTTTATTTAAAAAGGTAATTAAAGGATAAAAAATTGCTTAAAGGAAAAAGTAACCAGTGCCTCAAAAGTGCTCACTTTACAGTGAAAAGCACATAAGTTTTCTGACCTCGTAAAGTTGTTTTAGACCTATTTTAACCCTGCCAAAACCAAAATTTTTTTTTGTTGAAAGGGTATTTTTGATGTTATGCAAGTTTTTAAATTCTCTCTCAAAAAAGAACAGATTTTTTGAAATGAAGTGTAAATTATTTTTAATAGACAGATGTCCTGCAAATAAAAGTATATCACAGAAAATTAAATATGACCACTCGTTTACGCCAAAAAATAAGTTTACAACAGCACCGTATAACTTTTCAGCTGGAAAAAACTTTCACTGTGCTAGAAAATTCCACAGAGCGTTCCACGACATCAGCTTTAAAACTGACCCACATTAAAGATGTGTACATACGGACATGCTGACATGATAGAAGGGGTTTTACAGGCATTGTAGACTGTTTCCTGTTTCATAAACTGTAAACACATACCGCTGGAACTATGCATGTATCGTGTATGAATGGGTTGTCAACAAGTCAAAAGCTCAATAATAAATTGTAATCCAATAAAAATGGCATAAGTAGGCCATCAATAATCGATAAAGTCAATTGAAAACATAATCCGAACTCGAAAACCAAAAAGAATAACTAAAATCAAATAACTAAAAGCAAAGTCACAAAATTTTTTTTGAAAGCCGAAAAAAAAATTGCGAGTACTGTACTATAAATACCTATGTACCAAGTGCATCCTTATTTTATTTAGAAAATTAGGTGGACTAAAGAAATTTTCCAGTGATTTCTGTGCATAGATACTGGACACAGTTACTGCACAGTGTAGTCGACTTCCTCACCCTCCCAAGTAAAGTGACTGATAGGGCGATAGGGCAGGGTGTAGCCGTGGCCAACAACTGGTTTGTCTTTGATACGAGACACGGGAATATCGTGTTTGGGCCTGCCACATCATCTCCTATTTCTTTTGCTTCTTTTATTACTTTCAGCCCCCCCCCCCCCCCCCCCCCCCCCCCCCCTTTTTTTNCAGATTGATAGATAACGCATGTATAAAACTAAAACTATACTGGTTAGTGATGTAGTTATTTTTTCTCACATTGGCTTGCTTTGTAACAGTACAAAACATTTGCCACTTGTGTGTGATAGTGCGCTGTGCCAGACGCGTGCACACTGTTGCCAAGTCTTCCACACCGCCTGTCCCATGTGCCTCGTACCTCGGCCGTTTCATTTATCGCGCACACCACACTTATGGCCGTTATAATTTTGGAAACTATGTGTGCATGGTACACTGGTGTTTATGGTAACTAGAACAGCGAAACAGTCATGAGACAATGGCCCGAAGGGGGAAAAGTTGGGGGTCCGGTAAAACTCGCTCTTATTGACCGGCATTGGCATTGGTATGCGTGTCGCCATGAGAGATGACTAGCTGAAGAGAAAAGTGTGTTCAGAGAGTGTGGGTGTAGAACACAGCTTCCCTTTGTTACATTACGTGTTGCCCATCAGGTCTGGGCGATGCACTCATTACAACCACAGTCACATTTATCAATGGATTTTCAGGCATACCAATTTAGAGTAGTGACACTATAATCAAAATATTTTATCACTATGGACACCCAAACTTATTTTTAATTAATTTTCATTGCAATTTCTTACATTTTTGCTGGGATGTTATTTGTCATAAACTTTCACAATTTTTTTTTTTTTTTTTTGCAGTTCCTGAGAATGACAGTTGTTAAATAAGAACAACCCTTTTATGGGGAACCTTCAAAAAAATTTAACTAAAGAGATTTTTCTAGTAACAGCTCCTTTGAACTAATAACCCTTTTCCTGGGAAACATAAAAAGTCTTGCAATCTAGAGTTTACTGTAGGCATCCGGCTGTATGTATTCATTTTCTACTTGCAATCGCAAAAGTATACTATCCCATAATGGCACAAAGCTTCCTTCTTACACAGTTTACCATAATTTTTCCTAGTTTTCGGAAAAATGTTATAGTAGAGTTCCACTTTAACAATTAACAAACATAGCAACTATAAAAACCTTGAAAACATTTGTTGAATCATTATATACATACATAAGCAAAAATCATAAAAACACAAAGGTCCCACTGATGAACCGCAGGAAGGCGAGGCTGTTGCTTGGTGAAAATGTGTCGCAGTGCAGGTTCTTACAATAGGATTATGATACAGTGACTGGCAAAGTCCACTTTACACTGCCACTAACAGAAATATTGTCAGTCAAACTATCACACATTCTACATATCAAATCACCAATGTGTTACACAAGGGTTATATCCGCTCATAACTGGCATAACAACACAGGAACACCAGCCAGACATGAGCCAACCTTAGGCAAAGTAAAATTAAATACAGTGAAACCCTTTTTTTTACAGTTCTCAAGGCACAGGTTTTTTTTTTTTTGCAAAACTCAGGACAGAGAGGGAGAAAAAAAAAATCTATGTATTACATACCTTATGCGGAACCAAAGAAATGAGGTGTAAAATAAGGTGGAAGCACTTTCTGTCAAGCTCAAACATGGTCGCGGTCACTCAAGGTAAGTGGAAGGTAGTCTACAACCTCTCTAACGAAGAAGACCTCGGCACACACTACTCCCTTGCTAAGTCCCTTAATCTGTACTTACAGCTACAAGGACTCCCTAAAGTTCAACTGTCAGAAACAAAGTTGTACAAAAATGAGAAAATTGGGACATTTTGTTATGCTGACCTGGCCAAAGGCTGAAATCAGCAAACGATGATGATGATGATGATGATGACGACAGCTCACCTGGGGCTAAGCCAGCCAGTGTCTGTTACAAAACACTTGTGTATGCCACTTGCCATGGTTTTCAACATTTCTGACCCAGACACTTGTCCCGCACATCAAGGACACTGTTACATGCCAGGTCGTGTGGGACGGCAAACAGCACGAGATGAAGCATGTGACAATAATATTGTATTTACCCACGTACGACACTCACAGTTTCTCTTTCAAGTTAAGGTTACAAGTAGGCCGCTGACTACAAAAATATATAAAAGGACAGGAATCCAAGTACTTCACAGTGAAGTACTTGTCAACAGGCTCACACAAACACAAAGAAGGAAGAAACATATTCCACGCAGTAGCGCGATCGCAACATTTTGCTGGCTGAGCCAACTGCTTCAGGCGGCGAGTTGTAGGACACTGCAGTATGGTGGAAGGCTGCTGTTAGTAGTAAACCTAGCAGCCGGGTCTTGTTTGAGGAAGAAAAAATTTTGTATCCAGAGTGGAGAATGGTAATGAGTTTACTTAGGCCTTCGTGATATGGGACCACCCACGGTATATCAGAGTTGTTGACCTTTGTTTGTGATCCGGTATTTGGGTCAACAACTCTGATATACCTCTGGTGGTCCCATATAATGAAGTACACTCAGAACCATTCTCCACTCTGGATACAAAATTCTGGCTTCCTTACCACAAACACAAGACCTGCTCTCCAACCCACCCAGACTGGCATTCAAAAGGCCACCTAACCTCCGCAACAAACTGGTTGGTCCAAAGATGCAGCCCACCACAAATGCCAGCTCGACTATCGCCCCCAGAGGATCCCACCCCATCGCTGTGGCTCCTGTGTTATCCCCCAACCCTCTACTTCTTCCAATAGCAGACTCACCAGCCGTACAAACCCCATCCAAGGAAACAATAACTGTGCAACAGAAAATCTGATCTATCAGCTACAGTGCCAACACTGTAATGCCTCACCACCAACACACTCGGGCAGAGAATGAATGGCCGCAGAGCAGACACCAAACAAGACCTAGCTGGTCACATCCACAACCTGGACAAACCTGTTGCAGCATCACACAGCAGATATCTTGATTCCTGCTACAGTACTAGAGTAGTGAGAGCCCTACCACCTTCAAGCAAGAGCTCAGGACTCAGACGCTGGGAATTAGATAACCAATTTATAATAAAACCGAGGCAGCTGCCAGACCTCAACATAAGATAATCACAGCTCCAAACCACTTTCATCAGCTATACAGGAAAAATTTTCAATTTTCCCGCCCCACCCTTGTTAGCCACCCGGCTGCCAGGTTTATTACCAACAGCGCCCTTCCACCATACTGCAGTGTCCCACAACTCGCCGCCTGACGAAGCTGGCTTGGCCAGCGAAATGTTGTAAACGCGCAACTGCGTGGAAAATGTGTCTTCCTTCTTTGTGTGTGTGCGCATGTGCACGCGCCTGTCAACAAAAAATACACTGCAAGTATTTGAATTTCTGTCCTTTTATATAAATTTTTCCTTTAAATTAAAGTCAAAAACTAGGGTGCGGGGGATACAAGAGACTTGAGTCGTTTTTGCACCCCGGCTTATGGCAGTATCAACCGCCGCATGCTTCCGTGCACAGTTCCTTTCACAGAATTCATTTATGGTTTTCAACACCTGAAAACTGCATTTTTGCTTCCTATATTCCCACATTTGTGTGGTGCATTCAGCGTTTACGGCAAACACGTATATTTTCAAACAGTTATGTGCAGTGGGAAATGTACCTAAAATGTTCACACGTCCCATAAACAGCCTGGGGTAAGAAGCGCTACATCCTGTGTGATGAGATCATTGTACGGCGTGCAAGGGAGGAGGCAGGGAGATGCCACTGTCACATTCCTCCTCCTCTCACTCTCTGGTGCACGACGCCGCACCGCGCTGTCAACACAGTGCTGTGCTGTTTTAGTGTAGCTTTGCGTGCGTTTTGAGCTTTCAAAAAGAATGCACACACACATTTTACAATTTTGAATAAATTTTGTGACCATGATAGCGTGTGATGGCACACAGAAAATATTTTCGTACAGAGTTATGCAAAAAATGTGGGAGCGAGGCATACATGGGGGTGAGGTGTAGCTGGGTAAATACGATATTATTCATCTCAATGTTGAGGGCACGTGCACTGTACAGGGATTAGTCTGCCAAGATGCTTACCCCCTGTGAACTGAGCAGCACTACAAATAATGCCTCCATTAACATACACAGAATAACTGAATGTAGACACAATATATATACAATAGTCCAATGATTCTGGATAAACACAACAAAAGCATAATATAAAAATTTAACAATGAAATTGTAATATAACAAAAATTTTATTTCCCATAAAACTTAAATTTAATTTAAGTGGTCGTTATTAATGATCATAGACCCTTAAATTTCGCGTAAATCTGATTGTCCCATGTTTCACAGTAAGAACTTATATACATATATACTTCTTTTGTCACATGACTGCTGTTAATTTAACACTCTCTGGAGGAATCTGAGCCAGAAACCAAAAGCACAACACTGACGACTACGTTAGCAGTTAGCATAAAACACAACCCACCGTGTACAAGGAACTGTAGTGATGAGTTCGGACTTGTGTTCCCTGTGAAGTGAACAGTGCTGGTGTACCGTATATACAGCTCGTCAGTTTCACCTGAGGGGACGGTATTGGCTGTTTTACCTAATGTAGTGTATTTATAAATTATTGTGCAGCACCCACAGCACTGTAGCCACACTCACCGCACATCCAAGCACGTGCAGCGACCCTTCAGTGCTGGTGTACAACATATACTCATGTTACCACATACCGTGTTGTTTAACATGTTTGCATATAAATGTTCAGTTATGTTTGCAGTCAATTTGATTTGCATATTCAGTTGCTTTAAATTTAAAACTTTTAGAACTAATACTTAATCACTTGACCACTGACAACATGGCCAACAATTATAAGTCTGAAAGTACAATATCAAACTTACTATCTTTCAGACTTTGGTGTTTTCACGCAATTCAAGGTGTTGGCCCAGTAATGTCGTGTTAATAGACTGTACTGACATGGTTGTATGATTTCACTAGCCTCAAATTGCCTTCTAATGAAATCTGTAAATCTTGAGTAGCTGTTAACAAAACATTTTAACATGTCAGTCATATGGTTTTCAGTCCATGTCACACCTGACAGTAATCATATTAATGTTAAAATATTTGCAGAAACACATCTAACGTTTAAATGAAGTAGAGTAAATATTAATTTTGAGTAAATACTGAAACGTGAAAAAGATTTGTGCAATTTATATTGATGTGTGAATTTTTGCTGTCCACAATGTTGCTTACACAATTTACAGTCCCTTAGTTACTGGGAAATTGATCAATAATGAACATGACACAATTACCATGTTTACATGTGTCTCCTCAATATTCATATATTTCACATATTCACTGGTGTCGAAGGACCACATACTGACTTATGAATAATCTGGGTGGACTGTACTTGCACAAGATACAAAACATTTACAGCTTACTTAAAATTGTGTTGCTGTTAGGACAATTGAGAGCTAGCAGCATCTCCAATCAGAATAAACTTTCATGTATAACAAAATGGAGGACTGGTATGTTGTGTTTTGGCATGTGCAGCCATTTTTTTTACTTATACTGCTACAAAAATCGTAGCCGAACAGCATATCACCACAAAAGCATTTAGCCTACTGTGAAATAAATTTAACAAATTTATCGACCTCAATTCATGATATACACTTAACACAATAAAATCAACTCAAATTCAATGGAAAGTATATTGATAACAAGTGTGAAAGGCTATTTCCCTGTAGTACTCGCATCATCATCATCATCTGAGGGACCAGAAATAGTGGCTTCACTATCCCCTGGATCAGTTTTCGCCACCGTCTTCTCTGCGGCGCGCTCGTCTTCCACGCCCTGACACGAGCGCGAGCTGTGCCGGGTGCGCCCGGGGCTCCTCTGCTTGTCCCTCCTGCTCACGCTCTTCCAGCGTCCCGACCGCACTGTGTTGCTGATGCTGCCGATACTGCCTATGATGGCGTTTAGTTGCTTAGAGTCTGACTGCGTACACACGAAACAGCGTCAAAAACCTGTCCTTTAGCACAGCTGCAAAAAATTTCTCTATAAAATACCAAAATTACTACAGCAGAAAGCCATAAATTATCCATTACAACCAAAATATATAATACGGATGGATCGGATCTCGTTACCAGTTCTCGGTTCCGCCTTTTCTTGACATTGAGAACTGGGTCCGGGAATTGGTGTCAAAATCTTAGTGCACAAATAACCATAGAAAATGAAGCGCTCACAGCTGTTCACTGAGAAACACTATTTAATAACAAGATGTTCTGTGCAACTGCGCCATATCTCTCGCATCTGCATCCGCAAATGTAAATAATTATATTAGAGGTGATGTGATATATGAACATGTTAAAACTATGAACACTTTGCATGAGCTTACACAAAGTGCATAGCTCCCAAGTTTTGAAAACTAAAAAAAAAACAAATTTACAAACATTGATAATTTCTCCACATAATAGGTACCAAACATACAAAACATCAACAACACAACACTTTGGTCGAAATTTAGCATCCAGCGAAAATTACTTACCTTATTACCCAGTGTTTTTTCTTAGAAGTAAACAAAACCCACAAAACACTAATATTTACTAGTCTTAACCTCTTATAAGTGTTACTTCTGCAATGAGGTACTCGTAGCAGATTTTGTAACTTTCTGGAAGCAGACATCAAAATCTTGTTCGTAGCACTTTTGACCAACCAGATTTAGCCAACAGTACGCTGTTAAGAACTTTGTCCGTCATAGCAGAACTAAAGGCAGTTTTATTTTTTTTTACAGAACTGAACACCCTTTCACATTCTGCAATGCTGTTAGGTATTACTAATATTGACAACTTGTCATACTTCAGACGCCCACAACTACTTCACGAACTTCCAAATCGTTCTTGCCTCCGTGAGAAACATTAATATCACAGGCACAATGTAACCAAAATGCAAAATTATTTCTGCTCCTAGATTGGGTAACCCATGGAAACTCTATTCTAGAACTTTCTAAAAACATTTTGTTATATGATTTCCTTTCCATAGTTCCATTAGCCAATTTATGGCGATATTAAACACATTTTAACTTCAAACAAACTTTAATATAATCATACATCCACTAACTAAACACTCCGGCACTCTAGGACACTTGCAGACTGCTACTTAACCACGGGAATTCTTTTGTCACTTCCATCAGATTCCGAAGCACTATGCAATATCTCGGAGGACAAAGGACAAAGGAAAGGGCACGAGCACAAAACAAATTGACGCCACTCGAAACGTTATTACTTTATGAACATTCTGAGATAAGGCTAAATTTGAAGTATCATTATTTGCAAAGTTTATACGGACGACAGAAGCCATAGTGGCCAATTGATGTAGCGACGTTCCGCCACAGTTTCAACCACTTGAGCAGCTATAGATATCAAAAATGCCCTTTCCTATTTAAACTATCCTCTCCGACTTTCATGAAAAATTCCATTGCAAACACTTTGCTCGCTGCCTGTACTACCAGGCCCTATCGATTAGTGATACATGTGGTAATTCGTACAAATAAATGGGGCGGCCGTACAATAAGGCATAAAATCTTACATTGTACAGACAAATCTTACAGGTTGGCAGCTATGCAAGTGCAAAAAATATTATTTTTCAAAATAATAAATTGCATTTAATTGTCAACGAGAAACCGAAAACCTGTGTGTTACCATCTACTCGAGTGGTGTATTAGTACCAGATTTTCTACTAATTAGTAAACTTCTGCATATAAATGTTTGTTTCTTCCTTAAGCGCAAATAAAAATTTTGGTTCGTTTTGCATTTTACCATAGTATGTCAGTTTGAAACCACAGCCACTTAACATACAAGGAAAATCTGAAGATGTTACCATATGTTATCTGACGTACTAGGAGCAGTTAAAAACAGGGGAAAAATCAAGAATGAAGAACCTATTTTTTAGAACTGAGAACTGAAAAAAAGATGGCATCGAACCATTCCTAATATATATACAAATCCTATACCAATCTGTATATGGACAGAGGTTAAAAGAAAACTTCCTCAGTCCACAAACAACCCAACCACACTACTGCACGTGTTTCATCGATCACATCTTCATGAAATGGACTTCCACTGAAGACTGCCTAATTCACATTGTGAACAATTTAACACACAGTTCGCTCAAGTTCACCTGGTCATACTCCAAAACATGCCATATTCCTGGATGTTGAACTGACTCTCCAAAAGACCTGCTCTCCAACCCACCCAGACTGGCATTCAAAAGGCCACCCCTGCCAACCCTCAACTTCTTTCAATAGCAGACTCACCAGCCGTACAAACCCCATCCAAGGAAACAATAACTGTGCAACAGAAAATCTGATCTATCAGCTACAGTGCCAACACTGTAATGCCTCACCACCAACACACTCGGGCAGAGAATGAATGGCCACAGAGCAGACACCAAACAAGACCTAGCTGGTCACATCAGTAACCTACAGGACAAACCAGTTGCAGCATCACACAACAAATATCTTGATTCCTGCTACAGTACTAGAGTAGTGAGAGCCCTACCACCTTCAAGCAAGAGCTCAGGACTCAGACGCTGGGAATTAGCTCACAAATTTAAAACAAAATCCAGGCAGCCGCGACACTTCAACATAAGATAATCACAGTTCCAAACCATACGCACTGCTAACTGGCAAATTTTAAATTTTCCCGCCCCACCCTAGTTTGCCACCTGGCTTCTAAGTTTACTACTAACAGCGCCCTTCCACCACACTGCAGTGTCCTACAACTCGCAGCCTGACGAAGCTGGCTTAGCCAGCGAAACATCACGATTGTGCAACTGCATGGAAAATGCGTCGTCCTTTGTGCGTGTGCCTTTCGACAAGTAGTCCACTCGCTATTTAGGGTTTTTCAGGGGACTATCAACAAATGTCCATACATGCAGGATTTCAGTAGATAAGGGTTCTGACATGTACATCAATAAAATACAACTTCTGACCTTATTGAACTTAATTTTTTTAAGTATAATGACAGCTGTACATTATCTGTGAATAAAATTTAGTTAATAAAAATGGGAATTTAAAAACCAGTATTACTGTAAAAAATAAATCAAAAAACATTTAATCTCAACTCGTTTAAATAAAGAATATAAAATCTCAAAATACTGTACATAATTTATTGTAATCCAACACCAAATGCAGTCTGACCTAAAACTTTAAAACCCCCTGAAAATAAAAATAATATAACACAGAATGAAAAGCAAACTGCGCACACTCGATCAGCTGAGTGTGTGCCGGAGAAGGGGAAGCAGCGGGAGGATTGCCCCTCCACGCCGCTACATGTCGCAGACACCTTGTGCGCGTGGCAAATGTCTGTCTTTTAAAGCAATTAATTATAATTAATCATTCAAAACCACATGCTCTGATTTTTCCTGTCACGAGTTACACTGCACTCAGGCTTGGTGCTTACCCATTATTAGACAACCAAAGGTGTTGAATAGGCTCTTACATTTTATCAGTTTATTCAAAAGCCGAGTGTCTACTGAAATAAATTAATAGAAATCCTCCGATTTTCCTGCAGGAAGTTACTGAAAATGAACGCTACGGCTGGTAATATAAGTTGTTCAATGTTTAAACTTTGTGTCAAGGTGAGGTCAAGTATATGCTTCTAGACATGTAATTTTATTCGCAAAGATGCTGTCCATTCAGTAAAATTAATATTAAGTTTTAAAATCATGTAGATTTTACGTCAGATATAAGGAAACCATAACGTAAGAGAAAAAACTACCTTTAATCACAAAAGAAAACATCTTTGCAAATAATAATTCCTCATTAAAATGCATTGCATTAACATTTTCAGGCAAACTAATTGCTGTGAACAGGATGACGCATGATGTCGGGTGACTGACGTCACGGTCGGGCAAGGTTTTAGTGTGGCAGTCAGTGACAAAGGCGATACGACTGGGCTGAATTTATTGGCTGCTAACTGGACCGGCCGGTATATTAGCGGGGATGAATGGCTTGACGGCATGGCACTAAGTCTAGTGTGGGTTTAACTGTCTTCTGCAACACTGGTTTACCTGGAGTGGGCATAGCCCGGGGTAGCTCCGGACTCGGCAGCTGTTGTTGCTGGTGCCGGCTGGAACTCTTGCCCAATCCTTGGGCGGAGGTGGTGCTGCAGCTGGTGGTACTGGTGGGAGTCGCGAAGGGCTGTTGGTCTTGCTGGGCTGGAACCGAGTTTGATATTCCCAGTGGCACGTGGAGTCCCTGACAGGAGTCGGCAATGACTTGATGTGGCTCGCCTGCGGTCTTGTAGGGTGGCTGAAATAGGGAGTGTGGAGGGACTGGGAGGTGAGGCCTCTCCAGTTATTGGGCGGCTTGAGCTCGTAACCGGGGGTTAGAGTGCAGAGCGTAGTTGCCGCTGAGATACAACTCAAGTTGGACTCTGAGGCAGGAGCTGCCTTCCTAGCTCGCCAATTTGCATGCCATACATCCATAGGAGTTATGGATGTATGGCATAAAGGAAGGTACTAAGGTCACTCAAGCTAGGGAAGAGCCGGCGACGAGGATCCCTATCTAGGCGTAAAGCCAGCCGTGGCTGAGCTAACCAGAGTCGTACCAGATTACTCTGGATGTCCGACAGCGACTTGGGTGTGGTCCAAAGGGGACAGACCTCCAGAACTGGTCTTATCACTTCTTACGGCGAGAGTACAGCGCAGTAGATTGAGTGAATTAGCAACGCTGGCTGACTAGCTGCCTTGTGGCTTGAGTTCCTAGAGGTAGTGGCTGTACAGTATATGTGCACCAGATACCTTGCCGTACCTGATCCACAGTAAAGGTGGCCGTCTAATCTGTTTGAGACGTACGCGCACCCGGTTAAGGGAGCCCTCAGTCCTACTCTAGGTTCGGCAAATGGGTTGTAATGAGACAGTCTCCTGCGTTCCCTGGTAGGCTGACGTCTACGGCAGATAAAAGTCACACTCACCCTAGAAATAAGTACTCGGTGGTAAGTAGCAAACGAGTTTATTCCTGTGAGGATTTGACAACGTGGCCCATACTAACTGCTAAAAATAAACTATAACGGAAGTCGACTACGAGAAGAATAGGTGAAGGGGACCTGGGTCTCAACTAGACAAAAGCAGATGCAGCTAGGTAGCTACAGTAGTAACTGACCCTCTCTAACTTGATGCTGTTGTCCAGAAGGGTAGTGAGTGTTAAAAGGCATCTTCGAGGGTTGCTGGTGAAGATCTTGAACATGTCTGGTAGGTACTGGTGGTCCTACGCGAGGATGTCTGTGTCTGCAGAAAGCTCCAGCTGCAGATAATGAGGCGGGAGGGAGGGAGAGCTGACACTAGGTAACCACTTCCCCTCTTGTCAGGTGAGTAAGGTGAGGTAGCAAGCCTGACTCGCAGACGTGTTGGGAAGACATGCAACGCACCGCAGAGCAGTGATAAACGGCGACGTGCCCAACATTTTTCACATCCAGTTCCTATGCATTTGCTTAAACAACCAGCTTAAAACTTAAAAACGAACATTGTGGGAAATATTAGGTGGACGTGATCAAAATATATTGTGATCAATGCAACATCCGATAAACGATAGAAGCTGTAAGCTTTATCACTATGTATATAAGAGTTTTGCTGGCACCAATGAAAATTAACTGTGAATACGGTTTATCGGTACATGCATTTTCGGCACGAGTCGACTGTACTACATTGTGAGTACTTGAATTCCTGTCCTTTTATATATTTTCAGTAACCTAGCTAGACTGGCCCATGGTTCAAATATTTTACCAGCAATAATTTTTTTAATATATAATTTTGAATACAATAACCTAATTTAATATCAACTGTAACTACAACTAGCATAAAACTTGTAAAAAACTCAGTTTATTTACATGGAGATGTAGTAGTTTAAATAATACAAACAGTTTAGGTGAACCACAACTCTGTAGTGAGTAAGCTAGACCCATCAAATATCACAAGTACAGTGGATTCTTGAGAATATGTTTCTCACTGGACCAATGGAGAGAAACTAAGCATGCGGGAAAACCATGAATTCGAACTTGGATTTTAGATCTGAGAAGTAGCGGACATAACCTCAAAATGCATGTTTGTTTAAACCAACTGCCTAAAGATGTCATTAAAAACAACTTAGTCTGAAATGTAAATCTATAAATAAATATTCACTTGCAAAGCTGCTTTAAAACCCTGACGATCCTAACCAAAGCCAGAACCAATAGTTTCTGATAGAGCTGATCAGTTGTCACATTTTTTGTTCGGCTTGGTTTTTGATTTAAAATGTCTGTTGTTGGTTCGGGTCAGTCATAAGTACACATTTTATGAGTGCAACAAAGATTACAAAAATATTTATACACACAAAAAATCTGTTGTCAAATTTGTTTTCTATCAAGCAAATGTTTAATGAGTTTTGTTTCACTATATCTAAAGTCATCAATAAACCTATAAACGTAATAATATTACGACTATATAAAAATAAGTGTTTTTTTTTTTTTAGCATTATGATAGTTCTGTTCAACATCAGTGTCACAGTTTATTTGCAGTTATAAATACATGCTGCTGAAAACATTTATGTACATAAAAAGTCTGGTGTCAACTTCACTTTAATTTTAGGTCAACACACCAATAAATGGGAACCTGCACGTGTTTTTACAACATTAACAAGCTGCTACAAAAACTTTTTTTTTGCTAAAAGTTTGAGAAAAAATAAATTTCACTCAACATGTATGGAAGTCGCTTCAGCTGAAAGAACGTAAACAAATATCTGCTGCAGACAATGCAAGCGGTATAAAGCCTCGCAAAAAAAATCTTGCTTGAAGCAAAAACAAAACAAATGTTCTTTATTATTCTTTTAACTACACTCGTGCAGAAAACGGAATACGACCTCTCACAATGGAGAGACCACGGCTGGTTACAATCAGGTTGTTAAAAAAGGTAGTGGTTAACCTAAATTGATCGGTGTTGCCAAAGAAAATGACAAAGCAGTCAGCAAGCAGAGAAACTTAACAAGAAAAACCGATCCTGTACAGTATTGTATCCGTGCAATGAACATAACTTGAGTTGGTACCTGTTCACCGGAAAGGGAAAACTGCATAAGCAAGTGTGGCAGCACTGGCTCCTTCGCGCCATATTTATTTGCTAAAAATTTACAAGGAAGCTGTTTACTTGCTTCGTTAATATTAAATTATAATTTAAGTAATTTACGTTACTAATATTTGTATACATAATTTGAACACATAACTTCGTTCAACAGAATGAAATAAAATCAGACACAATAAAACAGTATTCCTGCATTGGCAATGCATGGTTTATTGGGAAACCATAACCTTTTTATCCCAGGGAACTCTTTAGGATGATTTTAACGCTACAACACGTTAAGTAGAAAAATTGTAAATGTAATGCCACTGGTATGCTACATACCGTAATATAAGTGGAAGTGACATTATTTGGTAAATTGTAAATAATTTGCTGGTTTTAACTTCTGTTCAAGAAAAACCTGACTGGTCGGTTTTTTTCTGAGAATTCGGGACGGTTTCGGTTTTTCTAAAAATTACTGGACCCTAAAGAAAATTTGGTTAACCGTACCGCACCAATAACCTTAACCAAATTTTGTTTACAATACCAAGATCATAGCTAGTCCGATACAGTTTTGACACTGTGATTGTGTGATTCATTCTCATTGTAGCCAACCGAGTGCAGTAATAGCGTAAGAATAAAAATAACAAAAAATGCTTTCTCACTGTTGCCATCCTACAAGTGCAGAATACACATAAGAAGAATGAACATAGTCCATAGAACATGAAACAGAGCTGCGGGTTATAAACAATACTATCGATAGTATCAGTTGACAATCTACGCTGTTTTGCATTTACATAGTGTTCAAAAACATTGATGCATGCAATCTTTGGCAAATGTACAGTATTTTTTTAAGGGACGTTACGGGAAAACAAATGATTAGTGATCATTGAATGCGGTCATCAATTAGCATTGTCTCAATGTGAATTTTGACGGGACCAAAATTCATAAACGGGAGATATAGTAAAACGTAAATAACTGGAATGATTAATCGAGAACCCACTGTATTTGTAAATGGCCCTATCGAGTGAGTTAGACACACATCAACGGCTATTGTCTTGAGCACTGATGGGAGTGCACCAACAAAATGCAAAGGCAGTGATGAATGGGAGTACCCCAAGAAAACCTGGTGGCCACCAGTAATACTGCTTTGAGATGTCGCCAACCCTGTATTCTGCAGTAAACTTGTTGACTTCCAAGCACATACCAAAATTCATAAAATTCAAGGATAACCATGAAGGGAGAGTATCACAACACTGCATGAAATAATGAAGCTTTGTAAATTGAAAGATATTTTTCAATAGCGATAATTTATCTTAGAAATGACAAGTTAATTATAGCTAGAGACAGGAAAATTTAGTTGTTCTGAAATAGCAGAAAGCAGTATTTTGAAACTTGGAAAGTGGTGTTTTCATTCATTATTTTAATTTAACTAATGTTTTCATGTTTATATCTTCTGATAAGATTTGTAAGCATTCATACAAATAAATTATGAAAGAAGTACCATAAAGCAAGAGTTTTAACACAGAAAAATGTAATTATTGATTAATTAGTGATGTAGATACGGTACGTTTGTGAAAGTTTACAAACAATGGACCTCATTGTATAAAAGTAGCATACAAAATACAGTACTATAATCTGCCTTCCCCAATAATATAGGAGAACATTCAAGTGTTTCTAGGCTTATTCTTTACATTTAATGCAGTGTTATCACCTGTGAACAACAGGTAAATTTTTTAGGAATATTCCCAACATTTCCAGTTCACCTGATGTCGCCAGGGCAGCCTTACATTGCTTCCTCTAGATCACAGACTAACGTGCTTAGCTGCGATTACACGACACAATATTACATATTCAAGATAAGTTTTATCAAATTTTGTTTTTGGCACCAGTAAAGACACAAATTTGTTAACATGCATAAAAAAAAATAACACGCAAAATTACAAATAAAATTAAATTTTGGGAAAATTAATTTTTTATTTATAAAATGTGTGTTCAACGTATTTTCGAGTACTGTATTCGAGGTTGTCTTATTATCGAGTAGTTATAATTTTGTAGCAGTCTTATGTTCTTCTAAAAAAGCCATACATACCGGTTAAAGTACCACAGTCAAAGAAGAAAAGAAACTCTGGTATTTAATGGAACATAGTTGGTTATGAAGGAGGAAGAGGGGAGGAAATTTGGTGCCTTAGCACTGCAGTGAGGTACATCCTTGATAATTTGTCTCTCTCGGAACTGTACAAATGCCGATGGATGGTGTTGACTGTTTGTACACACTGGCACTGAATCAATTTTGTCCTCTGTGAAGTTTTAAAAAATTCACCAATTGAAAGTGTTTTTTGTCACTAACCCTTGATAAGTGTTTTTTGCCTTTGCCATGGCTTTTGACTACAGTATGACCCGTGTTGCTTAGAGTAAAAAATGTGTCTCACACTTTACACTTGGCTTTTGTTGGGTCAACAGGAACCTTTCTATAAAGCCAATCCAAATGAGGGTCAATAAGCCAGTCAACCCGAAACCTTGCTGTCATTTTACAAGGCACCTGCGCAGAAAGCACATTTTTCTACAGAAACAGAAGGCACCAATAATATGTGCAAAGTTCCTAATTTATTTCTCAAAATTAAAATTAACAGTACTTCTAAACACGAAAAACATTGAGGCTGAGAAAACAAACCTTCAGTAACTTTTGTGCAGACAGTAGCAAACAAAGAATGTTAAATGGGCAAGAATTGTGCTACTGTATTTGGTTTTGTTAACATCAGCACCTTTGTTAGCAAATTGGCACTGCGAAGCAATTTTGGATATAAAAGATACACACAAAACTCATTATAACGCACTACAAAATACAGTTCCCAATTCTATCCACAATTCCTTATATGGAGTGGCACCACGACATGGGAATTTTACTTGACTCTGCTGTTGTTTATTTACGTATTGTATAATGCGTTTCGGCTGAGAACAAATACAAATGTCCACCATTTCTTAAAAAGTGAACATAAGACAGAGTGAAGGGACAGCCACATTATTGTTTACCTAATGAATATATTTTTTTAAAGAAAATTAATTTATATGTTATATTTTAATATCTGCAAAAATGGTGTTGTACTTTAAGCAGAATGTTAATTGCAAAGAGCGACAAAACCACGAAAAAATAAGTTTTCATAGGGGAAAAAGATTTCTTCACCAACTGCAGTTTCCAAATTTGCACATGCAGCGCTGTTCAGTGACGTTTGAATCCATCCAACACAATACCTAAACCCTGAATTATTAAATTAGCGGATACGGACACAATTGTAGAGAAATATTGGTTAAAATTGCAGGTCATATTATTTTGTTACGCCTACGTTTTTATTACAATGAATTTGTTGTTAAACAAATGTTGAAAATACAAATTACAGAAAATTGTCAGTTTCAGCATTTCCAGCGTGATTATTTCAAAATTAAAGTAGTTAGGAATTTTTATTTAATATATAATGCTGTTTTCAATTGTAATAGCGAAGATGTGGTGCCGCAAGTACGAAGTTGATTTATTTTTAAAGACCATGCATTACAAAACGATGTAAAAACCAGATTAAAACACTGTCGAAGTTGAGAAAAAGTGGTCAAACTTACTCACCTCAAGTCAAATTATCCGCCTACATAAAAAAATGTCAACGAAACAACGTGTCTCCGGATTGCACACTATCACCAATGCATTCTTGTTGCAAATAACTAGATACGCCATTAACTCTTCTCCGTTGATAACAAAACATTTCTGAGTGATTGTCGCTCAACTTACATCCCAAACAAATTCACCTATCACGTAATATCAATTTGACAATTCCACATTCCATTCAATGAGTACATAAAAATTTACGATTGCTTACGTTGTCGGCAGTTGGTGAGGCCATCTTTGGCCGCTTACGCAACTGCAGCAAGCAACTGTGTTGGTAATTGGTTAAGGGTCACGTGAAAACACAATTACAAGAACCATAAACTAATCATAACGAGCTTCACTTCAGCTACAGGGATGTTTGTACCGTGAAAAGCCGCTAGCAATACCAATCCGAATCCTAAGTGTTATGATGTTTACTGCTAATAAATTAGCTTTGTTCGCTTACAGAGCGAAACACGTAACATGCAAACTGGAAAAAGTTCAGATGGGTAAAAAATTCCATAATGCATCTTAAATTTCCCAGATTTTTTCCTGATATTTTCCCGGTTAAAGGAATGCCCTGTTATTTCCCGATTTTCCAGGTCCGTGGCCACCCTGCCCAACCATTGCGCCTTGTGTCGCCGGTTGGAGTAAATGGGTGTTGCTCTGGGTTAGCTCAGCTTCGGCTCTACACCTAGCTAGGGACCATCGTCGCCTGCTTCCCCCTGACGAGGCCGCTACTTGTACCTACCTTTATACCGTACACTCAGATGAGTGGTACTAAGTGGCAAGAAAGGAAGGCAGCTACGGCGTCCAAAGTCAACGGGAGCTGCAACCCAGCACCAACTGCACTTTGCAGCACAATGCCCCACGAACGAGCTCAAGCCGCCCACCAGTTGGAGAGGCCTCATCTCCCAGCTCCCTCCCACTCCCTCTTTCATTACCCGATCAAGACAGTCAGGCGACCGCACCCGATTGTGACCGACTTCCGCCGAGACCGGTACGTTCAGCTAATCCTTGGTTCCAAAGCCGCTGGACCAGCAGCCCTCCCCAGGCTCACCACAGCACCACCAACCGCAGTAACTGGGTCAGCAGCCACCCCAGGCCACCTTCAGCAAAGGTAAACACATGGCTGCCTGCCATTCTGTTAGCTGGACTGATAAGCCTGCATTTGACTTTGTGCCGAGTCGCCCGGCCATGCGACCTGTACTGTATACCGGCCGGGGTCCAGTCAGCCAGTGATATCAACCCGTGTGTCTGACTGACACGTCAAAACTTGCCCAACCGTGACGTCGCCATCAACCAACTGACGTCACGTGTCAAATTCATAAAAATTAAAATAAACTATCAATAATAAACTTTCTGGCGTTTTCCGGTTTCATTTTCACATTTATCGCACCAAATTTTACACAGTAATTACAATTTTATACTAAAATTTGGCACTACTTTTGTCCTATTTAAAAACCGAAATAGATCAGGTTTATTTACCATTTTTTGGGGTGGTAAGCCCTTAATGTTACAATTACACATATACCAACAAAAAATCTTCCTATAAAGGTGGAATAAAATAAAATAATGCACGATATGATTCATGAGATGACATGCAGCCAGGTGTTACAATCTTCCTAATTAACACATTCTCAACAACTTGATCGTCTATATTCCCTGACCCCGTATAAATTTCCCGGATACTTTACTGACTTTCTCAGAAAAGTAAAATTCACTGACTTTTCTATGTTTTCGCCAATGCTAGCCAACCCTGTGTTGTCCGAGATACAACTCAAATTGAATCATGTGGTTGGTTGGTTATCTAAGGTAGTAATGGCATTTCACCACCAAATATTTATTAGTCTTGTTTCTGACATGCAAGCCAAACCAAAGGCTGCTCCAGACTGTTGAGAGGAGAGAGGTGTGAAGTACCCACCTTGAAGTCAGTGCTGCGGTAGTCGTAGCGCATGATCTTCCTCATGCGCGCCTCCTTGGGGCTGTAGTAGTAGCCGGGGTACTTGCGCTTGTGCTCCAAGTCAGCGAGGCGTGCCGACTTGTAGTAGCCTTCCTTCATCGTCGCACCCAAGTTCTTCCACATGATGCCCAGTCGCACAGATATGTCCTTGTTCGTCTCGTCTGCAATCACATCCACACCCAGTGGCTCATATTAAAAGAACACAGTAAAACATTGCTGATAAAAACCTATTTAATTTGAAGTTTTCCTCTGTTCACTATGTGGTAGACAGGGAATTTAATGTTAATCTGCATGCCAAACAAAAAATATTTTTTATTTTATACTAGAAATATAGTTTTCAAATTTGTTAAATTACAAAGTCGTCAGATTTTTTTTTTTTAATTTTTATAATTATTACTAACACCAGTTAATACAAACCTCATTACAGTGGAAGCTCTATGTATGGAAACCCAGATGGATTGGAAGTCCAACATCCATAGAACATAGTCTGTGGTCTTATTTTTTATTTATCTGCATAGAAGACCACATTGATTGAACGTCCACATGTGTTGAGAATTTTTTGCCAGTTCCCTGAGAAACAATGAATAGAGAATCCACTGTAATACAAACTTCAAAAATTCAGGTTCCTCTAGGACATTGTCGGGTTGAATGACATTTGCTGACTAGTGGATCACACACTACGAGTATAACCAACAACAGTGCGCTGAAACAAACCTTCATATTCATTGACAAGGTAAATAGATTCTACTAATCTGCGTACTACTGGTATAGCAATAGGATGTTTTGTCTTTTATCTCGGCTTACGAAAACAATTTCAGAATGTCTAACTTGTATTTGCTACTAGAAAATGCAGCTCACATCACATTGACACATTAGTATCCCTGAATGTAAATCTAATAAATTAATATACTGTATTATAAAACCATTTGATCTTGCATGCCAAAATAATTTATTCATGAAATGTATACATCATGTGTGAGTGGACAATGTATATAAATGAGAAACATAAAACTGCACTGGCTTTTACTACAGGTATGAGGTAATGTACTTCAGTCCGCAAAAAATAAAAGGCAAAGATCTGTTTTTGCACGGGAATTTGGAAAAAAATATTTTCGGTTGGACGTAGAAGTTTGTGGTTTGCTAGGCTTAGTGAACTACTTTCTATCCCCATGAGGGGGGGGAGAGAAAGAAAAAGTATATGTTAAAAGAAATGAGATTGGAGCTGGGAATGTCATTACTCTTGCATACTTAATTGTTGCACTACTAATTGATCCTCTGGGCTTGAACACACATTTCAAAATGCCAGCCTCAATTGTTAATAGAAAAATCACTTAAAATATGATAAAAAAAAATTGAACCAACAATATGATAAAAACAAAAATATCACCTTAAATGAGTTCAAAACAATGCCTTGACATTTACACTTGGCTGCTATTTTCTTTAAAATATCATGATGCGCACTGCAGACCTTGTCCATTCTTAGTTTCATTTTTGGTAGTAAAATTTACCAACTTCCAGTGGCATTTTTAAGACCCGTCTACAACCAGCTGTAGTAACTGTGGGCATAGAAGTGTCTCAATCATGACGTCAAGTGACATCACATTGACACAGTCCAAACAATGTTTAGAAATGCGTTGTCCGAAAATGAGCTTTCCGAATCTAACATCAGGCCGCAATAAATTCAGTTCTTTGTTTCTTTCTGCATGGTGATTGTGTTATTGCTGAAGTCTCAATTATTTAATATTTGCGAGATTGATTATTTCATTGTTTCTTTATCTTTGTGATATTGAGTGAACTCCCTATCTACTCTTTTTCATGGGACTATCAAAATTTTACAATACATCTGGGATTTCAGTATATTCTGTACCATATAAGAAGGCCCCTTTTTGACAGCTCGGCGAAAGTAGCGCCACTGTTTACATCTGACTACGTATCCTTCCGCCATCAGCTGGCCCGTCAAGTTGTGGCTGTATTTTTTATCAACACGCTGTCAGCTAATCCACTTCTCATTGTACTGTAATGCTAAACAAATTTTAAGATATTTTAAGACTGACATCTGTCTNAATAAAAGTAAAAATATAAAATGTTGCAAATAATTAGATATTTGATAACTTTTTTTAATTTGTCCGAGATAGTGAATTTGGGTTAAAATTTGCGAGACGGTCTGTTGTATCTATTATTACACTTTGGACATTATAGCTAATATAAACAAGTTGGAAATATGTGACGTGGAATAACGTTAGAATTGCTTAAAAACTGTTCACGCGTGTCTCACTTTCTACGGAAATGGGTTTCNACAAGGAGATGGGTTTCTAGTAGGGATGGGTCGAATAACAAAAAATATCGGTTCCGGTTCCGGTACCGATTCTACAATTCAAATATCGGTTCCAGTATTCGGTTCCATTTTGAATACTTGCATTTTGCTTGCAACTTTATTAAACCAATGCGGGTAAAATGCATTAAATGTTTTATTTAACCTACCGAATAATAGAACAATAACAAAGTGTGAAGATAAGATTTAATGTATACTGATCAGCTTGTACTAAATTTATTTAAAGTTAGTAAAAATTATTCCATTTTTTTTTTTGTGATATGTTTGGAAAATACTTTAACTAAATAACTCGCAGTGCTAAAAGCCTAAACATTGTGACATGGCTTTAACCTATGGTCATTAAAAGAATGTCAACTCCTGCTACCATTTTCTTTTTGCTACTTTTACCAGCCCTCATTTTTTTTTTGCTTCTTTTTTCTTTTTGCTTCATTTAGGCAGTGACAGGGCGGCCCACTTCCTTTTTTTTTTTGCTTCTTTTATGCAGTGACCTGCTGGTTTTCTTTTGTTGTGTTGGAATGCTACAACTCTAAAAAAAAAACCATCCCTTCTTCCCATTGGCAAGACTATTCTCTGCATTACTTGGAAACAAAGAAGGCTTGGAGAAATGTATATATCGGCTAGCAGTGTTGCTTACAGGGGCCGGCTGAGTGTTAAGAGAGAGAAGGGAGAGGACAGTTTAAGACTACCACTCCTTAATTTTTTTTTCTCATCTATGGCGCCTAGCAGCACACCCCAGAATTTTTTTCCTTTATTTTTGGGGAAAAGGGAGTGCTATACATGAGGTAGTTATTTTTGTAAGGACAAAGTTTAGCGGTCAATTTATTGCCATGTAGAAACGAGAGAACGGAGTAGTTGTTATTAACCTAAAACCGGTTCCGAGTCAAACCTCAAGAACCGGTATAAATTGGAACTGAAGAACCGAACGACCCATCCCTAGTTTCTAGAGAACAATATGGCGTATAATTTACGTAGACGAACGATTACCGGCCGAATATAAATGAATTGTACTCCAAATCGTTGTAGATTAAATATATGTTACTTTAAAAATCATGCAGAGCTCGCGGAAAAATATAACTATTGGCATATGTTTGTAAATTCGTTATATATGGCGCAAGAAAGAGGTTCATTTCTGGCTGGTAATAGCTCGCAGAATATCCGATAGATAGCGCGCAGCACGTCACTGCGAAGTTTTGAGTAACTCTCTTTATGGTCAAGAGATAGCGTATCTTTTAAAGTTGATAATTCTTATGTTACGGGCTGGATATATATTTATAATTTGTGTCGTTTCGTCAAATTATTAGAAAAAAATTATTCAACAATATTATGTAATATTTCTGTATGCTTTTGGAATTAATATCAAGGACGTGTTGAAAGCAAGGTTTGAGATGGATGATACAACGTGAAAAAGCTTTCTGAAGTTGTGCTAACTTCAGAAACTTTACCAAGTCGTATCGTTCTATTGTACATTTCATTTTGATCACCTAAAAATAACTACATTATCACGAAGTTTAGTTTTTAATACTAACAACCATTGTTTTGTGAACTCGTAAAATAAAATGTATTAATAAATCTACTAACTCTTTCTTATCCGCGCATTTTCTGCTTTTCTGATGTGCATCGGCAGTGCACTCAGAATAGCCAACATAATTTTAACTTTTGTTCGTTCGTGCATCAGCTGATACAGGATTTTGTAAATGGCGCTTTGTTTGTTTTGTAAACGTTAATTTGCCACTCACTGACTGTCAGAAAGTGGCCTTCTTATACCGTATGGACTATAGATGAGAGTTCCAACATGTACATCAATAAAATGCAAACTTCTAACCCTATTAGACTTTATGTTGAGTATAATCGGAACTGTACATTATCCACGAATAAAGTTCAACTAATAAACACAATAAAAACAGGAATTAAAAAATAAATAAATACTTTATCAGTATAGCTGTAAATAATATATTAAAAAAACTTTCACCTCAACTTGTTTAAATAAAGATTATAACATCACAAAATACAATATGTAACCGATTGTAATCCAACACTATATGCAAGCCACCAAAAACTTTCAAAGCCTCTGAAAATGAAAATAATATGAGATTGAATGCATGCCAAATTTTGAATGTCCCATGTGCACTTTCAGCTGAGAGATTAACGACCGGCAATGTCTTCACGGTTGGCAAATGGAGAAGGCGAAGATTCAGCGACTGGAGGAGTGAAACAATGTACTCCTCCTTGACACCATCTTACACATGTTGGCAACACCTTGTGCACATGGCAAATGTCTGTCTTTTAAAGTAATTGATTATATTTCACGACAAAAAAAAAATATCTTAATTTTGAGACAAACATGAATAAATAAGGTAATGAAAATTTATTTCTTCACTGTCATTCAAAACCATGTCCTCTGATTTTCCCATACACTTAATGCTTGTCAAGAGTTATGTCGCACCTCGGGTATGGTGCTTACCCATTATTAGAAGGCAAAAGGTGTCAAATATACCCTTAAGGCATGTCATTTTATTCGCGAAGATGCTGTCCATTGAGTTAAACTAATATTTTGTTTTAAAATCATGTTGATTTTACACCAGATACAATTAAACACCAACTTTATGGGACAAAACTACCTATAAACACAAAAGAGAACATCTTTGAAAATAATAATTCCTCGTTAAAATGTATTGTGTAACATCTTCAGGCAAAACCATTTGCTTTGAAGTACTAGTGATGATAAGTGCAACTATTTTTAGCGATGGATAATCTTTATAAAATTTGTACAGTTGCCAGGCGCATTTTACTTGCTCAGCGACCATGTGTGTAAGGCATGGTAGCAAGCGTCATGAGGGGGTGGGGGGAGAGAAGCAAGGTCGCCACACTGGTTGCTAGGTAACTGATTCCCCTCTCGTCAGACGTGTAAGGGCATGTAGCCAGACTCGCACTGCAGTCATAAACAGCTGCGTGCAGGAAGTATTTCTCATCCAGTTATTAGACATTTGCATAAACAACCAGCTTAAAAACGATTGCTGGGGGAAATCTTGGGTGATGGGACCGAAAAATACTTTGATTGATGCAATATCCAATAAACGAAAATATACAAGAATTTTGCCGGGATCACTGAAAATCAATTGTGGGTACGGTTATCGGTATATACGTTTTAGGAACGTCGCGAGTCTACTGTATTTGTATGTTAAAAATAGTGTCACCTCTTTACCAGCGATGTTTGACAATTATCAAATGCCGAGAAAATCGCTCACCTGTAGCGACTTTTCAACATGGGTGTTTTTCCTATGCTGTAATGTGCAGCCATCTAGGAATCATAAATAAAAAAATAAGTAATAAAAAAAAGTGTTTTCCATATTTTATTAAAAATATTAACCTAAGACAATATGGCAGTAGATTGTTTCTACAAATGTTTTCTGAGGTCTAATTGTACTATAGTAACATATCGAACAAATATATATGCATTCCAGTTTTATAAAATGAGCTGTCAGGGTGGCTAGCAGTATCCCTATAACAAATTACCTGACATTTCCCACACTTTTCCAGGTATACTGATACATATTTTTCTTAAACCAAAAAGGTTTCTTGGCCTGATTTTTTATTTCAACTAATTATTATTGTTACCTTAGAAAAAATATGGGTCATTCCTAGAGACACCTTTGTACTGTGAAAATATTTCCACGAGTTCACCAGTTTTGATAGGGTGACTTCAGTATATCTATCACTAGTTTTGATAGGGTGACTTCAGTATATCTATCACTAGTTTTGATAGGGTGACTTCAGTATATCTATCACTAGTTTTGATAGGGTGACTTCAGTATATCTATCACTAGTTTTGATAGGGTGACTTCAGTATATCTATCACTAGTTTTGATAGGGTGACTTCAGTATATCTATCACTAGTTTTCTACAGTTTTGTTAACAATTTTGTGATGCTAGAAATGTAATGTAATATTTCAAATGATAAAGTATGTATATAATTAATTTTCCTTCAGCAAAATATTAAATTGAAGTGCTAGACTTTTACAGAAAAAAATTGCAACCAAAAGAGTAACTGTTCTGCAAAAGATAGATGTAAAAATTTTGGTAGAATGCCACTTTGTACATCAGCCTAACAAATTGACAACAAAATCAACTAGAGCTTATAAAAATTGGTTTCATTTATTATATACCGTATTTCAGCGTGTATAAGCCACACATTCAAAAAATCATTACAAAAAATGGGGTGCGTCTTAATAACAAGATATTGGCATTAAAAAAAAAATTTCCCCCTCAAAACATGTTCACAAATTTATCAACATACAGTATGATTTAATGATTTAACTTACTTTCCAAGGAAAATAATAAGAAAAAATAAATAGCTTAACACTTGACGGGTGGCTGACTGCAACGTCGCGGTTGGGCAAGGTTTTGACGTGCCGGTCAGAGACACGGGAGATTCAACTGACTGACCTTAACGGCAGACTATAATACACACTGCATGACTTGACGGCACGGTACAAAGTAAAGCGTGGTCTTAGCGGTCCTGCGTACTGGGTGGCACACAGCCACGGGTTTACCTGTGCTGGAGGCGGCCCGGGGCGGCTGCTGACCCAGCTGCTGCTGCACGAGCCCGGGGAGGACTTCTGGTCCGGTGACACTGGAACCAGGGATTAGCGATCCGTAGTGAAGCTAGCTATTCCTGACACAAGTCGGTGACGATAGGATGTGGTTGGCCAGCAGTCTTGATCGAGGGCTGAAATTAAGAGTGGGAGGGAGCTGGGAGGTGAGTCTTGAGCTCGTTCCCGGGAGGTTATGCTGCTAAGTGCAATTGGGGCTGGGTTACAGCTCCCCTTGACTTTGGAGGCTGCAGATGCTTTCCTTTCCTGTCACTACTACCTACTTCTCCTTTTGGTGAATGGCATACAGGTATATACAAATATCGGCCTCACGAGAGGAGAGCAGGCGACGATGTTCCCTAGCTAGGTGTAGAACCAAGCCGAGGCGACTAGAGTTGTACCAGATTACTCCAACCGGCAACAATTCAGCGCGGTGGGTTTACCCCGGAAGTCTGATAACGAGGTTGGGTGTACAGCCAAATGTGGGCAGTCCTTCAAAACCAGTCTATCACTCCTTCCGGCGTCAGTTCAGCATGGTGGCTGGAGTCAATCGACTGGACTAGCTGACTGGCAGCCCTTGGATTGTGTTGCTAGTGGTTGTGGCTCTGCCTTACTGCACACCAGGTGCACAGTACGAGAGCCGTCGACTGGGTGTGTTTTATGACATACGTGCACCCGGTTAAGGGAGCCCGCAGTCTTACTCTAGGTTCGGTAATTGGTTTGTTAAAGACGCGGTCTCCTGCTTTGCCCTGGTGGGCTGTCGTCTAGAGGATAAAATCACAGTCACTCGAAGTTTGAGAGAAAACGCGTTTATTCAGTGAGGAATAGACGCAGTGGCCCGTACTACCTCCTAACTAATCAGGAACGGAACGGAAGTAAACTACATAAACCAGGTAAAGAGGACTTGGGTCTAAGATAGTACGGGCCACAGTATTTATTCTTCAAGGAATAAATACATTTTCTAACAAACCTTCGAGTACTGATTCCAGGATGACTAGAATTATACCCTCAGTAGACATCTGCCCACCAGGAAAAAGCAGGAGACAGCGATTTTTACAACCCATTGCCGAACCTAGAGTTGGGGTGTGGGCTCCCTAACCGGGCGCACGTACGTCGTAAACACACCCATTAGATGGCACCCATACTATGCACCTGGTGTGCACTACGGTAGAGCCACAACCACTACTGACACAATTCACAAGGCGGCTAGTCAACCAGCCCAGCCGACTCAAGCCATCCAAAATGCTGAACTGTCGCCGGAAGGCGTGATAGATTGGTTCTGGAGGTCTGCCCACCTTTGGACCTACACCCAACGTCGTCGTCGGACATCCAGGGTAAACCTACCTCTCTAATCACAGCGCTGAACTGTTGCCGGTTGGAGTAATTGGATTTGACTCTGGTTGGCTTGATCTCAGCTTGGTTATACACCTAGCCAGAGATTATTGTTGCCTGCTCTCCTTTCGTGAGGCCGACTTTAGTACCTACCTGTATGCCTTACACCCATAGGAGTGGTGCAAAGTGGCAAGCTAGGAAGGCAGCTACTGCCTCCGTATTTAACGAGAGTTGTAACCCAGCCCCAACTGCACTTCGCAGAATAACCCCCCCACGAACACGCTCAAGCCGCCCGCCAGTTGGAGAGGCCTCATCTCCCAGCCCCCTCCTCCTCCTTATTACAGCCTCCAATCAAGACCAACAACCGACAGCACCCGGTCGTCGCTGACTTCCGTCAAGGATGCCACGTGCAGCTAGGGATCGCCAATCCCTGGTTCCAGAGAAGGTGAACCAGCAGCCCTCAGCGGGCACCCTTCAGCACCGCCGCCCAAGGACTGGAAACCAGCTCCGGCCGACAGCAGCACAGCAAGGATCTACCCTAGGCCATATCCAGTGCGGTAAACCCACGGCAATGTGCCAACCAGTACGCAGGACAGCTAAGCCCAAAAACTAACTTTGTGCCATGTTGTCAAGCCACGCGCCCTATCTCGTATACCGGCCAGGGCCTGATCAGCAGTCAAAAAAGCCAGCCAGTTAAATTGCCAGTGTCTCTGACTGAAACACCAAAACCTTGCTTGACAGTGATGTCTTGGTCAGCCACCCGACATCACGCGTCAAGTTTGACAACCAAAAATTTTCACCGGTACAGTAAAACAGTGTGATTAGCAACAGTGGTGTGAAAAGAAACAGATCTTCAAAACAAAATTTTGACGTACTCTTATTGAAAAACAAAACAAATTGATAAGAGTAATATTTTGTCTACCAGAAATAATACTGTCCGATTTTTTGTGTTTGTTTTTCAATACGACAGCTTCAAACTTCATTTGAAATTTTGTTTCTTTTCACCCCAGTGTTTCTAATCACCCCGTTTTACGGTCAGCGCTAGTGTCGCATGTGTACCAGATTTACTCTACTTTGTTATTCGCGTAGCTTAAAATTTTAATTAAAAGTTACCTTTTGGAACACTACGCACATAGCAGCGGAAATTTTCCCTACGCCAAACTCTTCCATAAGATATCATTTTTTGTCCTTAACCTCAGTAGAATAAACCTTAACGTGGGCGACATTGATAAGTGAAAGCGAAGAGGAAAAGAGCTGGAGGGGTTGTGGCAACAGAGGGTGCGACAAGGTCAAAGTCCTCTCCACTGCAGGTCTGGCGGAATACTGCACTGTTGCCACTTTTCAGCAGGCAGCGGCCAGCTGGCGCAGCTACACACTCAATGACAAACTAATTAGTTTGACGTTGCCATAGTTTGCTGTTGTGCCGGCTGGCCTCTGCACTAGCACAATGAGGCCCCATAATTTATGGAAATACAAAAATTCAGTGCGGCCTATACTTGAAATATTAATTATCCCTAATTTGTCATCAAAAATTATATTTAACGTTGTTATGAGTTATCAATTATGCAATCAAACATTCTGAAGATAGATTCTGCACAAACTGTCACAATCGATTGCTCAAAACAAATACGTTTTTACTGTTTCACATGCAAATGTTACACAATTATCTTTTTTTCCACGAAGCGTTTGCTTATTTTGAGATTTCAAATATCTAAAGCACATTTAGCAAAAATGTTGACTTTCAAAGTTGCATGAAAAACAGGTGTTAGGTGTTAGTGATCCCACATCAGACCAGCCAAAAATAATTTGATATTACTGTATATCGGAAGAGATGTCTGCTCCCTACTTCACGTCTTCTTGCAAAATGTACCTTCTAAAGCTTCCCGAACAAACAAATGCTAAACTTTGATTACATGTAGAACTACAACTGATTTTTTCAACATTAAAATTAACAAATTCCTACAAAACATTTTTTGGAATTAAAAAATGCAGGACGTTTATAAAAACTCCGGAGTCTGAAAATGTATCGTAGACGTATCACATGAGAAGCAAACATTGAGTTACTCCAAGTGTGTGGAGGAGATAACAAAAGTTACTATAACCTTGTTCTAACATGGAAACGTAAATAAATATAGCAGATGGTCACAGTGTGCAAGAGTGCACCAGCAAGCATACAACCTCCTGCTCTCTGTGATCTTGCTCTTTCATGCTCTCCGACGTCACAATGACATGGTTGCGAGAGTGAGAGCACGAGAGAGTGCTATCTGGGCCAGTCGAGACACGGCACAGCCTCAGTCTCACCTCGTGAACTGCAATTGAGGCGGAAGTACAGTGGCTCCCAATAGAGTACTTTCTAGGCCAAAACCATGTCACATTTCAACTGTGAGTGAGTAATTTCATCTGTTCTCGCCAACGCAATACGCATTACCTTACATAACACGTATTTATAAAAATATAAGGATTTCTGACAAAGTCTTGTATTTTTTGTCACTTTGACGCAACATGACCGTAATACAGTGGATTCTCGATAATTCGTTTTTCAGTGAACCTACAAGAAAAAACTAAGCATTCGGAAAACAATAGATGTGGACTTGGCTTCCCGACCCGAGAAATACCATACATAATATCAAAATGCATGTGTGTTTAAACCAACAGCCTAAAGACGTCATTGAAAACCACTTATTCAAATCAATTTATTATAAAATATTCAAATTAAATTAAAGGCTTTATTCTTGAAATACTGCCAAATTTAAATTTTATTTATATTAAAATTTTTAACCAGCGTTTTGTCGTCTGCCAAGCAATACTTAATCCCTTGGCTAAAATCACCACAACCAATATATTTTCGACAATTTTTGTCGATCGTTACTTGTTACTTGCAGTCTTTTTCGAACCTTTAATAATCTAACCAAACCAGCACCTGATAGTTTCCAATAGTAACTACGCCCGTCAAAATACACCCACTGCTATAACCTCATTCCAAATTCGTTTACGATAACAAGACCATAGATCATTGAATACGTGTCATAGACTGTGTGATTCGTTCTCATTATCGCCAACTTACGAGTGCAGTAAACACAGTAAGCATGCAAGAAGAAAACAAAACGTGAAAAACTCTTGTGAGATGTAAAAAACACTAGTGTTGCTACCAGTTGTCAATTATCCACGTTGTTTTGTATTCGTGTAGTGTTAAAAAACGAGCGATGGGCGCTATCTATAGCAAATGTACCAACAGAAATACTGTGAAACGTAGACAATGGGAACAAATTATTGAAAAACAATTGTTCTAAATATATTTAATGTTTTGGACAGAATATCTAACCAATGGATACAGAAAATTAGTTCAACAAGAGTCCAGCATGGGGGTTGACTTAAAATTGTTTCTATCGGATATTTGTCGGGACCGTACAAAATATAAGACTTGTACAGGAAAACTAAATAATAAACGAGATTGCAACATTGAGGTACTACTGTATATAAAACCAAAACCTACAGTATTTTATGTGCTACAGTCAACTCCAGATTTACCGGGGCAGATTAACCATGGAGCCATCAGTTCAAAGTCAAATATTGAACAGCTGCCGCCAGTTGCACGCCGCTGCTATAAATAACCCATGTGCACGCTGTTAATTACCTGGCTGCAATCGAGTGATGCAGTACTGATTTACTGAAATATTATAAGTGTTCAGGTACTATATTCACACACTTTTTAACAGTGAATGTGTGTGAAAATTGTGTGTGAAAATTGGAAGTATTAGGAATTCAGGGAAATTGTCAGAAAACAAATTTTTATTCATTACAATAAAGTATTTCACAATTAAAACTGACGTTTGCTCATCAAGAAGGCGAGATCTTATAGATTACAGTCGTCGTACATGCAGAGGATATTTATTAATTAACTATGGCACAGAGTGCGACTGGATGAGAAAATATCACATTAGCATAAACATAAATATTATTTGCCACAAGAATGACTCCTACGCAAACATGTCACGTGTGGTTTCAATAAATAAATAAATAACATTTATTTTTGGTTTGTTGCTGTAGTGGGAGGGGAGTCAACACACACAAAAAAAATGGCGAGCCGTCCGAATCCAAATTATTAACAAGCAGAACCGCTTCACACGGATATATGTTAGGTTTAAATATTTATAAAGCTCGCGGAAAATTTAAAACTCTGAGAATTTGTTCGCATATTTGCACTGTACACATGAAAAACATGTCATTTCATGACGGTGGGTTCCGAAGCGAGCCGCGCATTGGCAGACAGATGGCAGAGCGGTCGCCTGTTTTGTTGATGTGGCGTATAAGTCTATCCAGCACGTCCTATGCCTGTTAGAGACATTAGCAGCAAGCACTAGCCTATGAAGAAGACGTACACGAAGCTTAACTATCGCATACGGTATTTCATTTTGTTTAAACACCTACACATTATTCTTCAAAGAAGTTCAATTCGTTACATCAATAAAAGCTGTTTTGTAACGATATAAAATAAAACAAATAGACACTTTGTCTACGATCTTCCTGCCCGCTAATTTCTCTGATGTCCGTTGTGCTAATGCAGACTGTCAAATTAGCCAACGTGAAACTTTATTACAATCGTTCTCGCATCAGCTGATACGAGAATTTTGTGTATGTGATGATGTTAATACTATTTATGATGTTGCCACACACTGGCTGTCAAAAAACTGAATTATTGTAAGACTATATTATTTGTTTACATAACCTACATGTACGGTATGTAGGCCTGAAGGAAACATATTTTCCCCCATCGCTTTAACCGTGAACTCGGTTATCCGTGAAACCTTAACCAGTCATTACCCTGGAAATCGGGAGTTGACTAACAATTATTCTGTGAGTGTTATCATTATTTCTGAATATTTTTGAACATATACAAATTACTTTCAATAGCAATGAACGTGATTTTAGTTTAACACGATTTTGCAACTTTTTGGCATCAGCTGTTTGCGTGATGTAAGAGGGTAATGCGAAATTGGTCGTCTCAATTTCATAGAGCGAGAGTGTGAGATACGGAGAAGCAAGGCTCTCGCCAGGTTAAGCAAAAGAGTGCTCTTTAAATTGAGACAGGACTTGAAGGCATTCGAGAAAACTTTAATGTCACAGTTAAAGAGTCAGTTGGTGTGGGAGAGTTTTCACCTGGGTACTTGCAGGCCAGCTTCCTGCGCCACTCATTGGCGAAGATCATGAAGGCGTTGGGTGGCCGGGGGATCTTGCTGCCATTGTGGTCGAGCCACTCACCAACACAAGGCCTCTCCTCGCGCACCCACGCTGCCACCTCCTTGCTGCTCCGAGACTTCAACTCCCTCAGCCGCTCCGTCCGCGTCTGGTACGTCTTCCCTGCCGTGCATCTCCTCACTGCACAGTCGGACACCGCGTTATCGCACAACACGCCTCACAAGCAAAAGTCTTCTATTTCAGGTGAGAATATGAAAGCTGTTTCAAGAAAAGTCACCACTACTGAAGTTAAAATATTAAACCAACATGTATGGCAACTCTCGTACAGAGCAATCTTACGGGTGCCGTCTGCTCATAGAATGCAGAGGGTAAGTCGTATATACTACTTCTCATTCAGAAACCATCATATATTTTTGAGTGATATCTGCTTACAAATAACTTTTGTAAATATTTTGCATCCAAATGCTAGTTTCTGGTTTTTATTTCCATCGCTAATGTGCATTTTATTTTTGTTGAAAAGGACTGACACGGTGGGTTTCACAATCATTTTAAGAATGAAGCTTCGGGTATAAGACTACTTAAAATAGAATAGAAACATTCAGTACAAATGTTTTATATTATTCCACCACAAATTATACATTAACAACTGAAAGACCTACGAGGGGGCAAGTTTAAAAAAAAAAAAAGCACACAGCAGGCAACAGTCTCACGGGCATTATGAGTAAAATGTTTTCAATGGTTACGAAAATAAGAAATATCTAGAGATGAAGGAAAATAGCACTTTTCTGTGCAGTTTACAGCATTTATTTTTTGTTCTATAGTGTTTATTAGAATTTATAAATTTACGGAGCACAGACATTGAACCAATGCTTTTGTTATAAATCACTTTTTTTTATTAAATTTATCACCAGCACCACATTAAAAGAAACTGTACTACAATATTAACTAAACAAAACCTAGCTGATGATATTTCATCAAGATGGTAGTGCTGCATTTAACTCTGAAGAAAATGTTTGTATTCCTCTAGTTTAGTGCACATGGCAGAAGCACTATTCCCCAAATGAACCCAAAACAATGGTACATTGTTAACACAAGCATGTCCCATGAACAGTATCAAAATATAACGTATTTACCATATTGGCTGACGAGTGATATATAAAGACAGCTCACAGTGAAACTGCAAGACTGGCCAGAGAATGAAAAAAATTCTACACAGAGAACTTTAGAGAATTGCAGGAGGATACTGCAGGCAGTTCTAAATAAGACACACTTTACATATGAAGGCTGTGTTTCTCAGAGCATCCATGCATGACTGGCGAGTTTGTTTCATGTACCTCAAATGTAACAACAAATGGTAGGGCAATACACACTCTAGAAATGTGGCTAGCTGGATACACATGCTAATGTTGAATTTCTAATTCAATGGTTTGTTTCTTCTAAATTACAAAATGCATCGCTTAAAAAAACACATTTTAGAAAGTGATGTGAAAATTTCTCATGTAGATAAATTATTGAACAGGGTAACTGAGATTCCGATTTACTGAAATTAACCAAAGACATTGTTCAATTATTATAAAAATTACTTTTTCTTGTAAATTTACAAATTGTGGAGGATATAGCAATTTGTAGCTAGAAAACATGCTTGCAAAATTTGTTAGCGTCTATTTAGTTAAAACTATTTTATATAATTAACGAGCTCTCAGAATTGCTAAACAATATTTACATTCAACCTAACTTTATTGAAGAGACTCCAGGTTTTACAACAATATAACCAAGTTCGTTTTTATTGTTTCAGTGATAGGCCTAACTCTTACGATAAATATAAATCTAGGAACCACATATTAAGCTTAAGCATATTTATATGGCAAAAATAATCTCCAAAAGCATGTCATTACGCAATGAAACTCTTAAAAAAAAAATATAACACTTCAAATAGTGCGTACATTCAAAGTGCCGTTTGTGGTACTATACGACCTCGATGATGTACCGCCTCTCGAAACCAAACATTTGCAAATATTATAAACAGCCTTGTATGCTTGTGTGTTGCTTACAGTAAAAAGAAATTCCACAAGTCACTTTTTCTTCCAGCCATATCATGTGTTTATTGCTAGCACACACAAACAATTTCACCACGCTTCGTACCCTAACCTAACACCGTCATATTACTACAGCATCAAAAAAAAAAAAAAAAAAAAAAAAAAAAAAAAAAAAAAAAAAAAAAAAAAAAAAAAAAAAGAAAAANATACAATTCAGTAAACGCAAATGGTGGCTACTATTGTTTTGTTGAATACATGTTTTGTAAACAATCATGCAAAATGTGCCTAATTTTGCTTCGGAAATAAACACAGCCAGTTGGGTACTTAAGTAAAAACCAATTTTAAAAAAGTGATTATTTTAATAAAACCAAATAATGAGCTAAGCCACTCCAATTATGGCAAGTTGAAAACAGCATCATCTTAGATTCTTAGGGCAAAATATCGGTTATAATATCAGCGATTTAAACATGAATTGCGCACAATTCCGATAATTACGATATCGGTACCGGTATCGGCTCAGCCCTAATTATAAGGCAAACATGCCATTATTAATAACCTGTAGAAATTTCTACAAAGCTCGCCATTCTTGTAAGAAACTGATATTTTTTACAAGTGTTTAGGGGAGGCTTGTACATTTATGAAACCAAAAATTCACTTTTAACTTTTAAACATTGACTTTTAGATACTAGTAAATGCTTGTAGTTTTGTAAAAAAAAAAAAAGAATTTTTTTTTACTATTTATGACTTTCAGTCCATTCACTTGTAACTTGTAATTTTGTGAAATGGGCCCCAGGAGTTTGGACGCCTTTGCTTCTATCCGGGCCACTCTTGTGTGCATTCCACGTATGGCGCTGGAGTGGGTGCTTTTTCCGGGTCACTCTGTCTCTCCCTCTCTTTTGGCAGGTTGCTTAGCAGGTGGTACTCTAAAAACTTTGGCCACCTGTGTTAGTAATAGAGGGCTTTGTGTGAACGTCCGTGTTTGGACTTGTGACCTTGTAAATACGGATTGGATCAGTAGTAATTTCACAGTACAACTTTGTGTAGTTACTTTTACTGACCTCTTAGTACTTGTGCGGGACCCATTTTAAATTTCCCACGCGTCTGACAGTGCATGTCCATCAATTGTCAACGCTGTCTCAAGGGTTGGCAGTCCTAGGCTACAGGAAGAAGAGAGAGTATTTTGTGTTGGACATCATGGTGGTAAGTTGAGTCGTATGCAACTGCAGCGAGTCAGTTGTTTTCTCGCTGAAATTTGTTGTACAGTCCGCTTGTGGCAATTTAATTTTAGTAGTGTTAAATTTGCCACAACATTTTTGGTCCTCCGGGGCTGGATATTTGCCGGCATAGTCGTGTTAGGGTGTGTTTTCGTTGTTGCATTGCTCGTTGTGTTGGTGGTAAAACCTGTACGTGCGTGCTACAGTGTTCTTAGTGTGCGTATTGTAACGACGCAATTTATTAATTATCGCGATACGCGGTTAACGTTCTTTCGTTCTGCGAGCTTCGTAATATTTTATCGGGATTCAAAATTAAAGACGTGGTAGTTAGTTTGTTTACCGGATATACGTTTGCAGTTTCGAAAGTTGTAGTTTTTGTCACGCGTCAGCACTCAAGATAAAAGCTTTTTCAGACTGCGTCGACAATTTGTGTTCTAGAAGGTTTCCATTATCTTTTATCTACATGCAGTTTGGATGGCTAAACGCAGAAGTTTTCCGAACTGCAGGTCGACAGTTTTTATTCTAGTAGGGTTGATTATTTTATACCAATGATGCAGTTCGGATGGGTCGGAGGCGATAGGCCCGTATCATAAATACTCTGTGTGTCTGGCACCTGGGAGGGAAATGAAACAACAAGCAGCCAAGGAAGACGCATCGTGCGCGACGAATTTCACCCACATCGGCAAGCACCTGCGACCACTAAATGTGGGAGGTTGATAGTGTGCCAGAAGGGAACGGACGTCCCGCCTGCCTTCGTATTTTCTTCTTGCGAGGCAAGTTTTCAAGACGTAAATGAATAATTAAACGACTGTGGTGCTGCTCTCTGTTGGTTTGCCTGTAAACCTGTTCATCCTCTGCATACCTGACAATTGTAAGTGAACTGTTTTATTAGAATGATCAATAAAAGTACAGAGTAATAAACAAACATTGGACTTTATTTATATTTATTGGCGCCTTTAAAGTTTTATGGTACTACCAACTGAGCTAACTGAGTGGTAATTTCCAGCCGTCAATAACAGAGACGTGCCATGTTACAGTATGCTTCAAATACAATACAAAACAAGTTTTCATCATCAAAAAGAGACCCTGTGGATGCAGCAGACAAAGAGAACAGCAAAAGTTCATGGGGTTAATTATTTTTATTTTCTGTCTGCCATGTTATTTTGTGTGCATGTGACTGCCCTCTCTCTGTTTCCATTGTGTCCACGTTTCAGCGCTTGGGTTTTTCAATACAATCTTTTGTTCCTGCTTCTTGTTTGTGATTGCCTGTCTTTCACAAAACGTCAAAGTACACACTCGTTTTAAGTGGCAAGTGCAACTAGGGGGAATAAGAAAACCACCACCACCACCAACAACGTCACACGTTTAAGTTATTCACTTGACCCAGCATTACTGTGACCTCTTCTTTAAGTGAACTATATTACATGCGCTTGGATTATCCTGCAGATTCATGATTAGTTTTAGGCATCCAGTTAGTGCCATATGACTGACTTTGTTCTCTGCTGTTTCGTGGAATAATGTTCACAGCATTCCCAACCATTTATTTTATTTATTTGTTTTCATCACAAGTATGGTTTTATTTGTTTGGTTTTAAGTTAGCGTAGTTATTTGGTTGCGGTCGTAATTTCCTTGTCTCGTCTGATCCTTGTTTGTGAGGTGTTGAATTCTTGTAGCCACAAGACACTTTTACATCTTCGTTTGGCAGAGCGTCGCCTCAAGCGCGCCCACAATCTCGTTCAGGTTGTTATGAGTGAGTCAACCAAACGGAATTTGTTTGTTGCTACCACCCGGGACTTGCCTGAAGTCTGTCGGAATTTTGATGTTGATTTTATCACTGTACAATTGTTAGCTGATCAGTTGCTTGATTTAAATGCTGCTGAGCATGCAGGGCGCATGATAAGAGTTTGAATAAAAATATTTTGTCATAAGGGAAATTGTAGACACCCTCGCAGACGAGACTAACTATGTTCAAGGCACTGCCAGCACAAAGGCACACAGTTCAAGGGTAGCTCTACCCAAAATCACTCTGCCCAATTTCGATATTGACCTCAGGCAATGGACTCATTTTTATAACTTGCTTGCGACTCTAGTATTGCATAACAGTCCTGTATCTCCTGTTCAGAAACTAGCTTATTTGAAGGGTGCACTTTATGGCGAGCCTCTTGGTATGATCCAGTCTTTACCCATGTCTGAGGCTAATTTCGAGGTTGCTTGGAAATTGCTTGTGGACCATTGCGAGGACAAGCAACTACATTGTTAACGTACACGTGAAGGCATTACTTCAGGCCCCTTCAGCTTGCTTTCAGACACCTACCTCGTTGCGTCGACTGTTGAGTGTCATCACTGAGAATGAGTTTGTACTCAAGGCCCTCGATGTCCCAGTAGAGAAGTGGCACTTAGTGCTGTTACCAATAATGTGCAAGTGTTTAGATGCACAGCTTCAAACACAGTGGGAGCTCACACTTGGTCGTGAGTTGCCCACCCTGACTGAATTCATCTCGTTCCTTGAGAAGCACTGTCGTGCCCAGGAGACAGTGAGTGCGGCAGCCACCTAGACCTCTGGGGCACACCCTGCCATACCCAAACCCACACCTGCAGTTCCATTGTGGAGACAGGCTCGTAACTAGTCCAGCAATCAGTCCTCGAGTGCCTGATGAGTTCTACCCAAGCGGTGTTTAGTTTGTGTAAAGGTGCTCACAAACTTTACAAGTGCTCAGAGTTTGGTAGTCGTAACCCTAAGCAGAGATTCTCGGTTACTGAGGAACACAAATTATGTCTGAATTGTCCCTTTTCCTTCGCACCGCTCCAACGGTTGTCCATCGTCCTCGTCGTGTCATCCATGTGGTACTCGCCACCACACATTACTACATTTTGACTCCAAGGAGGCTGAGGTAGGCTCCCCTCAGTCTACTGACTCGCAGCCCACAACTCTGTCTGCTGTTACACCAGTGCTTTCAACACCATCTTCTGTGGTGCTCCTGTCCACAGTCCAGGTACACATCCTTGATTCAGCTGGAACACATTATGTAGCCAGAGCCCTCCTGGACACAGCCAGCCAGACTAGCTTCATTTCTGAACACTGCTGCCAAAGGCTGGGTTTGGCTCGAAGCAAGACTCATCTTCCCATTTGAGGATTGTCTAGTGGAGCTGTCAATCTTGCCAAGTCATTTGTGTCCATTGTAGTAACCCCTTGTAGAACTCTTGACGTGCAGTTTGCTCTCGATGTGTTTGTTCTTCCTCATATAACGAGTAACTGATGGAACTTCAGCCACTTCTGACATCATCCACTCACCAGAAAAAGGTTGTCGATGCTTTCACACCCCTTGGAAAGACATGGCACTTTAACCCGCCTGCCACCCCTCATTTTGGAGGCCTGTGAGAGTACGGGGTCAAGTCCTTCAAAACGCACCAGGTACGTGTCATTGGGGAACAAATCCTAACATCTGAGGAGCTGTACACTATCAACATGCAGGTCGAAGCCGTCCTGAACTCCAGACCGATGTGCCCTCTACGTTCGGACGGCAATGACTGTCGCCTTTACCCCAGGACACTTCCCGACACTTGAGCCCCTTGTCGCTGTGCCAGAACCCAACCATGACGACGTGAGCCTAAACAGGCAGTTGATCCAGTGGCTGCATCAAGCCTTCTGGAAGCGTTGGCAATGGGAGTGTCTTCATACTCTCCAGCAACGCTCAAAAAAGCAGAAGCCAGAAGCAAGCATCGCTCCCAATAAACTCATGTTGATCAAGGACAACCGAATACCTCCTCTGCAATGGCGTCTTGCACGTGTGGAAGAGCTTCATCCAGGAGGAGATGGTATTGCGTGAGTCACTACAGTGAGCACTGCCAATGGAGTCTTCAAGCGTCCAATTGTTAAATTGTGCCCGTTACCCGAATAGTGCTAAGTTTATTGAAATTTCTGCGTTTCAAAGTGGGCGACATGTTTGGACTTGTGACCATGTAAATATGGATTTGTAACCTTGTAACTAGGTATTTGTGACCTTGTAAATATGGATTTTATAGAATTTTAGATAAGTAGAGTTTTCATGGACGAACTTTGCGTAGTTTCTTTTACTGACCTCTTAATACTTGTGTGGGACCCATTTTAAATTTCCCGTGCGCCTCACTTGGTGCGTGTTCATCAATTTTCAACGCTGCATCAAGGATTGGCAGTCCTGAGCTACAGGAAGAAGAGAGTTTGTTTCGTGTTGGACATCATGGTGGTAAGTTGAGTCGTGTGCAGCTGCCGCCAGTCTGTCTTTTCTCGCTGAAATTCGTTCTACAGTCGTCTGGTGGCCAATTAATTTTAGTAGTGTTAAATACGCCACAACAGTCCGCACCCTCCAAGGGAACTGTAAACATGTGACGATCACAGAAAACTGCTGAAGGCTGTAGTTACATACGAGTACAGAGGCTGTACAGGTAGCCCAAACTCACATGGGTGTGTAAAGCTGCCCTGGTGCTGAAGCCGTATTCAGAGCCTTGCACAGGTCGCAGTGCCGGTTGTTTACACGTGACAGGTTCGACTCTTGGGACGGGGCATAAGGCCTTCCATTCCATGTGCCCCAGTTTCTAGCTACATACCCTATGTTATTTGAGTTACGCTGATTTATCCTCGTCTTAACTACCAACCATAATGGAGTACGGGTCACTTACAAAAGAATAAGAGAGATATGGCACTGACAATAACACTCAATAGCAATAATATTTACAAATTCTTCTTGGGTTTATTTACAGTCCTTGTTACCAACAGGTTTTCACCTATACCTGTTTCTACACCATACTGTAGAATAGTGTCTTCTTTTCTTCAAGTGTGGTTAGGGTATACGCCTCAGTTCCTGGGTTCAGGTCGGTGCATTCACGAGGAAATGTTACACTTTTCCACATGTATCACCTATGAAGTTTACGGGCTTCCTTCACCTAGCTATCTTAAGCCTGATACAGGCGGACATCTTTTGTGAACAAGAAGGTGAACACCCTCTTGTATTTAAGTCCTCTGTAGATACTGTACACAGTAGTAATACTTGAATGTTGCAACATGCCAAACACTCATTTCCACCACAACACACAAATATTGTACAAACCTAACAAATCTCTTATAAAGAACTGAAATCAGTATTTTCCTCTCAAATTAATATCAGTCTAAATAAATGTACGAGAACTAAATAAACGTAAAAGCTGCAAATGTAAAACTACTAGCTAGTAGCATGCAAGCCGCTTGCAAACAACAAGTTAGCCAGTCACACGATGCAAGTTGACTTGAGCAAGAAAGGTGTACAAACACCTTTCTAGCTAGTAGCATGCAAGCCGCTTGCAAACAACAAGTTAGCCAGTCACACGATGCAAGTTGACTTGAGCAAGAAAGGTGTACAAACACCTTTCTAGCTAGTAGCATGCAAGCCGCTTGCAAACAACAAGTTAGCCAGTCACACGATGCAAGTTGACTTGAGCAAGAAAGGTGTACAAACACCTTTCTAGCTAGTAGCATGCAAGCCGCTTGCAAACAACAAGTTAGCCAGTCACACGATGCAAGTTGACTTGAGCAAGAAAGGTGTACAAACACCTTTCTAGCTAGTAGCATGCAAGCCGCTTGCAAACAACAAGTTAGCCAGTCACACGATGCAAGTTGACTTGAGCAAGAAAGTGAACCGTGTGTATCTTTATGGCGCTTACAGCTCGCTTTTCACTTACTTACGACTAGGGTCTAGAAATTTTCACGAATGCAGATAACGCAAAATAATGGAAAATATTGAGAAATTATGTTTCATTAAAGAAATTTTGTGGTAATACCAGCATTTGCGAAACATAGACGGAATTGCTTGTTTAAGTGTATCTAAACCCACAGCGGAAGCTTCTTTTACCAGGATTTTCTTACAATCTTTAAGTATTACAATTTTCCATTACAGTACCGTATCTGAGCATTTTTTGTTAGCTATTATCAGGACGTAAACTCAATGAGAAAGAGCTTTTAAAAATCGAGGCAAACAATACAAAATACTAGTAAAAGACTGATTCGTCATGTGAGTCTAGTTTTTTCCCAGCAGGCATGGAGCTGCTCAACGTGCAAGTAGAGTCACTGTGATTTTAGGTTATAACGAAAAAAAATATTCGCACCTAACAATCACTTTTTGTCTCTCGCGAATCAATAATTTTAGGTTGGTAAACCGCTGATGTTGCAACGTCGTCGAAATGATAACTCTGCTATGTTTGTGATGTTCGGTAGCGATAAAAGCAGAGTCATGATGCCCGCTTCCTATCTCTTGCTGCCTGAGTGGCGGCAGCGCCTTGGCGAGCGGCAGATACATCAAGGTTCATCAGGCACAGTCTCAGTACGACACAAATACATTTAAACATACAACGTATTTAAATAGGAAAATCCTCTTTATCTTATGGTATGTCACACTTTCAGCAGAAATATTCGTAGATACGCTTGCCATTATTTAAATAAATAAGTACAGTAGAACCATGTTATAGCGATAGTCGACAATGGCAAAATAGATTATCGCTACAGCAAGTTATCGTTATAACATAATTCACATTTTTTTTTAAAGAGTGTACAAAAGTGTTGTGCCCAAATGTACTATGTGTAATGAAGTGTTGTCCTTCCGACCAGGAGGTTCTTACGGGCTGCCCTTGTAGATCCTGCGTTTAAAGAATGCCGTAAACTATGCGTACTAAGTGTATGTAACGACCAGCAGACGCGCGCGACGTGTCTTCCTCCTTTCTTCTTCCCCTCCCCCAAATTTTCGGGTTGCGGGATGGAGTTAGTTGCCTACCAATCAGCGCTCTACTTCGCTCCTTGTGTCTCTCTTTCACCTACCTCATATTCTCCTGTCTCTCCCCCCTCCCCCTCTTCATTTTACAAACCTGTCACGCCTCAAAGCAGAGCTTCAACATGTTTAACTTTCCCCTAGATTCCCTTTCACATTCATGTTGCCGATCGATAAATTACTCCATACATTATTTGTTTCAGTGTAAGGCAGGGATAGCCTGCCTCTCAGGTTGAGAAAAAAGAAAAAAGCGACATGACTTTTTTTTTAGGGGTGACATTCCAACATAGCATAAAAAAAAAACCCACAGCAGGTCGCATAAAAGAAACCTAAAGCCGGCCCTCCACAGCAGTTGTTAACTGTCTTTTAACGACCGTAGGGTACCTTTCATCTTACAGCACCTTACAATGTTTTTTTTTTTCCAAGCTTTCTTTCTCAAAACTAATTATTGTTTTCAAGTATTATTGAAAGAATAATAACTAAACAAACTGTTTTCAATCATTAATTACATGCCGTCAGCATCTTTTCGCAACTTAAAATATTTTAAAACTAAGTTTCCAAAGAAACTTTTACTCGGTCGGCAAAGTGACACACCCACGAGGAAATAAACGTAATTGAACCAAATCAACCCCTCAACATACAAAATAACATACTGGTAAACTTTCAATAGTATTTCTAATTAAAACAGCAACTTAAAATCACTCGCGAAATCATTCTTTAAATACCAGTTACTTAAAATCACCGTTCATGGAAAACTAGCTTTTAAATTTCAAAACTTTTCTTGGGTCATGTCTTTACGATTTACGACATTTTTATAACAAACTCTGGCATTAAAAATCCATTTTTAATACTTTTAAAACCTGCAATATTCAAATTCCCATTTTTGCACAACAAAAATCACAGATTATGAAATAACTTTTTTCAATTACAAAACTTTTCCCGGGTCACGCCCTTACAATCTAAGACAACTTCATAACAAACTTTGGCATTTAAAATTCGTTTTTAATAATATAAAAAACCTGCAATATTCAAAATTCCTAACAACTAAACCAAAGCAGTCAACCTCCTAGACAGCACAGCATAGAAGGAGCGGCAGGCTGCTAGCATCTTGCCGCCACCATTCCCCTTCCCCTTCTGTACTTTTTCCAGCGTACCCCTCTTTTCTTGGTCCCGACTAGCTCTACTCCCATTCGTACCTTTCCCCTCCACTATAATACCATCTTCCTTATCCCTCACAACACCCGCCCGCTCCTCTTACCATGGCTCCGGCCAACGCGAGTGTCACCACACAGACTAATAAAGGCTGGCTTGTACGTGGCAAGTGGGCGAATGCCACTTGCAATACCACGTGTTTAAACATTTAAAAAATACGGGTTCACAAATGTTCCTATCGCTATAGCGAAAGACTTCATTGACAGATTTTCGTTATAAACGAAGTTAATTACTTTTCAAATGATAGGGAAAATGACAGTGCATTTAAAAACTATTGCAATAGCGGATGTGTCGCTATAGGCCCTACCTACTCATAGCGCGGTTCCACTTAGTTTCAAAATTGTGTATAAAAAAACAATTGAAAACAAAAAGTTTCAATGTGAACTGTTTGTCCGCTCACTCGGCAGCATACAGACAGACCAGCCTGAAAGCAACCTTCCATTACACTCCTGTAACTAACCTTATATTAATTTTTCTATCAGCATCAAGTGGCGGACATTACAGTTCCTTTTCTACCTATGGTAGTCAGTCATTCTATTCTCGGCGAGAGGGAAAAAGCAGCGCTGTGAATCCTTTAACCACGCAAAGGATTATTCTTATTATTCAAAATTAGTCCCAAACTTTTTTCTTGGTAAACCATGTTATAGTTCATTCCGGTTACTTCAAACTTTTGTGCCGCTCTACTTCCAGGATATTCCTCCGCCTCATACAAACAAAGCTTAACCGAATCAAGAAAATTAGGCTACACCAAAGGAAAATTGCACACCCTATTTGTGAGCAGTTGGTGTAATAATATTTTGAATAATCACTATTTCTTATTGGGCATTATCAACACACCTATCTTTTTTTAATTTTTTATTCATATCAATTATAAATGAAATATTATAACTTGCCAATAATATACAAGCTAAAGTTAAGTTTAACAAAAAAAAACATATTTTTTTAAACAATAACGAAAGTACAAAATGCTTGTATGACATATTTACGAAATAACCAAAAATTTAATACTTAGGGTGATTTTCCAAAGGTTTGATTTTGAAATGTGAAGAAACTGCAAATAGAATATATAAGGGGTAGGCATTATATGGTCCATACGGTATAAGAAGGCTACTTTCTGACAGTCAGTGAGTGGCAACTTAATGTATACAAAACAAACAAAGTGCCATTTACAAAATCCTGTATCAGATGATGCACGAACGAACAAAAGATAAAATTACGTTGGTTATTCTGAGTGCACTGCCGATGCATATCAGAAAAGCAGAAAATACGCGAATAAGAAAGAGTTCTTAGATTTATTAATACATTTTATTTTACAAGGTTACAAAGCAATGGTTGTTAGTGTTAAAAACTAAACTTCATAATAATGTAGTTATGTATAAGTGTTCAAAATGAAATGTACAATAGAACGATATGACGTGGAAAAGTTTTCTGAAGTTGTGCTAACTTCAGAAAGCTTTTTCACGTCGTATCATCCCTCTCCAACCTTGCTTTCAACACGTCCTTGATATTAATTCCAAAAGCATTGAGAAATATTAAATAATATTGTTGAATTATTTTTTCCAATAATTTGACGAAACGACAAGAATTTGAAATATATTTCCAGCCCGTAATACAAGAACTATGAACTTCAAAAAAGCCGCTATCTGTTGACCGAAAAAAGGGTTGCTCAAACTTAGCTGTGACGTTCTGTGTGCGCCATCTGTCGGCTATTATGCGAGGTATTACCAGCCAGAAATAAACCTCTTTCCTGCGCGGTATATAACGAATTTACAAACAGATGCCAATAGTTATATTTTTCCACCAGATCTGCATAATTTTTAAAGTAACATATATTTCATGTACAACTATTTGGAGTACAAGTAATTTATATTCAGCCGGTAATCGTTCGTCTACGTAAATTATACACCATATTGTTTCGTAGAAAGTGAGACGCGCCTGAATAGTTTTTAAGCAATTCTAACGTTATTCCAAGTCGCATATTTCCAACTCGAATATATTAGCTATAACGCCCAAAGTGTGATAATAGATACAACATACAGTCTCGCAAATGTTAACACAAATTCACTATCTCGGACAAATTCAAAAAGAGTTAGCAAATATTTAATTATTTGCAACATTTTATATTTTTACTTTTATAAACTACTTATTTTTTTTAGACAAATGTCAGTCTTAAAATATCTTAAAATTAGTTTAGCATTACAGTACAATGAGAAGTGGATTAGCTGACAGCGTGTTGATAAAAAATACAGCCCTGACTTGACGGATCAGCTGATGGCGGAAGGATACGTAGTCAGATGTAAACAGTGGGGCTACTTTCACAGAGATGTCAAAAAGTGGCCGTCTTATATAGTACAGAATATACCAGCATACATAGGTACTAGTGATGCAACGAATATTCGCATTCGTGAATATTTTCGCATGTTTTTGAACATTCACATTTTCAAAAATGATGCCAATATTTTGTGAATGAATTTGGCAATGAAAAATGAAACTGTTTATTAAATAATAATGCAACCGCTATGATTAAGACATTTTTATTTATTAACATATTTTTTATGTATAAGAGTGTATTTTAATGATATTTGGGAAACAGCCTTGTAGTTATTCACTAGATTACATAACAGAAACACACTCTTGATATTCTTTTATTCTTATTTACCTAAGCAAAATCAAATTAAGGCAGATAATTTCTTAAAACTTCTAAACTATATTATAACACAACTGTATGATCAAATACCATTGAACTGCTTTAACACAAAACAATGGAATAAGATATAACCCAACCTTTTTAATTATACAAATCAACTTTAAATGAGATCTTTTGTAAAAACACTTAACAATATGCATTTATGCAACCTAAAGGGTATCTTATTCAAATATGTGAGATCTTTTAATGAACTAGTAATCATGTTTAATTGTAAATCAAATCGACTTCTTATGAATAAAGTTAAAAATATATTGTGAAGAAAAACAAACAATATAATAATCTTCTTTTCAATTAAAACAAATATGTTTTTAACATTTTGTTAATTTTAACTTTGGTACTAATACCAGCTTACTAATTATGCAATTTTCAAGATATCCATTAAACATTACTTCTTGAAATCGAAAAATAAAACTATGAAAAATTGTTTAAATCTAAGCACAATTACGTGAAACACTTAGTAATTAAATAAGAGTAGAGGAATATTAAACTTCAGAAATAGAAGTTTTGATACCTTTTCTCCTTGCAGCCTATTTCGGTGGGGTGTGTAAAGAAGACCAGCCCCACTAAAGACCCTTTCGCTAGGCACACTAGTGGGTGGTGTTACTAAATATTGCCTGGCTATGGGAGAAATAATACCATACTTCTTATTATTTACCGCCCACCATGTAAGTGGATCTACATCATTTTCCACACGTTTATCTAATAAATATTCATTGATGGTTTTTTTTATCAAAACTTCTATAGGGTTCGTACATTCATTTTCTTCTTCTTCACTTTCGCTGGAATCCATCAGCAATTTCATGGTGTCTCTTAAAGATATAGATTTCTCTGTCAGACTGGCACTGGAACCAGATGTTTCAATCCGATGAGTAGTCATTCTGGCACGCTTAGGATTTGAACAAGACGATAGGCTTGATTCATCGTTTCCAATTGACTCTAAAATATTTTTCACAACTTAATCTCTGGTNGTTTGATAAATTTTAATTTGTATCTCAGGTCAATAAAAGTTGCCGTAGCAAACAATACGTCATTTTCCAAATGGGAAAATCTGCGACATAGTTCTCGTTTAAGAACTAAAATCGTATTCCCAACGCATTCGTCGGTCACATCAAATTCACCAATAATTTTTTCCAAAGTGGACAATAATGGAATTACTGAGGATACAGAAATATTGGCTGCACTTAGTTCTTTTGTAATTTCTTCAAAAGGTCTGAGTAAAGTTATTATTTTTTCCACAAGAATCCACTCTTCGGAAGTTAGTTGTGAAATCTTGTTATTCTGGGAAGCATAAAGACATAACGAATCTTTGTTTTTCAAAATACGCTCTAACATATACAAGCTGCTATTCCATCTTGTAGCACACTCTTGTATGATTTTCAACTTTGGCTGATCGAGTCTTTCTTGTAGAGCAGCCAGTTCATCTTGAGCTACATTTGAGTGATGAAAATGTGTTGCCATCTTTTTTACATTTTGCAATCACTGTTATAATGGAATCTTGTGCCTTGACAACCAGCTGAATTTGGTGTGACGAACAAGTGACCNACAAGGAAATAGCCTTTTTTCATTTTGTGCCACCATCTCTAACAATGCATTGCACTTTTTCTTTAGGTATTTCCCAATGCGACACATGGTTTCAAGTTTTTATAGCTATATTTTCACCAGTATGTCGGCCATTGTTAAATACCTCTGCATTTAACACAATCATTTTTCTCTCAAAGTTTTTTGTTATACCATGACATGTAAGACTCAGCAAAGATATTCCTGAACAAGAATCAGACCAAATATCAGTTGTAAACGCCAATTTTTCAAATGACTTAATTAATCCCAAAATTTTATCTTTAACTTTGCCGTAGAAATTCTCACATATAAACAAAGAAAAGTGTTGTCAGCTTTTTATATTATATGACGGACAAAGACGGTTCAATAGTCTGACAAATCCTACACTTTCGACAAAACTAAAGGGTAAGTCCTCTAAAGCAATCATTTAGTTTATTAAATTATCAATTTCCAAAGACTTGGCATTGTTGTTATCATACTTTTTTGTTTTTTCGATGCAATCAGTCAAAGACATCTGTTTCAGGTCGGTTTTCGTACATTGTCGCGAAGTGGAGGCCACAACACTTGTAGAAGCATTTCGCTTTTCATTTTCCCTATTCTTTAAAGCATTATACTCGTTTTTATGCAAAGCTTCCAGGTGATTTCTCATAGCACTTGTTGTTCTTCCTTTGCGCGAGTATTGTTTATTACATATTTTGCATTTCACATTTTCAGCATCACATATTGTAAAATAAGTCCAAACTTCGCTAACACACGACCGCTTCATTTTGAAATATCACTTATCACTGTACAATTACAACAATAGAGTCTTTACAAGTTAAAAACAAAACTTAAGTATGTTGACTCGACGCTGCTCCCACCTGTACTATACAGGATGGTGGATAGCAGGGTACGTAGTAATTTGTTACGGTGCTGGCTAACGGCACCTTGGGCTGCTGTAAGAGGGGTGACACAAAGACGTAACTGGGTTCGGTTTATTCACGCTTAACTTTTATTGTCCAAAGTTACAGTGACCTGTACATCTATGAGACCTAGCCCCTTTTATATCTCCTCGGACGGTGGAATCTAGCTATCCCGCGCCCTACACACGTCTTGGCGAATGTTTGCGTCAGCGAGTTGCTGAAATTACCTCAATGCTGGTGGCTGGTGTTGTCGCGCTGTCTTGGTGTCTCTCCCGGGAAGTCCTGGGCTCGATCCCTGGACGTGCAGTTCTCTCCTCGTCGCTCGTCGTTCCTCGTATCTGACTCTCGTGACTCCGGCGTAACTCCTGACTCCGTTGTAACAGTCTTGTCGCTGCTGCTCCGTCGTAAACGTCTCGTAACTCTCGCGTAACTCTCTTAACTGTAGCATAACTGACTTAACTGTCCTCCGTGGTTCCTGTATATATATACACGTTTCTGTTCTATTTTCCATAGAACTCGGGACTTACCCTCTCGTGTTTGCGGTAGGATAGGGGTAGGCGGGGTGCACTGTTTTTCCCCCGATTTGTAATTTCTTGTGGCGAGGGGCGATAATATGCCCGGGACTCCCCACGTTCGTAGCATCACGTCGTGACTCAGGCAACATGACAGGTGCAGTTGGTTCGAGCTCGGGGATTCCTCTGGTCGTTAGGCCATCGGTTTACGGCGTGGGTAAGAATAGCGTCGCCACTACTGGTAGGTATGAGCGGTACACGTCAAGGTAACCTCAAACTAAATATTTACGAAAACATTATTAGCAGCTAACTTCATTCAGTAAGCCAGCAATCACGATTTGTTTACTTCGTTCAGAGTCGGGGCATATGGGCTACTCTCGGTTTTAACATGGCCGCCCGGCCGGCCAGTTCTAAACGCGCGGTAAAATTCAAGTTTGTAGGCGCACGCTTTTGGCGCCATATTTGAAAAACCAACATTCGCATTCGCGAATGTCGGAGGTGAATATTCGCATTTGCATTTGCATGTGGAAAAATCAACATTCGTTGCATCACTAATAGGTACACACATTTATGGTGCTAACTCGATTTTAACTCGAAAATTTTATACTGAACTCAACTTGACACAAAACTGTAAAAATCAAACTCGCCTATCACTACAAAATACATTTCTTAAAAAAATTACACAAACCAATAAGTTACGAATTAAAATACATTCAACGTACCTGCTGCGGAATTGGTAAGCATGACGTGGCCCCAATTATACAACATTATACGATGGACTTTCTCTCACACACATGCATATGAAGGTATACATGCATACACACATATATGTGAAGGAAATGAAAGGCATAGAGAGAAAATTTACTGTTCTGTAGACCTTGTATGACATAAGCATAACTGCTAACGCACATACACTAAACATTAAATTAATATTAACAAATACAACACAACTTTCAAATTTATTTAACTTAGTTATCGTGGACTTTTTGTTAATGTTCTAACCCATACTTCTAGCTTAAATTCAGCTGTTAAACTGCAACGTTTCTCCCCCATTGTCACGCCTCGTGTACCAGTAACGCAAATTTTGTTGGGTACGATGACGTGGCAAGGCAACACAGAAACTACCGTACGCACTACGCCACGCGGCTACAAGGTCGCAACAGTGAGCACTGCCAATGGATGACAGGGCAGCTTGTGCGCTCACACACACACCCACAGGTCACAAACAAAGCTGTGCCCTGTTCAAGGCCAGTGCACAACTGGCGGCCGTGTGGAACATAAGACACCTAACTTGTAACTTGTAAACACATTACATTTGTGTAGCCTAGTTGTCACCTTGTACTTGGCAGTCATTGCTTGAAGAAGTAATAAATAAAGAGTGGGAATTTTCCGGTTATAAATTGTGAGGGGGCTATACATTAAAGGGGGGTGTAAAAGAGTAAATACGTTATTTATACCTCTGGAGCATCATTTAGTTCTTAAGACATTTTCAGTTTTAATTAAATTCATATATACTTTAATTTTGTTTTTCTGCCATAGTCGATTAAATATGGACGTAATCCACCCATCAAAACTTTGCGCCGCTCAATATTATTAACATTTTTGACAAGGGGAGGATAAATAAAAGTTTATTGGGTACCGCTTTATCAAAATATACTCAGTTATAGACAGTGATTTTGTTTTCATAGGTTTGCTTTGTGAACCACCGATAGTTACTGTTGAAGTTACGATAGTTACTGTTGAAGTTACGCAATGCTATTATAAAACTTTGTGAACAAACACCGTTACACACTCATGACAATCCTGTAGATACTTACCTTTTCTGTAAATTCGATTGTTTGACTTGACACTCTTATCACTGGACATTTCACATTTCTGCAAAAAATAAGAACATTGAAAAAAGTTTAATGAAAATTCATTAATACACTTAACGTAGACACTTATAAAAATATTACAAACTTACATGCCACAAAAAATTAATAAAATGATTTCCAGAAAATAGGTAACATAATATTTAGTTTATGCAAAAAAAAAAAAGTTACTAATACAACAAAGTTCATTTCTATTTAATTTTTTAAAACTTTTTTCCCTAAATATTTTTTATAACTAGAAGAACGTAACTGTTGCAACCCCTTTTATTGGGATAATATCTCTTCAAAAAACCATTTTCAAAGAACCACGAAAAAAAAAAAAAAAAAAAAAATTAAAATTTGAGGCAAATCAGCAGAAAAATATGTTGGTACGCTTTGCATTTCTCTTGTTAAATACTTCTCCAAGCAGTGCATATCTAAAAATAGATGCCACCCCCATTTTGATGTATAGGGATCAGTGTAGGTCAAAATCTGTCAAAGTTTTAAAACGCTCTATTAGAACCATCCCACAATAACAACCCTACTCCTGAGAACTGTGAGGGATTAACA
>NQII01001169.1:304211-409499 GCA_002778355.1 Clitarchus hookeri
GGGAGGAGGAGATTTGACAGCTTACTTGAACTGGCGTCACCATCCCTCTCCAAATTGCCCCTTTGGAGTAGTCAGCAAACAATTGCATGAATCTTCTAGTAATCTCCCTCAGCACAATATGTGAAGAAGATCCTGGGTCACGGCACCTGCCACTATAAACACCACTGCAGCCAGACGGCCAGCAGTCTTTTGCGACAGCCATCTAGCAAAGTGCGGCAAAGAGAGAACCGATGGCAAGCAATGATGTGAGAGTACAGAGGACGAGAGTGTGCACAGCGGGGATGAACGAGAATGCAAAATGCTGCAGAGGGTTGGGTATTCAATGAGTAGAGTGCAGCTATGTATGGGAGCAACTGCAGTGCTCCAGAACATTCCGGACAGAAAGACTAGCAATAGCAATATATGGAATGAAACAAGGTGGGACTGAATGGACTAGTGATACAGACTGGATAACCAATAATGGAACTGTCAAATAACAAATATATAATACTGAAAATAATTCAACAGGTATTAGAAGTGTTACACAGGGTTCAGATAAACCTCACAAAAAATAAAACAGTAAGATTTAAAAACATTTTCAGAAAAGTTTGCAAGTTGGAACAGATCAGATCCTCGATCTATAGAGTAAGACAGAGCATTAGGCAAGATGATATGCACTGACATGCAGCCTGCTTCGATAGTGGAGGATGAAAGTTTTAAATCTTTCGTTAAAATTCTTCAACCGAAATATCTGCTGCCTACAAGGAAAGATATAATGAGTAAACAACTTCCTGAACTTGCAGAAAATGTCAACATCAAACTGAAGGACATTTTACAAACTGCTGATGAATTAGCAGTTACCACAGATTTGTGGACATCTGGAGCTGGAGGTGATTTCATCAGTTTAACAACACATTTCATACACAGCAATTGGACCTTTTATTCCCTATCGTTGGAAGTAATGCCTTTTTGTGGAGCAAACCACACAGGAGAGCTAATTGCTTAAAACATTTCTATGGCGTTTGCTGAGTGGGAAATAGGTGCGAATGTTAAAGTTATGATCTCTGACAGTGCTGCAAATATGAAGAGTGCAATCACTCAGCTACCTAATGTGTCTCACATGCCTTGTGTTCAACACAGGCTTCAGTTGGTGGTGAAAGAGGGTTGTCTTAATCAGCTGAGTGTTTCTAAACTTGTGGCAAATGTTGAACGTATTGTGTCTCATTTTCAAATGTCGGTGGCCTCCACCAAGTTATTGAGAGAAGCTCAAGTAAAGTATGGATTACCACAAGATGCTCTAATAAAAGAAGAGGTAACAAGATGGGATTCGTGCTATAAGATGCTGGAGAGATTGGTTGAGCAGAAAGAAGCTGTCCAAAACATCACTCGCAAGATTTCAGGTTTGTGTAGCAAGTCCTGCAGACTGGACACTAGTTGAAAATATTGTGGAACTGTTACAGCTATTTAAAGATGCAACGCTGGCTCTCAGCAAGGAAAACTGTATTGTGTCGGAAGTGATGCCTATCATAAACAGTTTGCAATGTGGTCTGCAAAAGCAGAAGTCAAGAAAAAGATACTGCTCTTAAAACCACTGCTTGCGACATGCATTTTGCACTTGAAAGAAGATTTTTGGATATGGAAGCTAATATTGAGCAGTATGCTGCAGCAACTATATTGGACCCCCGTTATAAGAACAGGCAAGCTTATGGAATATGACTGTAGCAAAGTTACCTATTGTGTGTGTTTTGTTTAATGCTATAGCTATAGTTTCACTGAAAACTACAAATTACTAAACAGCGACATTATAGAATAGGTCTACAGTATATTATAAATACACTTTGCTCCTGGTTTTTCAAGAATTCCGGATCAGCACAAGAGGCTGGAGCTTGGAACAGATGTCGCCAAAGAAGGAACAAAAGTAGCGCCAACACCTCAGCCAGTGAATGAAGAATCAGTGTTGCAGCAGATATGTGCTGAAATAATTCAGGTGTCAAATGCATCCCCCCCCACAACTGATTCACCAAATGAACTGACTCAGTACTTGGCTGAGTCTACTATTTCACTTTTTGATGATCCTTTGACCTTTTGGAGAGAAAATGTATCTTTTCCGAATCTAAAACTGCTTGCCCAACAGAAACTGGGCATTCCTCCCCAACCCCTTGCTGTTTCTGTTGCTTCAGAGAGCTTATTTAGCACTTCTAATGGAATTTGCACCAAGAAACGAAATCGCCTCTCATCACAAAATATTCAGATATTAACATTTTTACATCAAAACTTAAGTTTAATATCCTAAAGCACTGTTAACAGCTTTGTATTTTTTCCCTCAAATTGTTTATAATTTGAAAGAGAAAAGACAGTGGTATGTTAACTGTGAAATTTTCGAAATTTAATGACTTACATGTATGTAGCCTACATAGTATCATGACAAATTGTTGGCTTAGTTCTCATAATGATTACAAGTTTTGTAAAGGACAGGAAGTCAAGTACAGTGGAGTCTCGGTTAACCGTCACCCTTATAACAGCGAGATTCTGTTAACCGTCAGTAAACTGACACGACAAGTAAAATAATAAAATTGGATACAAAAACCAACTTAATACACTAAAAATTAAATAACTTTTTTTCGCTTCATATTAGATTAAATTAAGCACATTATTGAGTTGAACAATACGTATACTGTACTGTAATACTTTTGTCAATGAATACCCAGTAAAAATACATTCTGTGACATGCGAAATGCGAATGACTCACGTTTGTTGTTTATGTACAACCTACATATGTACTTCGTAGAATCGTTCCGTCTTCCTCACCACCCTACCGGAATTCCTAGACACTCATCCGCCCTCCCATTCCTACAGTCAGTTCAGTAGCGGTAGTCACTTAGTCAGCAAGTCATTGTCCTCAGTTTGTCGTCAAAGTGTGGTGTGTTTAAAAATGTCTGAGAAATGGAAACGTGTTGTATTGGGACTTTCTCAAAAACTTATAAAACGACTGCGTAAAGGAGAAAGCGCGACGAGTATCGCTCCGCTATATGGAATCTGGCGGACGACAGTCAATGATATTAAGAAAGATGCAGATAAAATCGAAAGTCATGTTTTAAAAAGGAAGATGGAGATGTCAAACTAAGAAAAACGATGAAGCCAGCAAAACTGGACCAACTGGATACAGTAATGTATCAGTGGTTCATTCAAGCCTGCAGTCAAGGGATACCAGTTTCTGGGCCCATAATAATGGCTAAAGCTATCGAGATGAACAAGAAGCTTGATGGGGATCCTTCATTTAAGGCTAGTATAGGTTGACTGGATAAATTTAAGGGTCGACATGGCTTAAGGCAGTTTGACATATCGGGTGAAAAACTAAGCGCTCATATTACAGTCATTGCAGAATATCGGGAAAAACTAATGAAAGAAATAAAATATCGAAATTTGACCAGAGAGCAGTTTTACAACTGTGACGAAACTGGCCTACATTGTAAAGCACTTCCCGTGAAAACCTTAGCATCCTTATCGGAAAAATCTGCACCTGGTTTTAAAATGCAAAAAGACCGCATAACTGTTATGGTGTGTGCGAATGCAAATGATAGACATAGGTTTCATTCACTAATCATTGGGAAATCTAAAAAGCCTCGAGCTTTCAAAAATATAAATTTAAACTAGGGATGGGTCGAATAACCAAAAATGTTGATTCCGGTTCCGGTACCGATTCTACAATTTAAATATCGGTTCCAGTATTCGGTTCTCTGTATTTTGAATACTTGCCTTTTGCTTGCAACTTTATTAAACCAATGCAGGTAAAATTCATTAAATGTTTTACTTAACCGTTATATGGAAGAATTGAACAATAACAAAGTGTGAAGATAAGTTTTAATGTATACAGATAAACTTGTATTAAATTTATTTAAGGTTAGTAAATATGTAAAAAAATTATTCTTTTTTTACATTAATATGTGGTGATTGTGATATGTTTTGAAAATACTTTAATTAAATATCTCATTGCCCTCAAACCAAAATATTGTGGCTTGTTGTATGATAAAGGTAACCTACAAAAGTTCCTTAAAAGAAGGTCGACAGTTGGGTGGGTGGCCAGATTTCTTATCTTTTTTTGCTTCTTTTATGGTGTCTGGGTGGCCCTTTTTTTTTTGCTTCTTTTACACAGTGACTCCCTGGTTTTTTTTTACCATGCTGGAATGTGACACCTAAAAAAAAAACGTTTCTTCCTCTCACTTATGGCCATGGCCATCCTACTGAACAAAGAAGGCTTGGAGGAATGTATTGATCGGCTGGCAGTGTTGTTTACAGGCGGTGGAGGGCTGAGAGTTAAGAGAGAGAGAGAAGGGAGAGGAGTGTTGATGTAAGAGCGAGAGATGAGATAACAGACTAATCCCATACACTTCCCTCCAAACATCATGAAAGCATGAAGCGACGTTATCGAAAATGCTTTATTCAAAAAGTTGTTTGCGTTGGGGAGGAATTAATAAGTGTAAAGCAGTTTTGGAGGTCATACACTATTAAAGACGCAATTTTTAATGTCGCTGAAGTCTGGCAAGATATATCAGAAGAAACATTAAAAAAAAGTGCTGGAGCAAACTGTGGCCTGAGACTGTAAACGAGAATGAAATCTGGAAATTATGAGGAAATTTTACTTCTGTGTCAAAGGAATTCCAGGTGGAGAAAACAACACAATAGGTGAAGTAAATGAATGGCTGGAAATTGACAGAGGCTTTGAAATATTAAGTGATGAGGAACTTGTATTAAGTGCAACACAGGAGGTAGAATGTTTAAGTGAAGAAGAAGAGGATGATACATTCAAGAATTGCCCCAACATAATTAGCCACAGTGACGCTGAAAACATGTTTTCCAAGTGCATTGAATGATACGAGCAACAAGAAGAGGCAGACGCTACACAGATATTACTCCTACGTAAGATACGCAACACGGCCGCAACAAAAGCCTGTGGAGTATGGAAAACAACAGACTTTTTTAGATAGGATCATACTACTGAACATATGCATAATAGCACTGTATTCAATTTTGTTATTTTATCAACATAATAAACAGAAGTCTACAATATTTAATATCAAATACATACTGTGCTGTACATACTTCTATTGATTGCTACCGGTTTAAAATATATTGCTAAATATTGTATACATTATTATCGCTAGTATCTGTTGTGTCTTTCGGAAAAAAGGGGCGGGAGGAGGGGGGGGACATTTCTACTATCCGTCTATTCTCTCAACTGACGGATAATGGAGACTCCACTGTACCGTATTTTATTGCATATATATGTCGCCTGCGCTTATAGGTCGCACCATTATTTGCAAAGGATGTTAAAAATAAATAATATTTATCGTATATAGGTCGCACTCATCGTTGTTGTACATACTGTACAACACGGCCTGTGCCATGGATGGCTGATGCACGCGACCTTTGCAAAGGTCGTGTGGCAGCTGTGTCCTTGCAAGCAAGCAGTGTTGCCAAGCGTACAGCGCAGACACAGCACACCGCAAGTTTGATGGACGTAGTTTGTTTGGAATGTACTGATATAGCGCTCGAGATGCAGCCTTGACTGTCGCAGTTTATATATTTATTGGAAAAAAGAAATAACTTGTAAGCATGCAATTTAATTTGAAGTGATACTTTTACAAGGAAAATTTTATCAAGCTTTCTTTTTATATATTTCAAGTATTTCTAACGATTTATGTTAAAAGCAAAAACCTAACCATTATTTCTGCAGTTTATCTTTGTAAGTTTTAAATAAACGTGCAAAGTATAGAAAGGTATTTGAATATTTGTTATGTAATTTCCTTTGCAATCCTTAAAAAGAAAAAGAAATTGTAAAAGAATCTGATGAAATAAAAGGAATTGATTCTTGCCCAATAACTGATAATCAATTATTTTCGAAAGCTTTCTGTGGAGTGTACAGAGATAGCAGCACGTTAGTGTTGGTTCTTGAGTACCAATGTTAGCAGAGACTTACACGTCTTTCTCTTACATCGTCTTTGCGCCGCACGTAGTGTTGTTTTGAGGTTGTGGCAGTGAAGAAGTGCGACAGTTCCTTGATGGAAAATCGAAGTACCTACACCACAGGTTTCAAAATGAAAGTGATTTTGTTCGCTGAAGAGTTTGGAAATCGAGCCGCGGGTCGTGAATTCGGAGTAAATGAAAAGTTAGTGCAGGGATGGAGGAAGCATTTTTCTCACTATAAGTCGCACCCCGAGTTTTCAATAAATTTTTTAATTAAAATGTGCGACTTATATGCAATAAAATACTGTACTTGCAGAGTAGTGCCTCCTACAAGTACTACTCAGTCAGTACTTGAATTCCTGTCCTTTTACATATTTTTTGTAGACTAGCCACCTACTTGCAACCTTAACTTAGTTTTGTAATATGTTATAGTAAGCTATAATTTTGTGTAATGTTAAACCATTTTTTTTGCTGCTTTGATGTACCAGGCATACAGTAAATCTCACTTAACAGCAAGTTTTTTTAGCTTATTGCAAACAAAACTTTTCCAGGCAGCAGTTTTCTCTCATCCACTTTAGTGACAAATGTCTGCTTACAGTATGAGAAATTAAAATATCGGTTTATAGGTATCGGATTGACAAAATCCTAAATATCGGAACCTTCATCGGTATCGGGTTTTTTCAGTATCGAGTCATCACTAATATAAACGAAAATAAAATTTATCTCAATGTCAAGAACTAAAGTTTTTAATTTAAAAGAATATTAAATAACAATATTGATTTGAATAAGTTGTTTTTAATGATGTCCTTAGGCTGTTAGAAAAAAACATGCATTTCGAGGTTATGTGTATTTGTCACGTATAAATCCAAGCCCACGTCTATTATTTTCCAACATGCTTAGTTTTTCCTTGTTAGTCCACCGAAAAACGAATCATCAAGAATGCACTGTATTTGGAAGTGGCCCAATGAGAAAACTAGCCTTACTTTCTAGTCATGATGAACACAGGTATTAATTACCACATCCACTACCATCTTCGAAGTCTCCCAGCCAGCAATGTCTTCCTCTTCGTCGTCGTCATTCTCTTTCTTCACATTTCTGCAGTTGGAAGTATCGTCAAGATCAGGTGGTTCTGTCTTTACCTGGAGAGAAAATAATTGTCATTTACTATCACTCACAAGTCCTGACATAACTTTCTTTTCTGATTATGGCTTAATATCCAGCCGAGAGGACGGTCAGTACTACTAGAAGCAACGGCTCGCACAACTGAAAGTACGAGAATGTTGTGCGTAGCCTCAAACAATGAACAAACCTCTCAATCATGTCGAGTAATTTTAGAAAACTACGAAAAAATAAAAACTAGACAAAGACAGCTGGACTGGGAATCAAACTCAAGACCTCTTGAATGGAAATCCAGAGGAGTGGAGATGTTTGAGCAGTTCTTAAGGGTGCCTAGCATTGTGGCTTGACAAAATTCATGTACAATTCCCATACATATTATAAAAATGTAAGTACCACACAAACATTTCACAATTCACATTAGTCCAAAAGTATAATTACTTAATTGTGAGGGGTCGCGGTGGTACAGTGGTTAGATTATTCACCTCGCACCAGGTGAAATGGGTTCAATTCCCGGCAGGACTGCCCCCGGATTTTCGCATGTGGGAATCGTGCCAGACGCGGCTTTTCTCGGGGATCTCCCACTTCCCCGGCCCTTGCATTCTGGTGCCGCTCCATATTTGCCTTGCTTCACCCTCGTGTGCTCTCAAGACCTCGATGTTAAGAGCCGCCCAAATCTCTCCACTCCACCCCACCCACTTGATTCTGAAATCTTGAAGTAATGATACATGAGGCATTACATAAGTAGTGTTAATTACAATTTTAGTCTCAAAATAAGTTTTACTTGTTCACACATATATTCTGTACCATATAAGAAGGCCCCTTTTTGACAGTTCGGCAAAAGTAGCGCCACTGTTTACATCTGACTACGTATCCTTCCGCCATCAGCTGGTCCGTCACGTCGGAGCTGTATTATTTATCAACACACTATCAGCTAATCCACTTCTCATTGTACTGTAATGCTAAACAAATTTTAAGATATTTCAAGACTGACATCTGTCTAAAAATATAAGTAGGTTATAAAAGTAAAAATATAAAATGTCAGATATTTGATAACTTTTTTTTAATTTGTCCGAGATAGTGAATTTGGGGGTTAAAATTTGTGAGACGGCCTGTTGTATCTATTATTACACTTTGGACGTTATAGCTAATATATACGAGTTTGAAATATGTGACTTGGAATAACGTTAGAATTGCTTAGAAACTATTCACGCGTGTCTACGGAATCAAGGAGATGGGTTTCTAGAGAACAATATGGCGTATAATTTACGTAGATGAACGATTATCGGCCGAATATAAATGACTTGTACTCCAAATCGTTGTATATGAAATATGTGTTACTTTAAAAATTATGCAGAGCTCATGGAAAAATATAACTATTGGCATATGTTTGTAAATTCGTTATATATCGCGCAAGAGAGAGGTTCATTTCTGGCTGGTAATAGCTCGCAGAATATCCGATAGATAGCGCGCAGCACGTCACTGCGAAGTTTTGAGTAACTGTCTTTATGGTCAAGAGATAGCGTATCTTTAAAGTTGATAATTCTTATGTTACGGGCTGGAAATATATTTAAAATTCATGTCGTTTCGTCAAATTATAAGAAAAAATAATTCAACAATATTATGTAATATTTCTGTATGCTTTTGGAATTAATATCATGGACGTGTTGAAAGCAAGGTTTGAGATGGTTGATACAACGTGAAAAAGCTTTCTGAAGTTAGCACAACTTCAGAAAACTTTTCCAAGTCGTATCAATCTATTGTACATTTCATTTTGATCACCTAAACATAACTACATTATCATAAAGTTTAGTTTTTAACACTAACAACCAATGTTTTGTGACCTCGTAAAATAAAATGTATTAATTAACCTAGGAACTCTTTCTTATCGCGTATTTTCGGCTGGTATAATGTGCATCGGCAGTGCACTCAGAATAGTCAACGTAATTTTAACTTTTGTTCGTTCGTGCATCAGCTGATACAGGATTTTGTAAATGGCACTTTGTTTGTTTTGTATAAGTCAAGTTGCCACTCACTGACTGTCAGAAAGTGGCCTTTTTATACGGTACAGAATATACAAGTAGTTCAAGTTTGTTAAGGGAATGAATATTTATAACATTATTAAGTTAAAGTTAGTTCCTCAAAATAATTTTTATTTTAAAATTTTGACAAAATATTTATATATTTTAAAAATTACACCAGCCAAATAAAAAAATTAACATTAACACTTCACTGTGAAAACATACCCTCATTTCATAGTCTCTGTGTAAAACAGGGTGGTTACTGTGATGATTTTAAAAAGTTTGTGGATGAAATCTTTGAACACATTGATAATCCTTATGTATGACCACCAAAATTTCTTTGAATGTTACATATTTGAAGCACAAGTGAAGATTGAGCTAAAAATAAGCAGCCATGCATTTTTAGATAAAACAATTACACAGTAAAAAAACTGTTATAGCTACGAAAACTAACATATTTTTCAGTTAAGACTACAAGTAGGCTGCTAGGATACCAAAAATAAATAAAAGGACAGGAATTTCAATACTCAGAGTCTAGTGCTTGCCAACACGCGCACGCACGCACACACACACAAAGAACGACGACACATTTTTCACGTGGTTGCCTTGTATAGTGCTTCAACCTTCCCACACTACTCTCTGTCTCATGTAACTTGGCAAGAGTTTGACAGTTCCACGAAAGTAGCACCAATGTTTACTTTTCGTTTATGCATCCTTTCGCCATCAGCTGGTGCGTCAAGTGGAGGCTGTANGTAGCACCAATGTTTACTTTTCGTTTATGCATCCTTTCGCCATCAGCTGGTGCGTCAAGTGGAGGCTGTATTTTTATTAACACGCTGTCAGCCAATCCACTGTAATGCTAAACAAATTTTAAGATATTTTAGACAGACATCTGTCTAAAAAAATTAGTAGGTTATAAAAGTAAAAATATAAAAACTTGCAAAAAATTTAATATTTGCGAACTCTTTTTTAATTTGTCCAAGACCGCGAATTTGGGTTAACATTTGTGAGACGGTAGTTGTAGCTATTATCAGACTTTGGACGTCATAGCTAATATAACTCGAACTAAAAGTAATTCGGGTAATTTGATTGACAACGCACTTCTATTTGCCAACAACTCACCAACGACTATTGCAATGCAGTAATTCTGCTATTACTGATACTAAACAGTTTGAGTTGGAAATATGTAACGTGGAATAAGAATTGCATAAAAACTATTCACGCGTGCCCCACGTTCTTCGTTTTATCAATACAATATAGTAACAACATGGAAACAAGGAATTAAGTTTTCGGGAGAACAATATGGCGTATAATTTACGTAGACAAACGATTACCGGCTGAATAGAAATTACTAGTACTCAAAATCGCTGTACACAAAATATACGTTACTTTAAAAATTATGCAGAGCTCGCAGTAAAATAAAACTATTGGCATCTGTTCATAAATTTGTTATATATCAGACACGAAAGCTATTCTTTTCTGGCTGGTAATACTTCAGGAAAGAGCGGACAGATGGCGCGCATGGCATGACAGGGCGAGGTGTGAGCAGTTTGCATTGCTCAACAGATAGCAGCAAGGCCTGCCTCTTGATCCCATCTTTTTAAAAGTTGACAGATGTTCTATTACTGGCTCGGAAAGACACGAATTTGAAATATATTTAGTCGAATTATTATAAAAATAAATAGACTATATAATGCAATATTTCTGTATGTTTTTGGAATTAATATAAAATACTTATAGAAAGCATGGTTGGAGAAGTGAAAAAAATTTTGAAGTTGTGTTTCATTTGGTTACGGATTGTTTTATTGTGCATTTAATTTAAACTCCTGTACGTTACTAGTTCATCACAAAGTTTAGTTTGTAACAGTAACAACCACTGTTTTGTGACCACGTAAAATAAAATGTATTAATTAATCTAGGAACTTTTTCTTATAGGATATTTCCGGCTTGTCGAATGTGCGTCCGCAGTGCACCCAGAATAACCAACGTTATATTAACTTTTGTTCGTTCGTGCATCACCTGATACAGGATTTTGTAAATGGCACTTTGTTTGTTTCGTATACGTCAAGTTGCCACTCACTGACTGTGAGAATCTCGCCAACTTATATGAGACAGACCATAACTCTGTCTAAGCCATTCCCACGTATAACCACAAAAGATGAACAACCACCCCGTAAAAGCAAATCACATGTACTGAACATAACCTCACTGCTGCTGAGAATAATATTCTACAAGAAGGTCTTTCCTTCCCCTTCAAACAGTTTGAGCACTTCGCCACTGTAAGAGATGTCCTAAGCTTCATACACAACCTCTCCACACCAAGCCATAACAGTAGCTCCATTGTTCCAGCAGTGACCAAGCTCGCATCCCCTTACCACCCTCGCGTCCCATTGAGCAGTTGATCACATACATCCTGGTCAACATTGCAGACACCAATTTTGCCACCTCATTGCATAACAATAGCAACATAACCTCTTCAGAAAGAAAAGCCATCAGAGATCTTCAAAACAACCCAGATATAATGATACTGCCAGCTGACAAAGGCACAACCACAGTGATTTTCAACATAACAAGACTACGTTCTATATGCAGAAAACCAACTCAAGGACCCAACTACCTATAAACGTCTACGAGAAGACCCAACCACCAGATTCTGCGACCTTATCATCCTTGTGTCCCAGGCCCCCTTCAAGACCTTTCTCAGACTTCAATTAAACTCCTCACCCCAAATAAACCCACCAAAGCAGATCTATACCTGCTTCCTAAGATACACAAGGAACAACGGCCACCCCCAGGACGTCACATTATATCAGGAATTGGCAGCCCCACTGAGAGAACCACAGTCCTTGTTGATGCCCACCTTCAAAATTGGGTACAGCAGCTTTCGTCCTACGTCAAGGACGATGGCCACTTCCTTGAACGATTGAGACACCTGGGCACCATTCCCCAAGATGCATACATGGTACCATAGATGTTGCATCTCTCTATACCAACATCCCCCACTCATCTGGACTGTCGGCCATAGATTACCTCAAGCAAAGACCACCCACCACACAGTAAACCTTCTACAGCATTCCTTGTTGAACTTGCCTCAACAACAACAACTTCAGGTTTCAATACACACACTACCTTCAGGTCAAAGGCACAACGATGGATAAATGTATGGCCTCATCTTATGCCAATCTGTTTATGGACAGGTTAGAAGAAAACTTCCTTTGTCGCAAACCAACCCAACCTCACCACTGGATGTGTTTCATTGACATCTTCATGATATGGACTTCCACTTATGACTGCCTAATTCACTTTTTGAACAACTGAAAGGCACACAGTTCACATACTCTAAAACACCATATTTCTGGATGTTGAACTGACTCTCCACAATGGCAACAAAATTCAGGAAGCCACTAGGCCTCAACATAAGATAATCACAGCTCCAAACCACACTCATCAGCTGTACCAGCAAATTTTCAATTTTCCTGCCGCACCCTAGTTCGCCACCTGGCCGCTAGGTTTACCACCAACAGTGCCCTTCCACCATAACTGCAGTGTCCTACAACTCGTTTAACATATTTTCCAAGTATTGTTCCAAGCAAAACAAATAATTAGCAAGATTTTTATAACTTTTTAGCTTTGAAGCTGAAAATTCAAATCAATAATAAATAATTGGAGCAGGTATGCTCTGATTATTTTAGGAGACAGTATCAGGTAAATCTATTATTTCATTTACAAACACTACCGACAAGAAACTGCCCATGCCAAGTTAGCTTAGGATTGAATGTGTGTGCAACATAAGTACTAGAACTAAGGTTATGTCATGAAAATGCAAAAAACTGTTAACATCCCATATAATATGTATCGGTTAAGATGAACAGTGAAACATACTCAGGAACAAAGTGATATATTTTTATTTGTCATAATTTCAGTTAGGGATCATGCACATAATTGCTCTTTGTCAACATTACTAAAAATAACAGCTCGGGCACAACTGAAAGAAGCACATCACTAACGTAAATTATACAATAATTAAACTATACTGTAATTCAATCTATAAATTTACAATCCCAAATAACGAATATCATGCACCTAATCACAGTTGACTACTATGCTCAATTGTTAAATTCTGAACCTTCGCATATAAAGAAGATTCAAAATATTTTGGTGATATCTGGTGGTGGGGGTGGTGGTATTGGTATCTGTGTCTGTGGTGTCGGTGGTATCCGTGTCTGTGGGGGTGGTGTCTGTGGTATCGGTATCTATGGTGTCTGTGCTGGTGGTATCGGTATCTATGGTGTCTGTGGTATCTATGGTGTCTGTGCTGGTGGTATTGGTATCTGTGGTGTCGGTGGCAGTGTCTGTGATATCTGTGGTATCTGTCTCTGTGGTGTCGGTGTTGTTGGTGGTTGTGGTGGTGCAGTATTAATGGTAATAGTAAGGGATATTAATAGTGGTAGAAGTCGGAACGGTAGTGGTAATACAACATAACACTATTAAAGTACTGTTTTTATAGGAGCAAGAAACAACTTCATACCAGGATGTAGTGAATAGAATGACTCACCACAGCTGCCAAACAGTTGTTATTGGTAGAACTTGTTTCTGTATATGCTGATGTTGAGGACTTGGTAGTTTCACATTCTGCTGTTTTCTTGCTCTCCGACTTGGTACAGCAAGAGCTCTGTGCATGCAAACAGAGAAAATGTTCTATTACAGGCAGTCTGTACATGTGTTCTTGGAAATGTGGGAACACACGAGAGAGAGAGAGAGAGAGAGAGAGAGAGAGAGAGANTGGCTAGGCAAACTTCTTCAGGTAGTGAGTGGTGGTACACTGCTGTCTGGTGAGCAGTGGTTGGCAAACAGTAAACCTAACGGCCAGGATGTCAACTAGGTTAAGCCGGAAATTTTAAATGTGGTGGAGGGATAATTTCATGTGTCTGTCTGTATTAGTGGGACAATTCGCAGTGTTGCACTATTGCCCTCAGAACTCTGTAGTTCTGGTTGTGAACTGCTGGGTGTGCTGCAACTGACTTCTCCTGCTTATTTACATTTTTGTCACTAAATTCTGTTGACATGCACACACTTTGGAATTTCCTGTCAATATTATCAGCTGCTGTTCTCGACAACCACTTACTTTCCACAAGAAACCTCAATGTTGTGGAAAGGCAAACATCGCAAACTTGAGAAGTGAGGGCAATATAAGGATCTAGGCATGAAATTCCCTTTGTCAGAGAAAATTTCAAGTGTAACCAACTCAATATCTTCTAGCGAAGTACCTCACGTCATGCATTTATTCTTGAAAAGCAATATTTCTTTCTCTGTTGCACTTTTTACCTTCTGTTAAGTATTTCTTGTAGTATACCCAACATCCCCATATTTTCGCTCAACTTTCTTTGCCATCGACTAGAATATCTTTTACCACCTTTGATTTCACCAGAAGACACTTTTTCACAAATCTCAACATTAGCACACTTGCCAATTTTTCAGAAGCCCTATCAGTAAAACTACTAAAATTAATATTTTATGTACAAAACTCGATGCGATGTCTTTGGAACATTACAATTTACTTACGACAATAAATAAAATAGTTCTAAGTTAAAACATAACTTAATACCGTTTTCACCCTAATAAAAGACGACGTTGAATATTACACAACCCCCTACATTTCCCCTTTGCTAATGGGAAAAATTCAATTTTGCCACAAATACTTACTGACAGGCCATAATGCTAAAAAACTGAAAAGTTAAATATCCCATGAAAATCATTTTTAATATAAGTAAAATAGGTAAAAGCTTACCTGTCGTCAAACCTGATGTACCAGAAAGAGAAAAGAATGCAGTGTTGAAAAAAACTGTTCTGTGTCAATTAGTATTTCACTTGAATCAGACTCCCCAGTAGAATGATCCTCACGAACATTTGCGTTGGTAACAGAAAAATGCCTGGCTGCAGCACAGTTGTAATGCTTTTTTGCATACGAACCACCATTAGTTTACAATTAGCATCATAACTACAATGTTCAAATTTTTAAAGTTGCAATGCCGATGAACCTTTTATTTTCAATGTGGTCACTCAAAATTAATTAAAACATGCTCATTTACCAATACGTTCGATACAAAACCAGAAAACTTCATCAACCAGGAGTAAACATACTACGGAAAAATAAATCAGCTACTATATCGTACTCACAACCCCAGACGTATTCACTCTGGGAATGTTGAACATCAGTGCTAAAGTTGGTCATCAAACAACTTCGATCACTCACGTTCAGACACATGATGCCATTTTGGTGATCACGTAGCTGCTCTAGATCACAAGATGTTTAGTTTACCTCCATCTTACAATTGTATCTTTGGTAAACGCTACCTAACCGAACATAAGCGCCTGTAGTGTAATGTAATGCACTGACCCATTTATGCATATTTAGTACGTGTACCAATATTTTAGTGATGATTTTGTCAGGTAGTATCGCGATAATTAGAAATATCTGCGCGTCTAGATTAAAGACGAGTAACAGAGCCTATTGGAAGAATAACGTGACGGAAATTAAAGTTAACATCACTTTTTATTGTGATTGTGTTTTATTCCTTTTGATAACAGTACCCAAACTTGTGTTTTTCGAAAGATTAGAATATTTCTCTGGAAACCATAACTAAGTGTTAATACTATTACCTATCCATAAATATGAACATCAATTTTTTTGTAATGCGAAAATAAGACGACCCCTAAATTTTTGATAGTGAAATTCGGAACAAAATACAGTCTTATATTGGGGTGAATACTGTATAAATCCCAAACAGGTAAAATTATATTGAAACTTTGAAACTTACCAAATTTCTCCCTTGATCAATTGTAATAGGTTTGAAAAATGTGGTGGCATGTTTATTTACCTAAAATGTCAACATTACCACAAAATACCACAAACAATAATAAGGGTATATACACTTCACTACGTCTACGGGTGACTAGCTCGTTTTAAAGATGCAACAGTGACTTTCTTGTCTCTGCACAAGAATGAATCACAAAATGTTTGCTCAAAACATACGCCCAGTCCGTTACATTTTAATATGCACATTGACACGAGGCACTTGTTCGACAGCTGTGACCTGAATTTATTTCTATTTTTCGTCACTCAGCTGATCACACGTTCACATACTGCATTTCTGTGTGGTATTGTTAGCACAGACAGCATAACTTTTGCCAAACTGTTAAACTTTGGGACTAAACCTGCACTCTTTCCTATCCTAGCCCACTTCACATCAATGGAGCCATCACAACTCAAATTAGACAGTATTTACTCAGGTATAGCACGCCCTTTTTTCCCAAAATAGAGGGAAAATTTTTTTGAGGTGTGCGCTATACACTAAAAAAATAATAATTAAGGAACGAGTGGCAGTTGTAAACTGTCAGGAGATGTTTAGAGGAAAGTGTAGGGGAACAGTCTGTTATCTATTCTCTCGCTCTTACATCATCACTTGCCTTCATACTCTCTCTCTCTCAGCACCCCCTTCAGCCATCCCCAGTAACCTTTACTGCTAGCGCTTTTTGGCTTATCCATGGTTCCAAACATTATGAAGCGCACTATACACGAGTAAATATGGTAACATCTTCAAGCTGAAGTGCCGTGAACTGTTGCTGCATTTAATCAATTGCATCACCTCTACTCTCATTTTCTCTTAAAGACAAAAAAAAAACCTGAAATTTTCAACAAAATATTTTACATCTGCAAACAAAACACACTCAATGTTCTCAATGTCAGCAATCTCAGCTTTAATCAAAACTTCACTTTTGATTGGAAATTTGTTTATTATGTAGTCACAAGCATTTGCAAAATACTCTCTTACAGAAGAGAAAAATTTTGTCAACTTCACATATTTCAGTGACATTCTTTACCACACTTGGTTTGACAAATTTAGAACAGAGTTCTTGTAAAAAAACCACACAATAACTTCTCAAAATATGTTTTGAGGAGTAGATGATTGTAAAATAACTTTCACCTTTTCAAATGAAAGGATTACTTGAAGGAATAAGTAAAACACCTTGTTCGTAGGAGCAGACAGATACATGAAGGTTAGAAGTTTTATTTTTAAGGCTACACTTCTCATCCGCTGGTATTAGAAACAAATATCTCGTTGCTTAATGTGGCAGTATCCTGAAATGGTTGTTCTCCACTACTTGAGTTATGCCTATCTCTGTCATTTGAAGGGCTGTTTTTGCCAGAACTAGTGCTGCAGTTATCTCCTGTTTTGTGAGAAACTTTTTGCTTATTAATGGTTATAGACGCACTGTGATGACCTAATTTCTCACTATTTGTACCTGGGACACCTTTGCTTGGGTATTGTACGAATAAGAGATGGCTGTTGTTTGTGAGAAGTAATCTCAGCCTTGAACAAACTCAGCAAGGGGTCCCGGTGTTCCATCCATCTAGGCAAGCACCTCCCAAGGGAAAGCCACCTTGTAGAAACATGCTTCCACATTTTACTACTTTCTTTAACATGCAAGATTAGAAATTGTTGCAGTTTCTCCTTGCATTTAGCACTCTTTCCTAAATATTAAAAAATGTTCATTCGGACTTCATCAATTGTGAAAGGTACAGCAACTGATGCATTCTCTGCTGCTCGGTTAAGCTAATCACAGTTACAGCCAATCACTACGAGAGAGTCCTGTGCTTGCTTCAGAAAAACTGCTGCACCATTATTTTTGCCTGCCGTAACCGGAGAAATTATCCCCTAATAAATGTGCTCATAAATATTCGACAGGAACACAAACATTTTAGTTCAAAAAGTACCAAACTACCAATTTCCCTCCAATGCTGGCAATGAAAACAGCCTGGAAACTATTCTTCTGAAGAGATTGGTCAAAAAATGGATATAGCTTACAATCAGAGTCGTCGCTGCCATCGGTAGCAACAGGAAATGGCATATTCTGAAGGTTACTCACCATGTTTACTGAAGTGTCAACTGCCATCTCATTCATTATCGCAGTAGTTTTGATCCTGTCAAAACCATACATCTTGGCCACTTCAGAATTGGAACATTTTCTTGAATAACAGACCGGCATGATCCGCAACACTTAACGGAATATTGTACTCTACCAAAAATACGTAAATAAGCATTCTGCGCGTGTTACTTCATCTCCATGTTGACCCACAAAAAAATTACTGATTTTTATATTTTCATTTCTGGTTTTCACATTTCCCACGTGCTTGCTGCTCTTCACATGGTTCGTGATATAATTTTTCTCTCCATGTGCAATATTTATATCACACCTACAAACTGCACAAAAAATGAACTTTTCCTTATCTGATATCAAAACACAAGAAAATTCTTTTGTAGAAGCATCACGGAACGATTGAAAATACTGCTTTTTTACTTTTCCCAGATATTTCAACAAAATAGGTTGTCACTCAAAAAACTTGCCACATGTTTACAGTTCTACACTTTTTACGTCTACACACGTAAACACCGTTACGTAACTTTTAATAAAACAGCTAATGCAGATTCAACAACAGAAAGAACAGTGTAAAATACCAAACGAACACTGAAATCTTCAACTACGTGCTTCACAACGAATTACCGTCCATTTTCCTACCGGTACCCTAGCGAACGAGATGACCAATAAAAAACCAGTACCCAGAAAAACAACTAATATTTGATTGGTTCCTCAGAACTTTTCAGTACAGCCAACCACTGAAGTATATTTTTTGCCTTATTACACATACTTTTCACAAATGAAATACTGCCAGAAATGCTGTTGATGATGGTGAAATTGTGCAACATCACTGAAGCCATTACGATCCAAAAAAAATAAATATAGGAAAGCGTTTATCGCAGAGAAATCCATAAGAAAAATGGAACTACCCGTAAAATCATAAAATTATAATTTACGTAAATTTTCAGGTAAACTGTAAAAGTTGGCAAGTCTTCATTAACCTTCCTGACAAATTATTTAAACACTCTTATAATTGGCTTAACTTTCCCTTATTTTTATAGTACTGTATGCAGTATGTTATTAAAACAAAGTATTTTTTCACCAAAAGTGAATACACGGTGCTTTTTTATTTATTGAGTAAAACACAGCAGACTTGTGTAGTTGATGTGTAAACATTAAATTAAATTACGTGGCAATGTTTTATTTTGACACGATGTAATGTTCCGTCTTATTTACTATCGTCTTTATAATAATACAGCCGCACAGTTGGGCGCCATGTTGTAATGTTGCGGAAGTATTACCCAGCCGAATGTTTACGTTGCCACGACTTGCTCATAGGTAGAATACGAGACTCAGTACCAGGTGACGCCGATTAATTAAATGAAGAAGTTCCAGATCAGTTTGCTTTATACTTTATTTATCATTGAAGTTTCACAATGCACAGACGACTTTCCAGTTTGCAGAGTACAAACTTTCATAATTAGTTATACCAGTGCAGAAAACAGCGCCACAGTAGTTTACAGTTTATTAAGGTCTCAAACTTGCCTCGCAAGACTAAGTTACGAAGGCAGGAGGGATGTTGGTTCCCTCCTGGCACCTTAACGACCCACGCCCTTTCGGGCTGGTGCGTCTTCTCACGCCCGACGCGTCTTCTTCGACGGTTGGTGACTTTCTTTTTAGGCGATAGGCACCACCAGTATATATTAGGCAGGCCTATCTCCCCCTTCTCCTAAGATAAGCGCATGGCCTCCGGCATCTGCCCAAAACTACGCTGTGTCCCGCGCTCACAACATGTTATTGTACCCGCAACAGCCGTATAACCAAAACAACAACTTTTGAAACTAGACGGTAAACGGATTGCTGCAACGTAAACAGCAGATGTCCACACGTCTGCTCGACAAACAAACACGGGAAACTAGCCACCGCGGCTTTAACTTGAAACCTGACAAAATATTACAAAGCTTTCCAAAGCTAAATACACACGAACAAATTTTACACCAGTGTCCCGAAAATTTAAGCATACTGCGTCATTACGAGTCAGAATGACGTGCAAACGGAAGAAAGAAGAAATTACAACAGGCTTACAAAAGCGCTCACTTTACCATAAACGGTCCACATAAAGTGCAACAAGCAGGCTCTCTTTCCACCCAGTTTAACGAAAACAAAAATCTGTATAAATGATGGTGGTTGTCAACAATCATTCACAAAATCAAGCCAAAAATATTACAGAATCGGAACATTAGTTAACAAAAAGTAATAGAAAACCAAGAGAAGTCCAAGTTGTAACGCACGCTAACTGTAAAGGCAAGCCGGCAACCTGGCAAGAGCACAATGACGTGATAAACACATGACTGTAGTCATGCCGTAATATTTTCCCACCTGAGGGGTGGAGGGTGGGCGAAGAGGCAGAGTCAATGGGTATTGGCTAGCACTGGCGGCCTAGGAGGATGTTATCATTTACTTTTAGATAAACACTATGTCCAGTGCAATGCTCAACAAGAGAAACGCAATGTGTAGTGACAAAAAATGCAGCAAATTAATTTTCAGCTGAATATGGTACAGGGAAATACATGGTAATGAAATTCTGGTTTTTGAAGGCAATTTTGAAGAAATAAACTTGAAAGAAATATGCAGTGTAAGAAATAATATTCTCATGCTCTGTATTGAGGCAAGTATGACAATTTGATTTTCAGCAATTTTTTTCTTTAATTATTAAGTTTTCCGACCTTTCGAGTAAACAGGCTATGTTACAAAAGGCATCAATAGCAAAGAAGCACATATTTTTCTGCTCAAAAAAATCCCTGATATTATATATCTTCTATCTTTAACAGAAACACCAAATTTCATTAACATGTATTTCCCTATACCAAATTCTCAACCAGCCATTAGCAATAACTTTTCAACTTCACCCTTATTTTTCATGGTTCCTCAAAAAAAACGAGTACAATAAATAGGGTTGATATGGAGAGAGATGATTCACAGTATAACACTCTTAAGTAGTTTTTGAAAGGCCTATAAAAATATTGGTTTATTTATTAACCAGGAAAACTTTTTTAAAGGGTAAAATTACTTTGGTGTTTATAGACCAGGTGCAAAGTTACAACAACTTATTGAGAACGAAAACACATTAAAATGGAACTTCCTAAAAGAGTTTAACCAATTTACTGTATTTTCACATAAAGAAAAAAGTAGTAGGGGATGAAAGGAAATTACAGTAGAACCCTTTAGGATGTTCCATGCTACAAGGAATTCATGCTTAGTATAAGTTTATGAAATTTGAACTTGGTCTATAAACACCACAGTAATTTAACCTTTGTAAGAAGTTTTCCTGGGTAATAATCCTAAATTGTCCAGTCCCTTCAGAAACTTCTTAACAGGATTATACTGTATAGGCTGTTCAATGTACATTGAGCACTTTTCAAAGCCGTGCTTAACATCTATTTGCATGCATACCGTATTCTTTCGTCATATGTACAATTAACAATGCCGTGGGCCTGATGACTTTATTCCAGTCTGTCAAGTGGGACTGAACTGTTAGAAAAGTAAATATTTAACAAATTTACTAATTAATACACTTATATGCGTTTAAAAAAGACCAGATAGTCAAACAAATCATTTCAGTATACACAAATGTTTATCTTACACTTTAAATTCAATGTTGAGACTGTAATGTTGCCGCACGTCAGGGCGCCATATGTGTAACGTTGCCTATGTTGTTTATGCCCGCCATAATTTTAACGAGGCATCCTCATAGTTAGGCGCCATATTTGTGATGTTCGACGTGGCGCATTCAGCCACCATATTTGTAATGATGAAGCGTCTGTGATGATGGCTGGAAGTTACCACTCTGCTAGCTCAATTGGTGGTACAGTAGCACGAAACGTTAAAGGCGCCAATAAATATAAATAAAGTTCAATGTTTGTTTATTACTCCGTACTTTTATTTACTGAAAAGATTGAAACAGTTTACATACAATCGTCAGGTATGCAGAGTATGAACCAGTTTACAGAAACAGACAAAGTAAAGAACAGCGCCACAGTGGTAAATTGATTAACTTACTTTACAAAAACTTGCATCACCTGAGTATCTCGCAACCTCCCACACCAGCTAAGAAATAAACGAGTTTAATAAAGTTGCCGGTGTGGGAGCAAAGCGCCACGACCGACGCTGCCTTGGTGAGTCGCTGCTGAGCGTCTACTGCTTGTTATCGACTGACTGCCCGGCGATAGGCCCACGAGTATTTGTGCTGCCTATCACACCCCTCTCCTCAGATAAGGGCCTGGCGTGGGCTGCCACGCACGCTCTCCAAAACTGCGTAGCCCGCTTAACTGTGCCGTCAGTCAGATAAAGATAATCAAACTTCCTAGAACAAAACTGTTGACGCAGTCTGAAAAAGCTTCTATTACTAGTGCTGATGTATAACAAAATTTAAGATGTTTGCAATGGCAAACATACGCTCGATAACGTTATACCACGATAAAACGAGCCACCACGGCTTTTAATTTCAAACACGATAAAAATATTATGAAGCTTATCAAAAGAAAAGAAAATGAACTGTGTATTCCGATAACTAATAACTTGCGTCGTTACAGGACATGGAACTAATTTCTCTCCGTTGTCAAATTTACTGGACGCATGCTAGTCAGTGTGCTCATTAAAATATTTTTAAAAAGTTGACTTCAAAAGTACTTAATCACTCAACAACTTTTGATTACATGTAGATACAGTTGTAAAGGATGAGAAGAGAAAGACAGAGAAAAAAAAAAAAAAAAAAGAGAAATTGCTGTAATGGAAGTGGGTGGGTGCAATACCAGAGAGTTGGTGGTGCGGCGTTTCTTCCTGCGGAGGATCATAGGGCTGCACGTCTCGTGTTCCTGCTCCGCCTCGGACTGCTTTCCGGGCTGGGGGACAGGCACGGGAGCTACCGGAGAGTCCCCCTCCACCTCCCCTCTATCTAACTTGCTGCGCACGTTGGACAGCCCCTTCACCTGGAGAGTCTCCGCCGCCGCCAGCAGTCCCTCTAGCTCTGCCTCCAGGACCTAGTGACACGGCACAACAAGTGTAACGCAGCAAGCCCCTCGCAAGCTGCCGCCACAAGTATAGGTCAGCAAACAGTGGCCAAGTTCGAATGGAACAGTTTGTTATTTCAAAACTGTTTGCTATTGGCTAAAGTGCGTGCGATGTAGTTGTACAACTTTGAAAAGGGGATGAAATTGTTTTTGGAAATGTATGTTTCTTGCAAAATTTACTGATACTTTTAACATGATTTTATTTCAATTATCGCAGTCTTCGCTGATGTTTGAAATGTAGTTGGCGTTTCAAAACACTATATTAGTACAGCAACAGAATTTTACTCTCACGAATAACCACTTTTCTTTTAGACTCATGTCATTATGTTTAATTTAAACATTTGTCTGCAAACACATACCTCACAATTCTCAAAAACGTGAAGCTTTTTGTGAGCACATTTGACGAACATTCTATTTCCATACACATATTAATTAGTAATGTCATTTTGGAATACCATTTTTTTAAGTTAGGCCTAAAAACAAAGGATAAGATTAAACTTCTACATATTTAATTAGCAAGACAAGTGTTTTATTAATAAATATTTTCAACTTAAGCCTATGGCATAAACCGGAACATATAACCTCAACATTATGAAGCAATTTTCAACCATTATATTATTAATTTTTATATTGAAAAAGTGCAAAAAAAAACTTGTCATATAGTGTAAACCACTAAGTTTTTATGAAACATAAAAGCAATTTCTCGTTGGCCGTACAGGCACTGCCTTTAAAATAAATATTACCATGTTACGGATTAGGCCAGTTCAATTGCAGTAAAAAATGCAATTACTTAATGCTGAAATGATTTTCACGTACAAAAGAGGTACATGTGGCACTCTCGCACACTGAGAAACCCGCTGAATCCTCTACCTCCACAACTAAGTTTATATTTGTTGGTATTCATTTGTTTTTCAACTGTATGATAAGGAGAGAAGAGATTTGGGCAACTCTTAACATCGAGGTCCCAAGAGCCAATGAGGGTGAAGCGAGGTGAGAATTGAGAAGTGCCAGAATGAAAGGATGGAGGAAACTAGAGATCCCAGAGAAAACCCGCCACCTGCAGCATCGTCCCGCACAATTCCCACACGCGAAAATCCAGAAGCGACCCCGGCAGGAACCAAACCTGGTTAGTCTAGGTGGGAGGTAGTCTAACCACTACACCACCGCAGCCCCTACTGTATGATAATTCTTACAATTTACGTTGGATGCCCACTGCACAGATTCAGTATGGTTTTCAGCGAAATAACCAAATCTTAATCATACTTATATTTCCGTATGTTTAAATTATTCGGATGCATTACCATCAGTCATTTTACTCAGGCCAATTTTAGTTATGGTTGAATGTGCTCAATGTCAAGCAGACGTACTTTTAAGGGGTATATTCCCTTGAATCTGACAACAGTGTAAATTACTTTCCATTTCTTTCCAGCCAAATGGTGAGTTACTTACCTTAATTTCTCCTCGATACATGAACTCTACCACTAGCTTCAGGTCCAGAAAATTGATTCCATTGAAAATAATGACTGGGTTTGAGCTTTGATGATTTTTGAATAGATCCTGGAAAATTAAAAGGTACATATATATAAAAGAATAAGAAGAAGAAAAAAAAACAAACACACAAAAAAACACAGACACACACACACATTTATCATATGACATGACACTGATATAAAATTCTTTAAAAATACTTGCTATTAGTTACAAAACTTCAAGTTCAAGCTTTTACTGCAAAAATTATCATTTTCAATAAAAATATTCAATATGCCCTTTAACTTGTAAACAACTTCAATGTTCCATGTTTTTAGTGTTACTCAAGCCTCTCATAAACACCGCAATATATTAGTAAAGAATTCTACATCAACAAACCTAACCTTGTAGGGCTGAAAGAACACAGTAGAAACTATATAATCAAGAAAATGAGCTTCCTCTCTGACAATGTGCAACAAACTTTTCAATAATCAGTATATATTTTTTAATACACACATTGCAGCAGTACAGAAACTACGGCAATGCTGCAAGGCCAATTTGTCAAAGTTTCCTTTTATGAGTTGACAGCATTTGTGCATAATAATAAAACATTCCGGAGTGGAAAATTTTTTTTGTACGTTTGAAGTCTTCCTTGCAAAGTGTAACTAACACATTTGTATCAACATTGCCAGAGACTAAACCAATAATGATGAGGCAAACAATTCTCTTAGTGCAGGAATATTACCAGGAAAGAGTGATTCTATCACTCCACTTTAAATCTGTCCTTAATGTATCTGCAGTAGAGTGAAATCCAAACAAGCAAATAATACGCAGAAGACCAAAATGCGTCGGGAGAGTCTATTGCTGCTGCACGAAGGGACGAGGTTGTTCAGTTCAGTAGTGACAGCCTCCTAGAGCAGGTGGGGCGAGAGTTGCTCCGTGCATGAATGTTACCTGTCGAAGAAACGTCAAGTCACGCAGCAGCGCAGTAGTAGAAAGCGATGTTATCAGTTTGGTGAATACAGTGCCAGTCGAGTTACGTGCTTTCCCTCGCTACAGCAGCGAGCGTTCGGGAAAGCCATCCCCTCACTTCCTCCCCTACCTTCCTTCCCTGATAGCTGCGTGAAAATTATTTTCTCATTTGAACTTCACTCTAACAAGGTGGCTACAGATAGGGAAAACCGAGAAAAGTAAAGAATTTCAAACGGCCAGGAAAACGGAACTATTGATAAATTTTCCGAGATGTCGGGGGAACTTGTAATGTTAAAATGTTTTAATTGTTTTCAATGTTCCTTTGCAATAAAATGTTTGATGTTCCTGCAATCAGTGTCTTTGTGAAGAGACATTTGCTGAATGTAAGTGCAGTGTTTTGTAAATTATATATTTAAGCTGTTTAAAACATTTGCAATAGCATATAAAATGACTGTGTTGGTTTGCTTAATACATTTCTTTATTTTCGTAATGCTCTCATCTTGTAGGTGGTGGTAATGAATATTTATCATGTCAATATTACAAGGAAACTCTCAGAAAGTGCCTAATATAAAAGATACTAGTTTATAAAACAAATCCCTTGTAAAATATGTTATATACAAGCAACTCATTTTGTAATGTATATAAATGATACATTCTTCGGTCCTAGCCAATACTACAGCTGATAAGTTGGAGCAGCAGCATTTGTGGTATTTCAAACCAGTTTTTGAAAGGTCCCTCGTGGAGTGCCATAGCAGTGATAATTAGGGCCCCACATTTATGGTAAATAAAATGAGCTCATTTCGTGATTTCCCCACTTCGCCACAAAAAATATTTCAATTTCCTTTTCTTTGTACTTAACGTTTTTAAAACTTTCATCCTTCAGATTAAATATTTCAGAATGCATGCAGACAGCACTAATTACGTAGCATTTCATCACATTTGTCTCGAGAAAGCCCATCTTGCACATCCATTTTTTACATTTATAACGCAAACATTCCAAGAACGAGCACAAAAGTATCGGCTTCTTTTTCTGTCATCTTAGGAGATAACTTGAGACAAAAGTTGAGTTTTACGAATGCTTTGACTTTGGATACAGAAAGATGGACAGTGCCGTGACATCGGAGAGTCATGTGCACCAATCGGCAAAGTCTTTTCTTAAGAGACAAGTTGTGATAGCACAACACAGGCCCTAAACAAAGACAAAACAAGATTGCCTCCCGGCAAAGCACTTCCACTTGCCGGCCCTGTCGCGCCAGGCAAACAACACCACCAGAAACTTTCAAGGTCAACAAGTAAAGTCACAGCACAACAAATACATACAGCAGTAGAACATATTTCAACATATAAACTTCTTTATCTCATGCCACATCACGCCAGCAGAAGTATGCATAAATACAGTAAACTTATTATTACTTAGCTCATGTAATTACTGTTTTAAAAATCTGTGCATGACAAAAAGTGAACTACTAACAAGAACTTCAAATGTGGACTGCTTGTCCATTCACCTGGCAGCATGTCGACGGACCAGCGTGAAGAAAACTAACCTCCTACGCCACCTCTGGAACAGTTATCTTACTTTTTCTATGAGCATCACACGGCTTACGTTACCATTCCTGCCATAGGCATTCACGTTATATCCGTGTACATACGGTACACTACACATTTACAGCGCAAACTCTATTTTAACTCAAACACTTTATACTCAACTCGAAGCTGTGAAAATCAAACTTGCCAATCACTATATAGTATAAACCCACTGAACAGCACGTCTGTCTGTTATGTGTGATGAACCTCAAGGAATGAACCCTTTCCAANTGGAAGGAGGAGGCTGGAAGTGAGAATGTATTTGGCTCTCACAAGTGTGATAGACTGGCAGAGGTGGAAGCCACAACAGGAGGAAGACTTGCAGTGGTTCCACAGTCCAGAGTTGTATTTGTGAGTCAATTTGCAGGCTTCCACTGGGCAGATGGCAAGTCTAAAAAACGAAGCAAACTAACAGACAGACACCGAGGGTAGTCGCATTGCACGCGGAAACATACGGCCGCGTAGAGGGTAGGCGGCGGTAAGAGTTAATAAATATTGGCTAGTCCTGGTGGCCTAGTGAAGCGGTTTCCATTTTTAGATTGAGATGGTCCGGCTCGTACAGTGCTCACCTAGAGAAATGCAATGTGCAGTAATAAAAAAAAAACCAACAAATTAATTTTTTCGCAGATTTTCCTCAAATCTTCAACTTTTTTTCATCCAGATTTTTTACAGTTCCTCAAAAACTAGTTATTAAAGAAAGACTGTCACTTTAAATGGGGTCGATGTAGAAAGGTTCTGCTGTATTGTGAAACCTGAACTGTCTCGGCAAGTTAAAATTAGTAGCCGACTTGAACTTGATTTAAGTCTAAATGATTATGCAACACAAATTCATATGAAGGTAAAGAACCCTAACTCATTCATCTGTTAAGAAATAGAATCAAGAAGTTGTGAACAAATTTTATTTGCCTGCAACTTATTCGGACATCAAAATAAATTTTGACGTATAAATGGAACACAAAGTGAAATTCTTAGTCCTAAAGAAGCGATATGATCACAAGTGCAAGTCTGGAACACAAAAAAGCCACACATTCTATGCAGCGAAGGTCTTACCTGGAAGTATGGACTGCTGGCAGACAAAACCATTTGGTGTGCTTTGAGGAATTGTCCTTGGGACGACAAGGTGCAATCGACCAAGATCTCGTTCTTGAGTTGTTCCATGAACACCTGAAACAACGCACTGGCTTTAAGTCCACTCGTCCCCAACACTGTAACCACAACTGTAACTTTGCTATCACTTCATATTACAGCTGTGTAAATATTTGGTTCGAGTGGAATGGAGAGGTTTGGGTCTTGAGAGCAGAAGAGAGTGAAGCGAGGTGGACGTGGAGCAGCGCCGGAATGCAGGTTGAAGGAAAATGGAGATCCCCAAGAAAACCCTCTGACTAGAGTGATAGTCTGGCACAATACCCACATGCAAAAACCAGGAGTGACCCCCCCCCCCCTGGGAGTTGAACCTGGTTCGTCTTTATGGGAGGCGAGTGCCTTAGCAGCTGTGCCACTGTGGTTTCTTTGGTACCCCGAAACAATGATGAAAACTTCCAGGTTCATTGAATACTCAAGTGATAATAAAATAATTCTTCAGGTGGATAAAAATGAATATTTATATTTGTGTCTACTTAAAACTAAACTTGAAATGTTGATAGAATCTATTTATTACCACATTTACCCAAAGATAAGATGATTTAAACTTTTACTTACAAAATTTTTTGCTCATCTTTTTTTCTGGGTGGTAAACTGAGCCATTTTTAAACCCTGATTAAGATTTACTTGTATAGGTACACATTGTGTGTTCTTCCCCACCGTATGTAGAATTAACATCGCCACAGACTTGATTATTTTATTTGTGTCTGGTAAATGAAGTGTGATATTATTAGGAAAGTGAATTTTTTTACAAATAGGGCAATTGTCACATTTATATGCATTAAAAAATATTCACTATTCACAATGTTCAAAATATTTTATTCATTCTTCATATTTTTTTTTTTAAATGCAAATTTTAAGGTTTAATTTAAGAAAAAAAAAAATTAAAATATAAACATTTGCAAGATTTATTAATGTGCCAGTTTCTTAAGAAACGTCACAAAGAATACTTTTAGTCTGAAACAAACAAATGTTTGTTTGAAACTGTTATATTTGAAATGGATGTATTAAGAAGGCATTTCTTAAACATTAGTTCCCCATTTAAACTCCATGGCTTAAAACTGCAGGCTGGCTGGCAGTACCGACTGCAGGCTGGCTGGCAGTGCCAGCTGCAGGCTGGCTAGCAACACCAACTGCAGGCTGGCTGGCAGTGCCAACTGCAGGCTGGCTAGCAGCACCAACTGCAGGCTGGCTGGCAGTGCCAACTGCAGGCTGGCTAGCAGCACCAACTGCAGGCTGGCTGGCAGTGCCAACTGCAGGCTGGCTAGCAGCACCAACTGCAGGCTGGCTGGCAGTGCCAACTGCAGGCTGGCTAGCAGCACCAACTGCAGGCTGGCTGGCAGTGCCAACTGCAGGCTGGCTAGCAGCACCAACTGCAGGCTGGCTGGCAGTGCCAACTGCAGGCTGGCTAGCAGCACCAACTGCAGGCTGGCTGGCAGTGCCAACTGCAGGCTGGCTAGCAGCACCAACTGCAGGCTGGCTGGCAGTGCCAACTGCAGGCTGGCTAGCAGCACCAACTGCAGGCTGGCTGGCAGTGCCAACTGCAGGCTGGCTAGCAGCACCATTAGGTTTCAAATCTTTTGAGGTGTAGTATATACTGTGTACTACAGTAAACTCTCAATTGTACTCAGAAAAATAGTTATTTTGAAGGGGTACTTCCAATAAAAATTGTGAAGGGGTTTTCATTGGAAAAACCTTTAAAATTAAATTTTTCTCATGGTCCCCTAAAAAAAAAAGATTGTTATTTTGAGGGGGTTGCTATTCCAAGGGTCTAACAAATGAGAATGATTGTACATTCTGCGAACAATTAGGCCAAGTTGAATGCTTATTAAGTGCTTATATTATATACCCAAGTAATTTCTGGAGACAAATTTTTCCTGTAAACCAGCATAAATATGTGGGATTGTGTTATTTTTGAGGCTGTCCTACATTTGGATAATTAGTAACTACGGTACATTTTTTCCCAAGGATTTTATTTCAGAACCTGTTTCTCATTTATACAATCCATTCACGCCACTCATTCTGTGTACATACTTAAGAGTTAGTTGCTCCGACATAATATTTATACATTCGCTGTATGCACATTTACATTATCTCGGCAAATAAATGTCCCGGGAATACTACTTTTTGTCTGAAAAGATAAAAACCAATTATCTAAGCCTGTAGAGTTTTGTTTTTATAATACTAAGTTTATTCAAAGGAAAAATATTGTGAATATCATCAAAAATCACATTTGTAGCACTTTCCTGTGCTGTTTCTTAACAAATAGGAGGAAATAAAACTGCACTGTCATAATTTAATCTACGGGCTTTCATCGTGGTGTAATAAACTGTTACAGATCTCATTTACTTAGATAAGCATAACAGCAAAAGCGCTGCATGCAGGTTCAGCGCCTTGCACGCACAAGTGACGGGGCACTGGTCGTGCGCGTTACTGTCGCCCGTATCGCTGTGCCTCCAGCACGAAAAAAATAACCACAGGCCATGTGTTCTTAAGTGAGAGAGTTGCAAGCCATCTGGGATTTATATATTTTTTTGCTATTACTAACATTTGAGATCGATTTCTGAAAGTGTAACTGTTAGGGCATAGAATATTGTTTAATTTAGAGACTATTGTATATTCAGACTTCCAGTACTATCGCTTCTGTGGTCATTCTTAGAAGGCAAACAATAATAATTCCCATTTATTCCACATGGTAAAGATGTTTTATAACAAGGTAACCTACAGTTCTGGTAGTTGGTACTGTATGTAGTGCAGAAGTTGGCATTCCTGTTCTGCGATGTGTCATTCTTTTGTTTTGTGTGTGCCTTGATGTTTAAGTCAGTCATGTATGTGTTTCAAAGCTGTGCAATTAAACAGTGTCTTCTAGAGTGGCTTTTTAATTGTAATCTGCTGCATTGTTAATAAAACAAATAAAGGTACTCTGTTGATATTACAGTGTTGTTGAATTATCTAAGTGATAGACATACTGTGCCTTTCAAAGTACAAATTTCAAAAATTAATGCAACACATTTCATTTCTCAAAAACTGGTTAAAACCACAATGATTTCACTAGTGAAGATGAAGCGGTGGCGAAATGCAAGGGCAGGGGAAACAGGAATGCCCCGAGAAAACCCACCGGCCAATGGCAACGTCCACCATGTTTCTCACATATCGTTCCATAAAGAGAGAACGTCACAACTCAAAAAACCGGTATTTTTCTGAACTAGCTTTAAAGATTTCTGTTACTTTCACTATTAAATGTTAGCCACATCAAGTACCTAATTTAAATTTGTCTGCATTCATTTCCATCAAGTAAACACTTTCTAAAAGCCACCGAGTGTTCTGTCTACAGTAATAAATAGCAACAACGGATTGATTATAAAATCTTCACATTCGGCAGCAAGCCACAACTACTCCCTGGTAACTCATTTTCTACAGCAAATTTATGTTGTTAATTTGCATAAAATATTATCTTCATTTTGGGCTATTTCTTTTACACTACTATCCTATAAAGAGCCTTTTCTGAGTTTTGACGTCTTTCTATTTATGGAGGGAGCGATGTGGTTCACTTCCCGGCAGGGTCGCCCCCAGATTTTCACATGTCGGAATTGTGAAGAACGATGGCGCTGGTCGGCTGGTTTTCTTCACGACCTCCCTTTTCCCCCGTCTTTGCATTCCAGCGCTGCTCCACACTCACCTTGCTTCACCCTCATCGGCTCTCAGGACATCAATGTTAAGAGCAACCCAAATCCTCATCTAATGAGCAGTCATTCTGTCTGTGACTCTCCTGAACATGACTTTACGCAGTGACCCTATATTTTTATGGCATGCTAATAAAGATAAAATAATGATACATATATACAGACAACTCTGAAGTTTCTGAACATAAAATGTAGCAGCTGTAACAGATCATGAATACACCTGTTTAGCAATTCTTGCATCCCAAAAACACAATCTTTGTAGTTGAAATGAGAATTGGTCTTAGGGAAGTTTGTACACACGAGTACAAAATGTAAACCGTTTTTGAGTTGCATGTTTTCTACCATACCTGTACAATGCACTAGCCAGGCGGAGTCCTCAAGGAATGCGAGGAAAATATGATGGTTAATATTTTTGATAGAACTTGCATGTTTCATTACACTACAAGACACTTAATACTTTACAAGCGTGTTTCACTGCACTGCAAGAAACTCAATACCTTACACGTTCACAGATTGTAGTTTCTAATTTTAAAAAAAGCCCACACCAACAACATGTTAATGGTAAAAGTGACCCAAGAAATTCAGAACAGATTTTTCAATAAGACTTTCTGTTTAATTTTTAACCACAGGACATTGTGGTCACACTTGCCTCAGGGTTAAATTCTTCCCTGAAAGTACAGTTCATTTCATTTTTGTCTAAAAGATGCTCTACATTCATTTTCAAAATAAAAATACCACTAAAATAAATATGTGCTAATGTAATTTAGGAGGAAATGTATTTTTCCTTTGAACTATATTACTTACTATTCAACATATAGGCTCATAAGGGTGATTTGACTCTGCTCCCATTATCAATAAAAGCCTACGATTTAGTCGACAATTCCCTAGCAGATATTCAATATTTCGATGGAGCACAAATAAACCAATAAACTTTTTTTACCAACTTAAGTGCACTGCCTATCAAACCTGCAGCGGAAGACTTTAAGTGGGGAATCAATGTTTAAAGATATTCCTTCTCAATTCTTCAAATTTAAAAATACAGTTTAAGAACTAAAAGTATTCCATGTGACATTTCTTAAGGAATACCTGGAAATAAAGAAATTTGCCAAGTTTAATGTTTAATATTTTTTTTCTTGAATTAAACATTAAAATATACATTTCACAACAAAATAATGAATGATCAATTTTTTATTTCTTAATGTAGCAGTATTTTCTGATAAAGTAGAAGTTGTATATAATCTCATTTTTTTATACATTGAATCAACAGTGAGTACCTACAAAGTCCAACACAATTCTCTTTTATGGGCAAAAAAAATGTAACACTGAGTGAAACAGCCTTCTGTTCTGAATTTCAGTGCACAGTACAGAATAAGAACAATATGCAACTTATTCCAATTTCATTACAAGGTTATGACTACCTGAAGCATATTGTTGGTGTAGTTGTTCCATCGTAGATTGAACTGCTGCCCGGCTTCCATTGCTTCTTTTAATGCAAACTTCCAATACTGAAAAAAATACACACATCAATATATCCTTCAGAAGGAACCCATTTGGTTACGCACACATTTCATTTCAGCACTTCACATTCAGCATTTAGGAAGGAAAAGTTCTACTTCAGCAGTTTCCACACTGATGTAACACAAACTATTAACGAGCAAATAAAACTTTTTTTTAGTAATATAAGATTTCCTTTTCAACCTTATCTTGTAACTGTAACAAATTTACTTGTAAATATTTTATGTTACTTCTGCTCTGAAGGATAATAAATAGCCATTTATGAAATTTTTCTTCTTGAAAGCTGAACTCGGTAGGAAATCAGAAAATTCCATACAATTAAAGAGTTGGAACAATAATAAATACAATGTAACACAGATTCTAATGTGACTCTGGTTCAACTTTGCATAGAAATAAGTTCTGCTGTAGTGTGCAATCTTCTGCTTAGAAGATTCATAGACGAGTAAGGTCATTACAGACGAAGCAGGAATGGGAAGGAGGCCTCCCAGGTTTTCCTGCAGTGATCTGGGAAAGCACGACAACCAAAATAAGGAAGGCTGTGCCAGGACTAAAACGCTGGTTCTTCCAAATGCAAGTCCAGTGATTTACCACTGTGCCACCTTTCTCAGTAGCTGGGTAGCAGTGACGAGATCATTCATTCTCTGCCGCCAACGGAGCTTACGTGAGGGATCGATGGAACTGTTATAAAATGCAAGCACTTTGAGAAAACCTACTGGCCAATGAAAACTCCCCCCACTTTCCCAGAAGCAAAATTGGTTATGACAATATTGTGAACTGAACCCAATCACTGTGGAAGGCGGGTGGCCCAACCATTACACCACCGTGGCCTTTGATACGCTCGCTCAGGTCAACGCAGCATTGCCAACCATCAAATGTTAAAGACCTCCGGACATACACCTGCAAGATGCCACAGAGCACAGACTTCAATACAGTTCAAGTCATAGGAGTGGAGTGGAGAGGTTTGTGTTGGTGTTTAACAGTGAGGTAAAGATGCAGCAGGGGCAGAATACAAGAGTGGGAGAAACTGGAGTACCCCGAGGAAACCCCTCTGGCTAATGACAGCACACACCATGTTTCTCAGTTGCGAGAATCCCAATGTTCTAGTCATTGGCCTAGCCTCCCTCAGCGTCACTTGGGGTGCGGGGAACCTTCTAGCTCGGACCAGCAAAACTACTTGAGCTGCGACTGGTCTCCGAGCCAGCAATTCAACAGTGTGGAGGATTGTGCGACCTTAAGCACTGGGTGGGCGAAGACAACTAATTGGGCCAGCAAAGCGACAGGGATCAGCAAGAGCAAAGTTTGGTGGGACTATTGAATTGGATGCATGACTGACATACATTAGCAATGATCGCAACAGACAGATTGAATATGTGTAAATAATGAGAGCAAATTGACTGTAAAAAAATAGACATTGATTAGGACTTTAATAATAATTGAGATAGACCCTAAATATTGTGTTCACTCAGAATTACATGAGTAATAGTGGAGATAAGTAGTTTATGTTGTGAATAATAGCTGTGCGAATAAATTAAATATCAAATTTACTTCTTTTATCTGTATTTAGACCTCCATTCCTCACAAACTCAGATATGCCCTTCTGGCATCTTGTAACAATACTTTATACATTTATTTATGTAGTTCCTTGTATAAGGACTAAATCAGAATAAACTAAAATTGACAATTGCACCAGAAACTGTAACTTATTCCTGCCAAGGAGTATTTAAAGTATTTCAACTGGAAGACGATCAACCCCACACACCGGTCTAACAGTTTTTGTACACAAAAAGAATGGTTCCATGAGGTTATGCTTGGATGCAAGATACCGTAACAAGATCACGACTAACGACAGAGGAAGCTCTACTCAAACTGAAATCCTCAGCTGTTAAGTAACTCCCTAACCTCTCACTATCATTAACAACTGTTAGATTAATGGCCAAGGACCTACACAAAAGCTGAAAAGGAATATGTGTAAATTTTTTTTTTTTAATGTGATGTGCTCTGACTGAATGCATAGAGCAATTCTCACATTAAGTTATATTTGCATCTTGTCTCACATTACATTAAAAATACATCTCTCGACTTATTTTTGGTTTGTTCAGATGAGAGAAAATACCTGGGTGACAGTATTATCTTTAAAGCTGAATAATGTAATTCACCAATTTTTTCTTCCCATTTTCACAAATGCAGCTAAACGGCATAATTTGAATTGCGAGTTATTTGTAAATAAAATTTCATTTTCACCAATACAAAATGTGTGGCCGCAGCGCCGACAGTTACTGCTGCAAGCAGTATTGCGGCTTCAGCTCAATAAACTGCCGCTAGCGACAATGGTTGTTGTAGAGGCGTTTGTTTGTTTTCTGCAGCGTGGTTCTGAGATATTGAAACGGAATATTTTTAATGTATCCAAAGGAGAATTTCACATAAAAAATAATGGTAGATAACAACAAAGAAATGTCTCAAGTGTGTGTGTGGACCACTTTGGCAGGGGAGAGTACACGTGCACTTGTGAGCGACGTCATTGCTTTGCATGCACCTCTCACCCACTGTAGTAAAACTAAGTATCCTACTCTAATCAAACTACCTAAACTAACCTAAAAAGCTGGTGAATACGTTCTCATACAGTTTAACCCAACCATGATAATAGAATGGTTGCTTTATTATCTATAAAAGTGTATTTATAGACATCATACACCATTGCAACCAATTCCATTGTTTCAAATAAAATAAAAAAGTGTTTTTCCTCCCAACGTAATTTTTTTTAGCATGTTGGACTGAATTAAAATCATGGCTACTGACTAAGTCCTACTAAGTTGCACTTTTGGGGAACGATGAAACATAATTTTTGTAGCTATAAAAAATATGATTATCCAGAAATGTCCCCGCCCCCTTTTTTCTTCTGAAAAGTTGCTGAAATACTCTTTTGTCCAGAGCAGACAATGGAATAAATATTTTAATTTCAGTGGTTTAGTTATGAAAAACAGGTAACTTACCCTGTCCAATATTGTAGATGTAATAAACAAAACTATACCCTACAATAAAGGGTAACAAATATAAAACTGCATCAGAACAGAGAAATAACGTAATGCAAAGAGAGGGAATAACTAAAATCGGATTTGAATTTATATACCAGAAACCATTTACTAAATTGACATTAAATATGTATACAAGAGATGAAGTCGTATTGGAAACAAAACTCTCCAGTCATTGTCAGTGTTAGAAATTAAAAATAGAAAGACCAGCAAATAATTGTTTATTCATGGCAGCTCAAGAACATGTGAACTTTGCCTTCCAAATATTCTGCTTGGCTGCTGGTCGCTGTTTTGTTGCACTCATTTCCGATAAACAACCTGCATTACATATACCTATAACATTTGCCCGCTGCCATATTTTTGTAAATTCAAACACTTTCAAGAAATATATCCTTTCTTGCATCGAAACTTAGTAGCCAACATACCAGCAGGTACAATAGGTATATTTTAGGAAGACTATAATTATTAAAACTGAAGGTAAACCATACTCTACTACACAACGGTAGCACGCTTGTTATCATATCTAAAACACGTAACCGAATACTGGGCATATGTAGTCCCACAATCTGTAGCTTTATGAAAAAATTAACAACCTAATGTTTTAAAATTCTCTCTGTCTGTTTACACCAGTGCATACCAGAACATTCACCGTTCTACTCTATCGCCAAACAAAATTCACATATATTCACACAAAACTGCATCAGCCAAAATCACACCCCCTCAACTTTAATAAACCACATAATTCTAGAAACACTAAAAAGTGAATTTAATTAAGTCGCACAATTTACTATAACAATGACATTGAATACATGTCCTCCGAAAATAGGAAAAACAATATCATCAGCGTATAGGCATAAAGACAAAATAGAATATGGTGCAACAGATACACTAAATTAACGACCAGAAACTACTTATGAATACTGAACTTTCATTACCATGGCTTGTTACAATGAAAGCTACTTATTAAACCCAACACCACTGTCCGTTGTTGTATCCGATAGTTGAATTTTAATTGCAGAAACAAATATTAAATTTTTGTTTTGAAGTTCCATGCCAGATTGAAACAAAAAAAAGTATTTATACAGAGAGCCCACGAATAAAGTATTAAAATATAACGCGTTCAATTATTTAATAAACGTCAAGGCAAACAACGAAAAAAAATGTTTCCACGACAAAACAAATCCGGCATTTTGTACGAAGTTTTCTAACAATCGGCAATGACGACATAACAATACATTATCGCTGTCAAATGGAGATTCTTACCTTTCAAAGTTTTAAACTTTCACGAGTTTCAAGTAGGCCCATACTGTTTGTGCTGCCTGCATATACCGTATACCTGTCATACGAGATAACTGCGTGGAAAACGCACATTCGCAAATGCACAACAATACCATTCCCAGTTCCCTCCCAAAATACGTCTTTAGAAATCCACAGCAGTTAACACTAAAGTGGAGAGTCGCAACTTGATATTCAACATTTGAACATCCTCAAATTTATAACGTTTTTGTGTAACATTAAACTACTATAATAATATATAAGAAAGCATTCTAACGTGCACTTTACCAAAACTTTTGTCGCGATTAATATTATTTCTGTCTATTAAAATTTATAAAGTTGCGGAATGATGATCCGAATGATTAGGCACTCATAACGGACGTCTTATAAAATAAATCCTAAAATTTTAAAATCTAAATGTGTCTTAAACAGATCAAGCAATGGGAATATTAACTAATAGTCAAATTAATACGTTTCTTCCAACCATTAAAAGTGTAGCCGGTGTAGTACACAAGCACCGATTTTTCTTCTTTGTGTAAATATAGTTACACCATTGAAAGAAACATCTTTATTGTAGCTTTCGATGCAAAATTTCTAAACTACCAACAACATGAATACCTATGTGGCAGATTTTTCACTGTTACCAGAAAACGAAGGAATTTGGTTATTTTATTTTTACTGAGGCAATTTTTCACTCGTAAATTTGTCTTTAAAAAAAAGCACGTCATTATCAACCATGAAAACTGTGTATTGTAGTGCAGCAACACCAGCTTTCCCACTCTAGGCATGGTATGGTTAAAATAAACGACTTTTGTGCAGCTAAGGTGTAGTCAAGATGTAACCTTAGTGCAGCTCGCCGCCATTTTTCTGCACAATTGACAACAGGTAGTTATTTTTGTGGATTTTCTTTTTTATGAGAGTTTTTGTAATTATTATTAATATACTTTTACTAGGATTCAATTTTAGCATTCGTAAATCTGTAATTATCTAGTGTCATGGCTTTTCTGAAGGAAACGTCCTAAACCAACGAAAGTAGCATTAATAGGTTCTGCACAGCTTACCTTTTTAATATTGAAGAGGGCTTGATGTTAAAATAAGTAGAAGGTATTTAAAAAATTCGTCAAAAGTACAAGCACTTCGGCTCCTATGTTTAAGTCGGTCACCATGTTTAATGGCTCCGCATCATTGTTTCTGACGCTAACTACCGGCCGCAGATATTTAGGAGTGCGTAATGTTGAAATAAGTAGAATGTATTAAATAAAATAGTTAATAGTACGAGCGGCCCACCTCTTTCTTTTCATCGGACACCTTAATATTTGCTGAAGTAATGCTTTAGTGATGTGAACAAATGCGCATCGTACCGTCACCTTATTGGCGGTTTACTGTATACGTCTTCGTCACGGGATTTTTGTTGACGTTGAGAAGCTATTACTACCAGTTCAGAAGCCAAATAGTGTGGATGTGTTTTTTGCGATCATGAGTTGTGACGTCCGAATCCCTATCATGCAAAGGCTTGTGATTTAAGATTGGTGGGTGCAAGAACGAGTTCTTCTGCGCGTAATATTCGTCTATGTGGCGGGCGTTACTTTATGTTTTATTAAATCGTGGTGTTTTGTCGATTGAGGTAAGTTGAATGGATCGCCTACCTAGGTGAGTTGATTCATAGATTTCCAGTGTGTTCAACTGTTACTAAAACCCTAAAATCCTAGCATAGTTTAAAACACTAAAATCCTAGATTATACTAAAATCCTAGCATAGTGTAAAACCCTAAAATCTGAGGTTAGACTAAAATCCTAGCGTAGTTCAAAACCCAAAAATGCCAGATTAACCTAAAAACCTAGCATAGTTCAAAACCCAAATATCCTAGATTAGACTAAAAGCCTAGCATAATGTAAAACCCTAAAATCCGAGGTTAGACTAAAATCCTAGCGTAGTTTAAAACCCTACTATCCTAGGTTAGATTAACACTTTGCAATCCTAGGTTAGTGTAAAAATGTAAAATAGTGATTCACTCGTCGTGGGGTTAGGTTCATTTAGGTTAGGTGGTCACATATCACAAAATTGGTCGGACGTTAATGTCCCTAGTATATTCGTGTTCTGCATAATTAGTAGAGTGGAAATATACCACCTTTGGGTTGGTTNGGTAAGGGGGGGGGGGGTGTACAGAAAAACCCCTTCACTAGAAAATTACCCGTAACTCATATCATTAGCCTCCTAACTCCATCGCCATGTCGGAAGAATTTGACATTCCTAACAAACATAACCCTATGATATCATACTAACTGTTACAGAAATTTAACAAAAAATAATTCCCAATATCTCTGCGCAAATTTGAAAAAATCGTGAAAATAAAAATATATATCCAGCTAATAATATATGTGGTTATTAGGTAACCAGCAATACTTATTATTAAAACTCTCATGTGTAAGAATATACAAGTTAAAGCAAACCACAAATGTAATTTTATTTGCAGACTTTTGTGGAGCATTTGCATGATTACATACATATTATTCACATACATATATGTGAATACTATGATTTTATAAAATGTAGTGCACTTAATTCGTACGATTTAAAAAAAAAATAACAACCTATTTATGCATTTTTTTAAAAATTTAAAATCATAGCAAGTAAAGCCTTGTCCAATCTATATAAATAAAATTCAATTGCCACATGTATGACAGAGCATCACTTGAGAAGGGTACGACCAATTTGGCTGATTTCTTTTTTTATTGTGTTCGTAATTGTCACGACAAGGTTTGTATTGTTGAAATATTGAAAGAAATATAATTTTGACATTTGGATAAGTTTTGATAACTAAACATTGTAAAATCGATTATACCAAGTTACCTCCTTGTTTTGTATCCTCTGTGCTATGGGCAGTTTTTAACGATGTAAAAATGTGTGTTGGGTGTGTCTCTTTGACTAAAAACTATTAAGTTTAATAAAACTAATTACCTTGTTTTTCTTTATAGAATAGGCTCCTTTATCATGTATGAAAGAAAATTTTTGGAAAATTCATGGGAATAGTCGAAAATTTAGATGGTATTTTTATATGAAAATCCACGGGAAAAGTCGGAAATTTGGATGGTATCTTTATATGAAATCTTTATGTTAAAGAATTTTATAATGTGAAATGAGGCACAGTTTGAAAGTTCTGTTGTCACATGTTTTTTGCAAAGTGATTTCATTATATTTTCTTTCTTTAATGAAAAATAATATTGTGTTGTCGGTGGTGTGTTGAAAAGATTATTTTGGTGTCTTTGGAAAAATGCCACTAATAAGGCATCAAGATATCGGTCGGCGTACGGGCAACGCAAGAGAAATACATAATCGTTGAGTCAATGAGATTGATGAAGAGTGTATACAGTGTTTGGAGGCAAATAGAATAAGAATTTCTCAAGCGCGATCAATTATGACTCCAGAACAACGGAGACAGTCTAGTTCGACTCGCTCAGTTGGAGATAACGTAAACAATAATTTGGAATGTTGACGAAACAGATGGCCAAACGTAACAATTCGATATGAATGTTTGGCGTTCAGATACGATCCAACAATCGATTATGCCACAGATGAGTCGGTTGACTTAGGAACCATGAACACTGTTTGTCAACATTGCAATGCTTTGAGGTGGATTATGTTGTGCGAGCGGAAAGGTCAAATTACCACAATTGATACTGCCACCAGACCCCTAGCATCAATACTTTCTGGCCAAGAACCTCAGTCGAAGCATTTTTTGCATAATATACAAAAATACAACAATATCTCCTAAATTACATCATTTGGAGCGAATATAACTGAGGAACAAGGTTTCAGCCCAACTTTTAAGGTAAATTCATTTTCGACTACAACACACATCATATACACAAAAAAAAAAAAATCCAGAATTCATGACGTTTGAATAAAGAAATTGTTTTCATTTTACAGATTCAAGGACAAATTCATCATCTTGCAGGAGCATTGTGCGGCCAGTGAATGATGATTACAAATTTCTTCAGGTTTATTTCCTTGGAAATAATGATGATGAAATCAATCAGCGTTGTGCCATCAGTCGTGCGGTAAAGCGAGAGATTATTCCACAACTGCAACAACTCTTACATGAACACAATGAATTAGTTAAATTGTTCAAAACTGCTCTAGAAATCATGTCTTCGGATGATCACAAAATAGTGATCAAAGCAGACAAAATATCAGCAGGCGAACATTCAAGATGTTTCAATGCACCGACGTTGAATTAAGTTGCCATTGTGGTTGTTAGCGACAATTTGGAATCTCATGATACTGTGATTCGACGGTGTGATCGTAATAACCTTCAGCGTGTCAACGAAACCCATAGTTCGTATGATGCATTACAATACCCGCTGATATTTTGCCGAGGAGAGGATGGATATCATTTTTTGATCAAGATGATTAAGCCATTAACAGGCCAAGAAACAAATAAAAAGGTCAGCTCGATGCATTTTTATGCCTACCGTTTGATGATTCGTCGAAACGAGGAGAATCGCATATTGAAATGCCGCAGACTGTTTCATCAGTTCGTCGTTGATATGTATGTCAAAATCGAGACGAACCGTCTGACATACACATTTAAATCAGCAAAAATTGTGTTCGGAAGAATACCTCCATCTGCATGATGCCATGAATGTAGATGGAAATGCAAACAATGTCAGCCGAATTACCATTTTGCCAGTGACGTATGATGGAAGTCCGAGGCACATGCACGAATATGTGAAAGATGCGAAGACCTACGTGCGCCAATACGGTCGACCAGACATATCACTTTTACATGCAACCCAAAATGGATCGAAATTACACAGCTGTTACTACCCGGTCAATCATCCAGCGATCGTCACGACATTACAGCACCAGTATTCAAGCAGAAACTCAATACACTCAAGGACTTCATCATGAAGTATCATGTCTTCGGAGATGTGCGATGTTGGATGTATTCTGTGGAGTGGCAGAAAAGAGGACTGCCTCATGCGCACATTCTCCTGTGGATGGTCAAGAAAATAAGACCGGATGAAATTTACGCCATCATTTGCGCAGAAATTCCTGATCCGGAAACATATCCAGAGTTGTATGAAGTTGTGATGACGAATATGATTCATGGACCATGTGGCAATCACAACCAGGAATCACAGTGTATGATCGAAAACAAATGCTGCAAACGTTATCCGCGTGCTTTGTTGGCTGACACAATCACAGGTAATGACGGTTACCTCCTGTATCGTCGTCGCTCTGCAGAGGATAACGACAGAACGATTACATTTAAAGTCAAGAATAAAGATGTTGTAGTCGACAACAGCTGGATTGTTCCGTATTCGCCACTGCTTTCCAAAACATTCAAAGCGCATTGCAATGTTGAGTACTGCAATTCTATCAAGTCCATCAAATATATTTGCAAGTACGTCACGAAAGGAAGCGACATGGCTGTATTTGGTATTGCAGCTCCTGATGCCAACGATGAAGTTTCGCAATATCAGATATGAAGATATGTCAGCAGCAATGAGGCGATTTGGAGAATCTTTTCATTCACCATACACGAACGTCATCCCACTGAGGTCCATTTAGCTGTGCACCTGGAGAATGGATAACGAGTTTATTTCACAGTAGCAAACGCAGCGCAGAGAGCTGAATGACCACCAGCGACAACGCTGACAAGTTTCTTCGCGACATGCGCAAGTGATCCATTTGCGAGAACACTGCTTTACTCAGAGCTGCCGAGATATTTTACATGGAACACATTATCAAAAAAATCCCAACGTCGGAAACCGGGAAAGCCTGTTCCTGGATATGTGAATGTATATTCAACCGATGCATTGGGGCGCATTTACACAGTTCATCTGAGCAATGACGAATGTTTTTACCTGCGTTTTTATTGGTTAATGTTCGTGGACCAATTTCATTTGAATTTCTACGAACTGTCAATGGTGAGTTGTGCGCAACATATCGAGAAGCCTGTCAGCGTTTACATTTACTCGAAGGACATTCATTGGGATCATACACTTGCTTATGCTGTTATTTCGTCTACTGCTCATCAAATTAGATCACTTTTTGCCATTATCATTTCAATGTGTTTTCCTTCTAACCCACTTCATTTATGGAACAAATACAAAGACAATATAGCTGAAGACATTTTGCATCGAGTGTGTACTACAGCGAATTCTGAACTTGACTTTATCGCGGAGATCCACAATGAGGCGTTGATTTCTATAGAGGATTTGTGCCTGATGATGTCCGGCAAGATGTTGCACGAATTAGGAATGTCTGCGCCGAATCGCCCCATGCACTATGCATTCAATAGAGAATTTGTACGCGAACTGCAATACGATCGAGATGCTTTGAGTCAATCAGTACAAACAAATGTCCCACTTTTGAATCAGCGACAGAAAACCGTGTATGATACATATATGATAGCAATAAACGACGGCTATGGTGGAATAATTTTCCTCGATGCACCTGGCGGAACTGGCAAAACGTACCTAATTTCATTGATTTTAGATTCGATTCGCGCACAAGGTCAAATAGCGCTGGCCGTAGCATCATCAGGGATCACTGTCACATTGTTAGAAGGAGGACGAACAGCCCATTCAGCGCTCAAACTGCCACTGAATTTGCAATCGATAGATGAATCGACGTGCAACATTGCCAAAAATTCAGCAATGGCGAAAGTACTACAGAATAGCAAAATAATTATTTGGGATGAATGTATGATGGCGCACAAACGAGCATTGGAGGCACTCGATCGAACATTGAAAGAATTGCGCAATAATCAGGACCTCTTTGGAGGTACGATGATTTTGCTGGCCGACGATTTTCGGAAAAAAGGCCAGTCATTCCAATATCAACAGCTGCTGATGAAATAAATGCTTGCTTGAAGTCATCGAATTTGTGGAGAAATGTGAAAACTCTCAAGTTAACAATGAATAGCGAGTCGCGTTACAAAATAACGAATCGGTGGAAGTGTTTTCCACAAAATTATTAGACATTAGCAACGGAAAAATTCCGATTGACGCTTCCACTGGCCTCATTTTGTTTCCACCTAATTTTTGTAAATTCACAATGTCAAAAGAAGAATTGATCACGAACGTGTCCCCAAATATTGGTGCAAATTACAAAAACCATGTTTGGTTGAGCGAACGAGCTATTTTGGTAGCAAAAAATAAGGACATAGACGATTTGAACATAAAGATTCAAAGTTAAATCGCTGACCAACTGCATTAATTTAAGTCGATCGATTCCATTACCGATCCAGATGACGTTATTAATTATCCAATTGAATTTCTGAATTCATTGGATTTGCCAGGAATGCCGCCGCACAATTTGCAGCTCAAGGTCGGCTCGGTGATAATCATGCTACGCAATCTCAACCAACCGAAACTATGTAATGGAACAAGACTCGCTGTTAAGAAGCTGATGAACAACGTGATGGGAGCAATGATAATCATAGGAAAGTTCAAAGGCAAGGATGTTCTGATTCCAAGAATACCACTGATTCCAACCGATTTACCGTTTCAATTTAAGCGTGTCCAGTTTCCTGTTCGTCTTGCATTCGCAATGACGATTAATAAATCGCAAGGCCAATCGTTGCAAGTGTGTGGAATAAACCTCGAATTGCCATGTTTTTCCCATGGGCAGTTGTACGTGGCGTGCTCGAGAGTAGGTAAACCATTGGCGCTATTAGTTTTCTCTCCGAACGGAAAGACAAAACATATCGTTCATCACCAAGCGTTGCGATCGCCGCAGCCAGTTGTTCATCATAGCCGAAGCTCAGAGCGGGGGTAGAACAGGCCCTTGTGAGAGCCCTTGACCACCCAACTGCGGTTTCACGTACGTACGGCAGAGGGTTAGGAAAGGCAAGCCCCTCCGCCCTCCGCCTGCCCATATCCATACTGTGCTTACAGCGGTTTCCCGCCTTGGTCACTATTTTCCACCAGGTTACCCCGGTGGACAGGTTTGTAATAAAGCGTTTGCGCTGAACGCATTACTTAATTTTTGTAAATGTTTGTAATATTAAAATATGGGTGCTATGCAACCTGGTCTCAACATTAAAACCTTATTAAAATTATCTATCTATCTTCTATCGATATCTATATTTGTATAAATTGACAGGGCAACTGTCGGGTCAGCTAGTTAGTTTATGAACTTCAGATTCCAGGAAGAGCCAATAAAATTATTGGTTCGCCTTTCTTAAGATTTGACTGCTTTCTGTTGGCATAACCGCGAAACAATTTACGCAAACACCAAACTGACTACTGGGCCATGGAACTTATTGCGCACTAATGACAGCCACCAACACCAACAATAACCATCACCACCAACCGACTATTGTGCCAGATATCCTATTCTACCCCGATATGTTCTCTATTCGAGGTCTTGTAAACTGCCCGGCCAGGTTAAACAAAAATATCGGAATGTCCTCTTTTCCAATAAAAGGAATGACAGCGAAGTTTCAATTTCTTGTGGGTTTTTTTATGTTGTTAAACTTTTAGTATCAATGCCAACGAAATTCCTGAAAAAGTGCAAACTTTTAGGAGAATATTACTTGATTCCTTTGTCTTTATAAACACACACATATTCTTCCTGTCTTTTTTTTTACATGTCTAAGTTGAGAAGTGTCTAACATATTCAAAAATTTTCTATTATTTGCTTAGGAATATAAACCTGTTCGACCGAATAAAATCGTCAAAGAAATGCGATTGTAATGTATCTGAAGCTCAGCTGTGCGAGAGTGATAAAATGTCAATTAACAAAATTGAGTCCAATGCTTTTGCTCAACTGTGTTTTGTGTGAATACTTCAATATTGTTTGCTTGCAAAATATTCGGTAGCTCCTACGAACTATATGGAATTGGCTTTCATAATAACGGAAACATCATTAGGGTTTTACTTTATCTGTTTACAAAAAATATTTTTAATTACTTGCCCGAATTTGGTATTTAATTATGCATGTACTGTACTTTTTATCTGACCTGTAGAAAATTAGGCAATTTTGTATATTTTAATTGTGAACTTATGCATACACTTCCTTCGTGTCATTTTCTTGTGTCCTTTTTTTAATGCTAATTACTTGAACTTGTCCTCTTTTTATATAACACACACCTGGTACCAAACCCTGCTTTTAGTTAATAATATTTTACATAAGAACTATTTAATATAGGCTGTTCATGGTAAACTAAGGACTTTTGTATGCCCAGCTTAAGATTTACATATATACACATTGTGTACTATTCCACCACATGTGAAGTTAACATTGGCATAGGGCCGGTCTCTTTATTCATGGGAGGGTCAAGTGAAACTAGGAAATTATTTAAAAAAGTAAATATTTTACAAATTTGTTTATTATTACACTTATAAAAATTAAAAAAAGGAAATTAAAGTAAATAATTTTGTTATACAGAATAGTTTACCTAAGACTCCTTAATTGGACATCAAGACATGGAACTACTTCCCCTCCATCATTGCCAACTCTACTGGGTGCATGCGAGTCGCAGTGTGTCCATTAAAATAGATGCAAGTAGTGGCAGTGACCATTTCCAAAGGTTGAGTTCAAAAGTGATCATTTTACTGTGAATAGCATATACCTGGTATTACCAAAATGCCTGATTTATCACTCTCTCTTCACATTATAAATATCATTAAAACCATTTAATTTATAGATAAAATATAAGTAAACGTTCAATTTAACAAAAATAAATTACTTTTATGTTAACAGAAGTATAAAATGCTTGTGATGCATGACATATTTAGGAAATAGCCAAACGTGCCATACAAGGGGTGATTTACTGAAGGTTAGATTCATAGATTGTGAAGGAACAGCGAAAAGACTATGTTCAAAGATAAGGACTTGGATTCACATTTTGTTTGCCCGATCGAGACAACATGTTTTAGCAACACACACTCGCACATACAACACGCCCACAATATTTCCTCGTACTCTCTTTCCAATGTATACAACTCCCTATTTCTAACACCTATTGGCTGGGTTGTTTCGGGTTAATGGAAGTTTTGAGGGGCAGTGGTTGAAGATTTGGTGGCGGTCGACAAACGCATAGCGACCGTGGAGGCACGGATAATTGACCTCATCAACGTATCGAACACGCAGACACGAGAAGAATTGAAGGACCTACAAAATTTATTAATGTACAAACTGGCTGCGAAAACCGATGTTGCAAGGTATAGCAATTTTCGCCAAATTTGGCACATAAGTAATACTCTAAAAGAACATGTAAATGTAAGTAATCAGCATTTATAGGGACTTATTTTCAAATTGGCGGTTATAAAAATATTTCAGGTTTGTTTGGTATAACTACCATAAAGTTTAACCAATTTCTACCAATCTTTGTACTATGCCAGTATCTGTTACAAGCATCATATAAGTCAAACAACAACCACTTTTGTCCTCCATTATGTAAGATAGCGCTACATTAATTAATAAAGTTATTTTTGAATACCTCGGGAAACAATAGAGCGATGCCTAACAAATATGGTAAACAAGTAGTTCTGCGTTAAGTAATGTTAACTGACTAGTTTTAGGTATGCCAGAAACATAAGTTCAAAATACCGGCCATATAGCTATTTTAGTTATATATGTTAAATCGTAGAAACCATGTAATAATTCCAATGAACAATATTTCAACCATCAACTCTGTCCAAACAACATCCCTTTGGTCCACCATTTTATAAAATATTATCACATGGCAAATTAAAATTACGCGACATCTTCGAAAAACACCCGATTTATACAAAACATGGCAAGAAAGCAGCACAATGGCAGCCCATGCAAACTGATAATCTATCAGAGGGTTGACACACATATTTTCAAAATGCCGGTCATATAAACTTTTTAGCTCAAAATGTTTTATTCACGAAACTGCAAAAAAATGTTTAATTAAAATTGGTATACTGACAGTATCAGTTATATCTATCAAAATGTTCTATGCAAAGTCTCATTTCTCAGCCATTTTGGTAGATAGTATGGAATTAAATAATACAGTTTTTATTGCATATCTCGGGGAACAATCAACCAATTTCTTTCAAATTTGGCGAAGAAGTCTTTTATTTTCTGAATGGTGCATATACAAATATTTTAGCTTAGTGTACCATATCAACGAAACCAATCACATATTTAAATTTAACTTTGTATGTTCTAACTATGACACTCATAGAATGTGCTAATACATTAACTTTATGTCCTCCATGTATGAAGATCGTCACATGAACAATGGAGGTTATATGCCATATCTCAAAGACCAATCAACTTATTTATACTAAAATTTCATACAAGTATTGCTGCAGTTGAGTATGTAAATGAACATGTGTTATTTGCGTCAGGCTTGTTTTAATCGGGTTTATATATATAATTTAGATTACATTTTTATAGCTATGAAAGTTTCAACAAAACTCAACCAACTTTTGTATGCGAAACGTATTAATTAGAAGTATAATTTATGGATATAGAGATCCTGTTTCGCCGTATATTTTTTGTAAAGTTGTATCAAGTGAGTAAAATGATAATTTTACCATATTTCCGGAATAATTCAACTAATTTCCACAAAATTTTGCACAGCAATGTAAAGTAACATTACTTAAATGATGTCAGACACAGATTTTATAAATGGCAAACACACACACACACACACACACACACACACACATATATATATATATATATATATATATATATATATATATATAGCATACCTATTTAACAACATTCAACCAAACTTATTTTCAACTGAATTTATTATGCTGACAGTATCTAATAGACACACAATACACAAAGAACATTTTTAGGTAGTTTTGTAAGATAGCACTGTGCCAGTCGTGTTGGCACTTGTTTCTTGTCTATGTAATCCCATTATTTTTTTTTATTTTTTGGTATTTCGCCAAATTATTTTTTTCCTATTGGAACATGCACTAGTTATGCTGAATATTTTTGTTTATCACTTTGAAGTCGTAAAACAAATTTTATCTTGTAAAAATTGTGTAATGTATAAATAATTATGTTTAATTTATGCTTTTGATTAAAAAATAATTTTCTTAATGTTAATTAGCTACTTACATAATATTATGTTAATTCTTAGTTTCAAATAATCCAATTGAAAAGCGTAATTTATGAATTACTATACGAATTTTGACTATCGAAATATATATCGATTAGTCGCACTCAGACATGAAGTCCGGAGGACACCATTCACAGGTTTCCGCTCAGGTAACTTCCTTCACATTCGCTTTCTCGCCTTACAGCATGTAGTCAGCTTACATTATATTCTTGTGGGCTCTTTCATCATCGTTGAGATGAAATAGTGTTTTTATCAGCCGTTTTGGGTAGCTTTGCTTGCGGATATTTCCTTTTACGACATTAATGTTTTTTTTTTTTTGTGTTTCCAAATCATTTTTAAGAATATCTATAATTTTTTATACTTCAGTTCCAGGTTTGCCTGATATGGTTTAGCCTTGTGGTCAATTCTTTGCATCCTTCTTGGGATGTAAGCCTAACACCAAATTATGAGATGATCGTTTTGACCATAATTCCATTTCATTCGTATGGCACCGCAGTAGAGTCTGAAATTCAAGTTCGACCAACAAGTAATAACTAAACTGTATTTGCCTAATTTCTACACGACAAATGTTTCCGCGCAACGACTGATGCTGCTCGTTGTTTTCCAATGGTCGACCTATAAAGAACGAGCTAGAAACAGGTTATCTGGCTGAGCACTTAGTTAATTAACACCTAAGTTCTGTACAGTCTGTGCCAGAATTACAAATACGAGAACATCTAGTACAGGCGATTATTGCCATGACTAGAGTCAAGAATACAAGCAGTCAGAGAGCACATTAGCAGCCAACTGTAGTGGGAGAGCAGTGTTTCAGGACATGTGTGAAAAATACAAGCATAGACAACGTAAAAACATTTTGACAGGGAAGAGTTTTAAAAATTATTACACTTAATAAAATACAATGCTGGGAATGAAAAGGGGTCTGATGCATGATTTTTTATAAGAGATTTGTTAAAAAAAAAAACTCATGGAAACGAGGGCGGGACTTTCTTTCTCCTTTGTAGTTATTTGCGATGGCTTAACCAGAGTGATGGAGCTTACACCACTGTGGTAACTGGAACTGCCTCTCCCCACCTTCCTTCAAACGATAAATCACATACATATTCACTGTAGTTGTAAATACATAATTTGCGTACTTTTTTTTCACTGCTTCATAAAGTCAATTCAGTCACACCATATACACATAATGTTACCATTCCTGTCAGATCAATACAAGTAAATGAGTGTGTATGTGTTTATACACCCCCACAATTTCCGGAACGGTTGCAGTTCACGAAATGCGGGTTTCGCTTAAAGATATTACGTACGTGTATGGACAGAAATAATTATACCATATGTGACATTTCCTCTGGAAACATACTTTAATTCAATGGCATCTGAATATGCATGCAAAGAGGAGTTCAGTGATACAGTTTATGAAATGGAAAGTAGCACAGAAACACCAAGAAATAATGTGCTAATATGATTAAGTTAAGTGGGCCGGTAGCATGGGGCAGTGAACCTGTACTCACAGCTGTAAGCAAGTAACACTTGCCGTGACTCATCCTGGCAGAACCGCTTCCCTATAGCAGCTTAGAGCTTGCTTAATGGGGCAAGGGGCACGCAATACGATACTGGTCAAAGGGGAGCATCGCAGTGGAGGGAAGCCGGGGAATGTGAGTGCAAGTCTAATGTAAATACATTACATTTTATTCAGATGCCAATGTAATTCAGGAGATTTGTTTCCAAGTCATTAACTGTACTGAATTACGAATGTGTGTGTACAGATGCAAAACAAAAATAGAACAAAGTAACCTAAGGAGAAATGCAATCGCATCCACATGCATAGTACAAAAGAGCGCAGTTATGCTTAAAACGCTTCACATTAGATTTTTTCACAGCATGTGCTAGATCTGTTTACCACCGACAGCAATACACATCTGTTAACGCACATATAGTGAACGAGACAAGCGGCCTGAAGTATTTCTGGCATAATGCATCTGCAAGCTGCTACAATGCATTCCTGCATGTCTTCTGACATTCTAGGAACCATGATGTACATCCTATCTTTCAGTGTTTCCCACAGGAAAGAATCGAGAGGCGTGAGGTCAGGGGAGCGAGCTGGCCATCTTCAACACCACCAAGTCCTAACCACCATTTGGGAAACGTTTCATTTACAAGTTGCCTCGCCACCAATGCAAAATGCGCACGACAACTATCATGCTGAAACCACATATCATGACGTATGTCGAGCGGTATGTCTTCCAGAAGTACCGGTAAGGTCTCTGAGGAAATGGGCGTATGTACAGCCGATCATTGTCCCGTGAATGAAGTATGGCTCTATGTCACAGTCTCCAACGATTCCACATCACACATTTTCTTTTCATTGTCGCTGGTACTCCACATGCCGGACCCAACACTGATTCTCTGTCGCCCAGTCATGCATATTTCAAAAATTTACGCGACCAGGGATTGTGAATGTCTTTTCATCGGTAAATAGTATGGTCTTCAGAAAATTGCTCTCATTCCTTACAGATATCAAAACAAACCTACAAAAGTGAACACGCTACTGGAAATCACCTTCATGTAATGCGTGATAATGAGTCACGTGATATGGATGGGATTTTCGTTGGTGCAGTATCTGTAACTCACTTGTTTTACTTATTCCTACGAATCTGGAAAGTTCTCGTGTACCCATGCGGGGGTTTGCATCGACACATGCCAACACATTGTGTTGGCATGTGTCGTTGTTATAGTTATGTTGCAATAACCTCGTGACAAGAGAAATGTGCAAATTCTTCGTATCATTTGCAATAGGATGGGCATCCGATAATGATACCTTTAGCCATACATTTGGACTGCTTGCTTGGCATTTCTGTCACACTCACCATAAGTAAGTAGAGCTCCAGTTTTTCCCTATTCGTGACCTTTATTGCATACATACAGCTGTGAGTACGGGTCCACTGCCCCATGCTACCTGCCAACTTAACTTACTTATATGTGCACATTATTTCTTAGCGTTTCTGTGTTACTTTCCATTGCATATGCTATATCACTGAATTCTTTTTTGCACGTTTTTTCATATGTCGTTGAAATAAATGTATTTTTCCAGTGGAAAAATCATATGTGGTACAATTATTTCTGTCCATACACATGTTACGAATAGCCACATTGCCGCAAATTACTTATCCCCGTACGTAATTTCATTTACCGAAAACAGCATTTCGTGATCTTCAACCGTTCCAGAAAATTTAGGGGTGTCCACATTAGACGGACCATCCTGTTTACAACTGGCGAGCCCCTAAATCCCGCCAAGCTGACGTGAGCTACTACACAGTCGTGTGGCCCTTCTGGTAGTTGCTAAGACTGTAGGACAGACATGGGCAAACTTTTTAAGGGGAGGACCAGATAAAGAAAATATTATCTAGGCGGGCCAAAACAAATTCTTAGAAGTGATAAACTTTATTTTTATTTTTACAACACACACAACTTATATTATACGCTACAATAGTAAAAAACTTAGAAAAAAAGTTACAAAAATTGATTATTCTTTAGAAGAGTATGGAGGCAAATGTGACAGATGAAACTGTGACTGAGCTTCTAAAAGTTGTTCATAATCTGGTAGAAACTGGGATGAACTGATTCGCAGTAGTGAAGCTAAATGGTGGTCAGTCAATCGGTTTCTAACGCTGTTTTTGCGAAGCTTCATAATAGAAAACACCTGTTCACAGATGTAGGAAGATGCAATAATCGCAATTATCTTCTGAGCGTGAGATTTCAAGTTTGGAAAACTTGATTTTGACAGGGCCTTGTAGAACTCAATTTTAGAAACGTTGAGAAATAGTTGCTTTAATTCAGTGTTACATTGTAACTTAATCAGTTCGAGCTGCAATTCTGGTTTGACTGATTCACAATCAACATTAAATGGCATGCTAAAAATGTCCAGGTCCTGTTCGATAACTTTGAAGTCTTGGAATCTTCGTTCAAATTCTTGATGAAGACATTTAAGGCTTTTCTCATAGCTCCTACGTTTGTCTTCCCTAACTGCAATAGTTTTTAGTCTTGGAAAATGAGTAAAGTCTTTCTTGACTATTTGTTTGGAAAATAGATCCAATTGCATTTTGAAACCTTTGATATGACTTCAAATATCATGGATTAATTGATTTCTTCCCTGGAATTTAGGGTTCAATTTATTGATGTGACTGAGAAGATGTGTAAAAAATGCAAAGTCCGAAAGCCATTCAATATCTTTCAAATGTTCACACTTGTCCATTCCCTTTTCTTTTATGAAAGAGATTATTTCGTGTTTTAGATCCCAAACTTGTTCGAAAACCCGTCCTGCACTGAGCCACCTTACTTTAGTTTAGTAAAGTGCATCAGAATATTCAGACTGCAATGAGTCAAGAAACTCTCGAAATTGTCTATGATTGAGTGCTCGTGAACGAATGCTAGTAACAAGCTTAATAACAACATCAAGCACATGTTTTATGTCTAGAGCAGATTTACACAGAGCTTCGTGATGTATGACACAATGAATAAACACAACTTCGTTCCCAGGAAATGATTCCTTAAACATTCCTACAAAACCAGATTTCATACTTGTCATATTCGGTGCTCCATAGGTTGTAATGTTACAAATATTGGTCAAATGTACTTTCAAAGACGTGATGGTTTCTTAAAATTCTTGAAAAATGTCAGATCCTTTTGTCGTTCCCTTTAATGAACGCATGCAAGCTAATTCTTCAGTAACACAAAAGTTGTCATCAATACCTCTTATAAATATCAGTAACTGAGCTGTGTCAGTTATGTCCTTACTTTCATCCAACACAAAATAACAGAATTTAAACTCGCTTATCTTTGACTCTAGTTGTGAGACAAACTGCTTATCAATTACTTCAACTCTAGAAGTAATTGTTCTTCGAGACAAACTTGCTGTCTCAAAATCCTTTGTTTTGTCAGGACACAAAATGTCGCATACAAAGAGCATACAATGTTTTACAAATTCACCATCAGAAAATGCTTTGTTACTTTTTGCAATATTGTATGCTGCAACGTAGCTGGCATGTGTAGCTAGCTTTTGAGAATAGCTTTGTTTTTTAAAAATATTTTGCTGACCTGATAGTTTTTTACGTAGAGTTCCTGCTTTTTGCTTCCGTTCTTCTTCGGTCATAGTTTCATAAGTGGCGTTGTTATGTTTTGTCATGAAGTGTCGTGAGAGGTTGAATTCCTTGAATACTGCTACAGCTTCATTGCAAATGAGGCACGCAGGTTTATCCCTAATAGGCGTGAAAAAGGATTTCCAAGTCCACTCATCTTTAAAAACACGACATTCTGAATCAACGTTACGTTTTTTACTTGCAATTGTAACGATAAAAAATGTCAACAAATACTACCAACAAAGCGAAACTATATAAACACACGCCAGACACACAGCCAAACACTACCAACAAAGCGACACTATACAAACACAAGCCAGACACACAGCCGCGGAGGTGGCTTGACACTGACTACGTGACTGTGCGAACTACACTCACCTCAAGGTTCTCTAGAACAGACGAAACGAAAATGGTAGCGCCCGATTCGATCCGAACTTAGCCGAGCAACACACGCATAGTACTCCACACCGCCATGCTACCGATCTACAGACATCTACTACGGCAGTACGCAAACTTAGTTAATATTAGATGCGATAATACCGTACTTAACACGCAATGAGAAGGAAACCATTATTCTATTCTTTCTACGCAGAAAATACATGTTGTCCTATCTGTAATTGTAGGGGTTATCCAAAACCATGTCGCGGGCCGGATTGACTAGCCCGAAGGGCCGCACTTGGCCTGCGGGCCGTACTTTGCCCATGACTGCTGTAGGGCTATGGGCTGCGTCTTAGGGTAAGCCCTATACGCCTTAGGTCGGAGTTTTTATGTTTCAAATGGACGCATGCATCGCGACTATGGCAGCATTGTCTGGTGCCATGGACGCAATTGTAGCCATGGACACACCTTGCAAGAGGGAGGGTCTAGATGGAAAGGCACAGCAAACCATCGCAGAACGAAGAGGGAGACATGCACGGAGGTCAAGACTCGGGCATCATTCAAGGACAGGAGAGCGCAAGTAAGTATGTGTATTGTTATCTAGGATATACCTTTGTGTATATGATGAAGAGTGACATGGGTCAAAGAGCGGTCGCGTGCGGCCCTGGATGCTGCAGACAGAACCAAGACTGCCGCCCGTCTGACACCAGTCATATCCCTGCAACTCGGGACACTTGTGTTGTGTGTAAGAGGCAAGGCAGCAGCAACAGTAAGGGAGTTGGGCGTTGTAGTTAGTAATGAATGACTACATTGTGACCACGATTACAACTGTAGTGTAGTGGTTGATGTATGTTGATGTGGAGCGTATGCAATGTGTTGGCATGCCTGGGCATCGTCCCACTAGTTGCGACAGAGAGCGCTTCCGTCCGTCGCCTTGCGATCGGCGGCATTTGGCGGCTGCCAAAATTATATTTATTCGGTTATAAAGTACCTGACAAAATAATAACATTATGTGCTTACGATATTACTGAGTTTGCTTGATGAGCCAGTGATTAAAATATACATATTCTGGATTATCATCCACAGTGAATATGTGATTTATAGTTTGTATTAGTGAAAAAAAAAAAAAAAAAAAAAAATGCGTAAAATGCAAAATTACAATTTTTTATGCAAATTTTCTTACTGAGGAAAAATGACAAGAAAGTTGCTGTTTACATTCTGCTACATAGTAGTAGCAATTTGACACAAAGCAGCGTATGAGCAGTACAGTGTATGAGCAGTACAGTGAACGAGCAGTACAGTGTGTGAGCAGTACAGTGTATGAGCAGTACAGTGTGTGAGCAGTACAGTGTACGAGCAGTACAGTGTATGAGCAGTACAGTGTACGAGCAGTACAGTGTACGAGCAGTACAGTGTATGAGCAGTACAGTGTGTGAGCAGTACAGTGTACGAGCAGTACAGTGTATGAGCAGTACAGTGTACGAGCAGTACAGTGTACGAGCAGTACAGTGTATGAGCAGTACAGTGTACGAGCAGTACAGTGTACGAGCAGTACAGTGTATGAGCAGTACAGTGTACGAGCAGTACAGTGTATGAGCAGTACAGTGTGTGAGCAGTACAGTGTACGAGCAGTACAGTGTATGAGCAGTACAGTGTACGAGCAGTACAGTGTATGAGCAGTACAGTGTGTGAGCAGTACAGTGTACGAGCAGTACAGTGTATGAGCAGTACAGTGTACGAGCAGTACAGTGTATGAGCAGTACAGTGTATGAGCAGTACAGTGTACGAGCAGTACAGTGTATGAGCAGTAGTAGTGTAGCACAGCGTGCATGTTATAGTCTATTCACGGTTTATTCACGCTTTATAAATCAAACCTTTGAAAAATCACACCATTCATGAAGTGCTTGGTTTTTTCCTAAATATGCCCTGTATCACAAGCGTTTTATACTTCTGCAAACATTAAATTATATTATTTTTGAATAAATTGATCATTTACTTACATTTAGTTTATAAATAATTATATTTAATTTTTAATTATTATTGTTAAAACAGGGAGAAACTAGACATATGAGCAATTCTTAGTAATATATAGAATTTATGCAACATATTATTAAACTGAGAGTGCACGAAAGCGGTGCGTTGTCCTTTTGGTGTAATTTTATATACTCGGTTAAGCTTTGTTTGAACGAGGAAGAGGAATATTCTTGACGCAGAACTTTAGCAGAGCCTCAGAAAAGTTGGAGTTAACCGCTAATGGACTATATTTTACTTATTTTCAGGATAGATTAACATGAACGCAAAGTGAACTGTGGTGAGTGTAGGAAGCGAAGTTTCGCAGTTCACTCCAGTATGTTTTTCCAGCAGTAGAGATGTACTCGCCTGCTGGAATGTGACAGTGGCTGCGTGAGACTGGTCTTCTAGCTTTGTGGAATGTCTGAGGTGCTCCTCAACAAGTCACGCTTCATCTTTATTTTATTTGCAGGCTTGAAACTTATCAATAAAGTCTTTACATATTTGTGGCAAACATTTATCACATTAGTAATCACCTCAGTGGTTTATTCTTTCTGTAGTTTTACGGCAGAACGACGCAATCATAAATAATTTAAAAAATTTAGTACAGTAGCAGTCACAAGTATTAAAAAAAATTATTTTAAAGTGATAATTGTTTGGTTTGCACTGTTATATTATTTGAGCGCAATGAAATAATGTGAACTTTGTCGCAAATAGACTGGCAATAAACTTCCAAATAAATCTTTCAAGTATTTGAAAACATTTTTAACTTAAAATATAGAAATATAATATTAAGTATTTAGGGTTAACATGTGGATTGTGAAAAAAACTTTAATAAATCTCAATTATCACAATTGGCTTCCTGTTGTACGATTTTTTAAATATTTTATAATTTCAGAACTTAGACGCGTAGCAGTGGTACATAAACCTCTAAACTGAAACTTAATTTTTAGCTCATATATCCGGATGTTAACACTTCACCTTCATTTGCGTACCCATACACAGGTATTTGTCAAACTTCGTTGCGATATCCATACAAAATGTTAAGTGCCGTTATGACATGGCGAAAGAGCCGCGGTGGTGTAGTGGTTAGACTGGGTTCGATTCTTGGCGGGGTCGCTCCCGGATTTTCGCACATCGGAATCTTGATGGACGATACCGCTGTTTGGTGTGTTTTCTCAGGGATATCCCGTTTCCCCAACCCTTGCTGCTCCATACTCACCTCACTTCACCCTCATCCTCTGTATCTTCACCGAAGTCCAGCTTAAAAGTTTTTGTGAAAAAAAAAGCACCAGTGAGTTAAAACATGCACCTAAACATACTATGGAATAATGAATAGCTTTATTGATTGCACTGACGACAATGCTTGGTGTAATAATGGGCGATGTGATTGTCGGCATATCTCCATAGGCACGAGAAGTCGAGTAAACAATTTTCAGTGATGTTGAAAATCTCAGGTTCAAAATGACAGATCAAGTCGAGATACAGTCCTCGCAGGAGCAGACTGCGGTAGAAGACGCACCAGCAGACTCCACCATCCGGTCGTGGGTCAGCCACAACTGGCTGCAGGTGAGAAGAGCTGCTCACCTGCTCCAATACTTCAGTAATGCCAACATACTTCAGATTAACTACCCTAACGTGCCCCTGTTTATTGCACATTGTCACTACTTTCCGAAGGAAGATTAGACTTATGCTATCATCTCAATGTCTGTCTGGAATGTATGTCCCCAATACCCCCTAATAACTTTTGAACATGTGAACTGAATTTCGCATAATTGATCCGTGCTAAATTTGGCATAAAATTAATAATGTTTTAGGCCATGTTAATACAGACAATTAAAATAGATAACACTTATTTTCAAAATGGCGATAGTATGAATACTTCAGAGCTAATTTGTAATATCTGCCATGCCATTTCACCAATGTCGATCAAATTGGTATGCTGAAATATATATTGCCAGTATTAAACATGTCAGTACATGGCCTTTTCTGTCCATCCTTTTGTAAGATAGCGCCACATGAAAATTAAAGTTTTTATGTCATATCTTGGGAAAAAATCAATCGATTGTTAGCAAATTCGGCAATCAAATAATACTAGTAGGTAATGTAAACTGACATGCTTTATTGGGTCAGACACTTGTTTTCAAAATGGCAGCCAAATACACATTTGATATTTCTGTGCTATATATACGAAACCATGTAACATATTTAAACTAACTTTGTATGTTAACAGTATTTATTACAACCATAAAATATGTCAACCCAGTGCCTCTTTCCCCCGTCATTTTGAAAGATAGTGACAAACGAATAAATCAAGTTTCGTCTTATCTCGGAAAACAATTGAACGATTGTTGTCAAATTTTGCATACATGTAATACTATCGTCTATGTAAACTAACATTTTTTAAGAGGACTACACACTTATTTTAAAAGTTCCAATTTAACTTTGTATGCTGGAAGTGTCTTTTACAATAATGAAATATGTTTACACGGGGTTTCTTTTGCCTGTTATCATGTAAGATAATGCTACATGAATAAAAAAGGTTTTGTCATATCTCGGGAAACATTCAAGCGAATCCTACCCAATGCGACAGACATGTAGTACTGTGGCGACATAAACTTACATGTTTTAAGTGTGTCTGCTAGAAGTAGGTATCAGACATGCCTATAGAGAGCCTGATTTTAGGCCATTATGTACAACAGCGCCAAAAGAGAAAAAAAAAGCTTTTATGCCAAATCCCCGTAACCATTATACGAGTTTCCACAACATTCTGCACACACTTAGTGCTACGGTGGGACTTTAAGCTGATATGATTTAAGTGACTCACACACTGGTTTTCAGAATGATTTTCTCATAAATATGTTAGGTTGAGAACCCAGTCTACCAATACTTTAGACTAATTGAAACCGAAGTTGATGTCCGAATTGTACCTCCGTAATGCAGTTAGTTGCATGCCATCTTACTGTACGAGATGTTGTGGGTTCGAATCTCGGGTAAGACGCGTGCGTATTTGTAACTGTCTCACTAGTCTTGCATTTGTTTCTGGTTCCACATTTAATGAAATCGCTGGTAACGAGACGTCGACTCACCTGCCATTAACATTTTAAGAACTTCATCAGAATGATTTGCATCCATATAGAGGAAAATAGGCTCATAGGTTATATCGATAACTTCTTGTTGGCTTGTTGTATCAGCAGCTACACATTTTCTTACTAAATTTACCTTCAGAGAGCCACTCGTTCCATCCCAGTAAATTCAATGTAACATTACGAACAATCGGGCAATATATAAAGTGTTGTAATGTGGGACTGGTGAACACGTATGAGATATGTAGTCGGTGGGCGTATTGTCTACCACTGCATTCCATCACTGTTCCGTCCTTATCATACTTGAAGCCTACAGAAGAACTGAGCTGTCGAGCGCTATGTGAGGTGCTGGAATGGCCAAAGGAAGCATGAGTGAGTGAATAGATTTGGGCAGCTCTTAACATCAAAGTCTTGAGAGCTGATGAGGGCGAAACTGCGAGGTGAGAATGGAGCAGCGCTGGAACTAAAGAGCGGGGGAAACGGGAGATCACCGAGAAAACCCACCGATCAGTGGAATCGCCCAGCACGATTCCCACATGCGATATTCCGGAAGCGACCTAGCCGGGAATGGGACCTTGGTGTGGGGCGAGAGGAAGAAGGACAGTGTTGAGTGGAGGTGGTGGTGTGTGGTGGCAGCTGGCGCTGAATGGCTGGACACAGGTGCGGCTGGCGGCGGGGGCCTACAAGTGCGAGCAGATCGCGCGGGTCTACATCAGGAAGCAGGTGAGAGCAAGGAGCCTCGAGCAGCTGCTGGAAGGCACAGCATACCGCCTCTCGCCAGGTGAGGTCCTCGTCAACATCCTGCAAGCAGCCAACCTCCTGTTCTTCGGCTACCTGTGCTTCGTCACAGCGCACTCCTTCTACAACTGGAGGACTGCGCAACGCCCAGCCAGGGCGGCCCACTCTCCACTCAACTACAGCCAGTAGCGGTAGCATTATCTACCTTCGCACGCAGGTTAGGATTTTCGAATTAGTCGCATGCGATGACGTCATGGGTGGAGTTCGCGGCGGCCAGTGGCCTAGGATGGCCATGTTGTCAAAATGTCTTGTTTCCCCCCAAAAATCACTTCCCAAAATAAATATTTCACCAAAAAATCACTTTTTTCACTGAACAATTTCTAAAAAAAATGGAATAAATTAAGAACATCCTTTTAAAGCTCCTCGAAGCAAGAGCTGAAAAGTCCTGAGGCGGGAAACAGGATTAGATGCTCTTAGCGGAACGAGTCGCTTAATCCTCAGAGCAGTGAAGCAGGATTCGAGACTCTAAGCCAGGTCCAGCAGACCGGGTAGTATCAGTGGATATGGGCCCCTTCCCCCGACAAACATCCTGCACCAACCAGGTCCACACCCCCTACATCCACCCCTCGCCCTCTTCACCCCATCATCAACCTCGCCTCACCCCCTCCTCTCCTCAGCCCTCAGGAAATTATTATAAAAATTGAGAAAAATTAAAAAAATTTCAAAAAATTTGGGAACATATAACATAACCTTACACTCGCCCCCACCACTATAACTAACCACGCCTCTTCCTCTACGAGCCCTCCACAGTTGTAAAAAGTCTAGAATAATCGCAAAAAAAAATCGAAAAATTGATTTAAATAATCGAAGAACATATAAGGTTATCCCACCCTCACTCACTCGAATCCATTACCTATCATTATCCCCTACCCATACATACGCACCTCCCAATCATAAAAAAACCAGAAAGATTGCAAAAAAAAAAAAAATTAATGCTTAAAATTTACGAAAACTTACATTGATGACTCCGACATCCGTGTTAAATGATGGTGGCCTTGAGCTTAACCCCAATGATATTGAACACGAAAAAAAAGGAAAAAAAAAAATCTTTTAAAAATCTAATAAATTAGAAAAAATTTAACATACTTCGTTACTGACTCCGAGCCCCTGTAGAATGTTGGTGACCTTAACCTTAACCCCCATTGACCCCACACTTAAAAAATTAAAAAAAAATTACAAAAAATTTAAACAAAATGTAAAAATTATCGAGGAAAAAAATACTTACCTAAAGCATAAGCTATCTTGGATGTGTGTGACACTGAGGATTCGATTATCGTAAAGACGGCAGAGCACAGACACTCCCTGGTACGACTATCAGCAGTCAAATGAAACCCTAACTTTATATTCCACTGGCTATACAGCAGACAAATCTTCCGGCCCCCAAAGTGAATTATTGACTTTACATAACACACGTATCCCCACCTCCACCAATGCCCATGTCCGCATCACACGTATCGTCGTTCCACTTCACTCAACGTATCCTCGCCATAGCACGACACCCTTACCTTCCCTTCAACATTCACACACAACCCCCCAACAAACTTTCCCCCTCAACCACTCGCCACAGCTCGTTCCCCTCACCATCCACAAACCACACGAATCTCCCCCCACCCCCCGCTTTTTCGCTGAACGAAACCCCAACCAGTTCTCGAAGAGACTGATTATCCAAGACTGGCTCCTTCCAAGATCAATTCCTGCAAAAATGTGGCTAGAACAACGGACAAGACCAACCTACCATACCACCCAACTATACCAACAGTCGATGACAACCAATCTCGAAAAAAGTCAATGAATACAACGAACTCAGCTCAAGAGGACGAAGGAGGAAAGTATTCACCTGAGATACGCCATCGGCAGCTGTGTTCCCAGTGTCAGCCATGGCCCTACAGGGTGGTTCAGCATCTGGGATCGGCAGTGTCACCAGCACCAGACAAATTGCCAACTGCAGCAACTGAAACAGAGTCTTCGCACAAAAACTACGCAAAATATTCGCAAAACTTTGCAAATGTTCACAAAAAATTTCAACCATAGCTGCCCATACCAAAGGATCATGCCAAATGACACGGCCAACCAATCAGTTGCGAATCATACCTCAAAAGTATTCCTCAGTTCATTCGTTCGCCTTACAGAACTCAGCCAATTTTAATCGACCCAAGTAAGGCATAATACTTTAGCTCCTACCATAGAACTCCAGCACACACTGCCATAAATATAATCTAAAACACTCTCTCGCCATCAATTGTATACACCACTGAATTAAAAAGTCTTTCAGAGAAGCAGAACAGACTGTATAAGAAATTAAACTCATATTATTATGTATACATACATTCAGTTTATTTACTTATTATATACATTTCACCTTTTTAGTTATTTCATACATTAGATCTTTACATTTCTCAGATGTTCGCAGATCCTGGAGAGTAGCCAACAGTCTCATCTGATATAACACCGATGCTTCAGTTCACAAATGATTGAATATACCTCGTTAATGAGCGAGAAATCTCAATCTTGTTGCAAAGCGAACGTCTGATTCTATCAACAAGTTCATTCTGGTCATCGTGAAACATCTAATCAGTATTCTCAGCGTCTTCTGCTTTATCCATTACGTTTGTTGCAGCATATGTGGTGAAAAAGCATCAAGTTTTTCGCCATTGTCTTCATCGCCATCACTGTCTTCTTGTTTTTTTTCCTTCAATGCTGTATTCATGGTAATCTTCACTTCCTGCTTCGTATTCTAAATTAAATTTTATTTTCTTTATAGCAGGAATGGTATGGTCATTAGTATTTAGAGCTACTGTCCGTTTATTTTGAAGTACATACATTTCACACGAAAGTCTTGCAAGTGTACATTCCACACAAACCTACTCTACATCGCAATGTAGGTCTCTCATTCCATGATTAGCACTAACTGTCTCGTCACAATAATCTGTGGAATTAGTATCCATCGATGCAGCAAGGGGTATTGACAACACCACTTGTTGGTTCCCTGTAGACGAACCGTTGCAGATCTTGATGTGTTCCTTCAATGTGTCACTTAGCACAAACTGCATGTGGCATTTGTCGTGATGTTTCATCATGCGAGTTCCCCTATCGTATACGAACATATTACACTTTTTTTTTTTGAAAATTGCAACACCTAGAAAGAAAGGCCCGAATTATTCCAAACTCGGAGGATGTGTAACACAGTGTACCATCAATATGTGATTACTATTGCAGAGAGACGGTATACACATAGGCCCCGCAGCGCTCTCTCTTGTTTGACAGAAAAGGTCAGTGTTACACACAGTTCAGTCAGTGAAGAGCCATAAAACGAAGTGAGAGCAAATGCCAGTATGCCTCGTCGATGTTAAAAGGGTACCATATCAGAATGCGAGTGAGTTTGAACGGGGCAGAATGATCGGTGTCGGGCACACAGGTTTATCATAACATGACATTTCGGCTCGTACGGGGCACGATGCTACGGTAGTGATGCGTGTGTGGAACCAGTGGATAGAAGAAGGTCGTATGCAGCGACGAGCGATCACGCAATGTAACCACAGCACGGGATGAGCATCATCTTGTCCGAATGGCCGAAACTAACGGACCGTACACCCTCGTCCTCAGTGTTGGATCGACACCAGAGCACTGCAATGGGCGTGGACCTGTCTGTGTCAACGTAACGATGCCGTCTGCTGCTGGCGGCACGCATGACATTGCGTCGGCTTCCATTGTCCAGAAACCACAAACACCTCAGACTGCAATGGGCACGTGACCGCCGTCGCTGGCAAGCAAGTGTGATGGTGTGGGGCGTCATTGGTTACATGTGATATCGAATACTATGTATTGGGGCAATCTAAACAGCAACCACTATATCAGGGAGGTTTTATAGACCGAGGTACTGCCCTTCTTCAGGCAACTCCATATTTCATCAGGAAAATGCCCGGCCACATATGGCGAGGGATGTGCAAGCCTTCTTCAATGAACTATGGAAACCACTGGTTCCGTGGCTTGCGCGTTTGCCTTACATGTCTCCCATAGAACATGTCTGGGATATGGTAGGTCGGCGATGTGTTCGTCACGGTCCTCCAGCTACCACAGTTGATGTTTGTGGACTCGCATACAAACAGCATGGAGGGAGATTCCCCAGGAACATATCAAGGTCCTGTTTATTCCACGCTACGACGTTTAGGGGCTCCGATTGCAGCACACGGGGCTTCACATCATAATGAATTCTCAAGGACAGACATCATGTACATTTCTGTAATCCTAATCAATTGCGTGTTGTCATGTACCTAATCTGTGATATAAAATTCATTTCAGTCACATTTATCCTTCGTGGTGTTGCTTTTTTCACAAACGTTAGTGTACGTAGGGTAGTAAGAGGAAGTAACGACTGCTGTTTCTCTGTGAGCGAAAGAACACTACATTTGTCGGCCTTGATGTATTTTGTAAGTTATCACGTCTAGTGAACTGCCTGAAACATTTATAGCAGCTAAGGATCGCATGAGATGAGTTCTTTAAACAATCTATATTCTCATGACGCCGCGCATTTCAGTTTTTACCGAAGGTCTTGCCACAGTAACAGCATCGATTTACATGTTATTTTTGAGCAGTTGTTGAAAGTATGTGTGTAGTTGCACATGCTGAAACATGCTAGTACAACAGGCGCGTTATTAAGGCGTGACAAGCGACCTTGAAACCTGGTTGTTAGCACAGTGCAGTGGATGGTAGGAACAGAACAGTTTCTACTATAATCAGGCAGCATTTGCTCATATGCTGGCACATCGTGGTACACAGACAATGTGGACTGTCATTCACTGAATAGGGAGCAGTGCAAAAATGCTTGCCAGATTTTAAGGTTTTATCCAGTTAAATGCTCTTGTGCATCTTGACTGGTAGCTGACTTCGTGCATCAATATATGGCCTGAAGGGGTAAATGACTGCGTTGACACGTCTTCTGTGACTTACTACATGTGTCCTGGGTTCAAGTCCAGTGGCCTGCATTTCTCGTGTAGTTGTCTGGCACATAGTTTCCTTGACCGACCTCAAGTGCGGCTCAGAGGAGATATTAATGAGGGACCAGTGTACTTGGGATGGACTTGACGTATCTGTTCACCGTCAGACACAACGGCGACTTCCACTTCAAGCTTTGATGATTTGAGGTATGGTTCTCCACGGTGATATGTGTAAGATAGCAAGCTCTACTTATCATTCAGTTTCGAATTGAACCGATAACAATCCATATCACAGTCACCGTTCCACTACAAGTTCGTCATTCTTCAAACCCTCGCCCCTCCCCCCCAGACAATACTATAACAGTTCACCTACGATATATTCCTGTCCTAATTATCGAGTTTTGGGAATAGTAAACGTTTGTTTTAGGTATGCGTCACCAAATAATCGAATATCAGAATGCGATAGCAACATACATTGCATATTGTAGTACATGTCAGAAGGAATCAATCTTATTTGCATTGCCAGTTAAATGACGAATTATAAATCCAATTTAAAGAACAAGCAAGCTAGTTCCACGAGACCATCCTCAATTATTCCATACGATTTTCAATTAGACCAGAATCAGAAAAGTTTACTACCGTTTTATTACAATTATTGATAACGAAAAACTCAGCTGTTCGAAGTCTATTTGAGCATACTATATACATTGCCATCATAAAATGAAATTAATATTTAATTTAATTTAAATATACCATCACAGTGCAGTGGAAGACTGGAGGAGTAGGAGCCCCGTTGGAAACAGTGTTGGATCCAGACGAGTTTGTTAGTGGGGAAAATACGAGGAGCTTCTGAGAGATCTAGGAGTATGGAATACCCTGCAAATTCACGAATTCAAAATAATCATGACTTTTGTCATTTTATCCAGTGCTATTGGAAATAGCCTATTTTAGTGTTTAAAATTGTTACAAATTTTATATTATTTGTAATTGCTTTGTTTTTTTTTTTGCATATCTCTTATTTCATAGCTGTTAACTTCACTCTTGCAGACCCTCAACAATTCCTGTTAATCGTCTAGTTGCTTTTACATTATAATGTAATGAGTTTGTGGTTGTGAGGGCCTCGGTGGGAATTTCAACCTCCCTGACATGTTTTCCCCTGTTACTGTGCGTTATTAATACATATTCTTGTAATTAGTGCTTGTGGAAATACACTGACAGTGTGTAATACAGACGCTGTAGAACATCACACACCATAAACCATAATTAACAATCACAGACGAAATTTCTCCAACATAAGTAACACAGATAAAACACAAGGAAGCACTGAGATTGCACATTAACCCTTTAATTAGATGAAAGAGACACGAAAACACTTGAAATAGGTAAGACCCAGGAAAAATATGTAAACCATTTTGACGTAATGCCCTTAAAAAGTTGTGAAAAGGAGTGAAATGCGATTTGGGGCTAGGAGGTTATCCACCTTATTAATTGAATATAAGCTCAAGTAAGTACAATAAAACTGTAATTGCAAATGAATTCTTAGCATTTACAATAGCGATCAAAGTTCAATGTGATCTTTTCGGACACATTCAAAATTAATCGACTGTTTGACACCACAATTATTTTGCTTAAAAAAAAAAAAAAAAAAAAAAAAAAAAAATGTAGTATACTAACGAGTTTGAGAACAGTTTATCCTCAGCTTAAAGCAGATATAAATGAATTTCTTGAGGTTTCTGGATAGCCTACTCACTAAAAATTTACTTTCAGTAAAAGTACTAAAGTTCGGGACGTTCAAAAGAATTTCACAGCATAAATAAAGGATCGCAATATTAGATACCGACGAGGATGGAACAAACACTTGAGAGAGGCTTACTAAAGCATTTCAAGATCTGAGACAGGCCTGGAGGAACTGCAACGCTAGCAGCGCGGGAGTGAATCTTCTTCGGTTATTCAGTATTCCAGAATTGTAAATCTCAGTATTATTGCACTTGTTGCTGCTTGCCCTTGCTGTCTAACACTATGCTGTCCTTTTGGTTCCATTCTGACCCCTAAAATTACAACACGACCGTCAATTATACATGTAAAAAACGGCAGCGGTCCAGTTCACGTCTCCACTAATCGATGTAGAGACAAAAGGTAATTTTAAATGTTTACTATGGTGTATCCTGTTGAAAGTTTCATATTCGTATATGGCGATTTGACAAAGAAGTCAACCTTTCTAAGCCTACACCGTGGAAAAGGTTTTACTGAATAAAGCAAATGTTGGTGATACCAAATGAATTGTTTGTACAGGGGCAATTAGTATTAATATTATTAATTCTGTTAATAGTAATAATACATTAAATGAAATACCAATTTTTAAAGAGAATTATATCATACATAATATTTGAATAAATATTATTGTATTTAGGTGGACCCTAATTAAACTGAATTGAAACTATGTATCACCGAAACGAAAACAAAATAAACAAAACATATTAAAGGAATTGCCATAAATAAGCTTAGTAACTAAATTATAAAACATCTTTACATATTTCGTTACAACACTTCATCATTTTCGTACATATTCGAACATTATTATGAACTAGTTACTGTCATTGACGTGAGCTATTGACCTTACACAGCAGCAAATATATAACGACTGAACTACAATTCCGTATTTATTTTACAATATCAATTTCGCAAAATTTTGGCATAATCATATTGTGACGTAATAAATTATGAGTTTGTAGTTCCCTTGTATTGTATGTACTGCAGTGTTGGGTATGAGAGTTACTTTTGGAATGCTCTTAAAAAAAAACCCAAACCAGTTATACAAACCAAGAATTCAATATGTCGGGGGAGGAAATATAAGGTAGAGTGTGCATTAATTTTGCTCAGTAACCCCACTTTTGTAGCAACAATGAACGGTTGTTGGTTTTCACATTAGAATGCCAAAACTATGCAGATTCGACTAAGTTGGCAGGGTTTTTACATAAATAAGTGCTTTGAAATTTTAGTACGTTTCTTCTGGTCGAGTTGTAATGCAGCTTCGATATAATTAAGTTGTGCACAGTATATTTTTTGAAATAGCACGGATATGTTGTAAAATTAAACGCAATTCTAACGACACGTAACTGTTTGAACACGTGATATGGACAGTTTACGTGGGAATACGTGAGACAATGTAGAAATATACGTAAAAAACGAAAGTCAGTCTCCTGCCAAAGGGCCCTAGAAAAGTGCATCGAGGTTGTGACGTCTTATTGTCGCTGTTCTAACTCGTGGTAATGGCACGAATGCACGCTTGAAAGTCTCCTTCAGCTAAGGGCAAGGGCGAGGTCCCCTTCACACGCCCTACATTGTCATGTTGTTCTCTAGTTGTTTATAACAGTCTCCCAGCGGCTTGCTACCATATTTACTGGCTACTGTTCTTAGTAAACAAACCAAGGCAAGGAAATGAGTTTAACTAATTGAAGTTGTGTCGTGTATACGTTGCAAATTGAGAAAGGAAGACGGGTGTTCGTAATCATACCCTCTTCGTCACGAAGGGATCAAGGGAATGTGGGGAAATGTGGGTACTGAAGGGATTAAGGGCAAGTGAACGAGGATACTTTACAGTGAATTATAACAATAAATTAAAGATTGGGTGGACCGCTTATTCGTCTTCTGCGCATGTACCAAACCTTGACCTACCCCAAAAGAACAGAACTGTCCATGTAACATGGTCAACATTGATGAGAGTGTTTGTTTAACTTATTTTTGAAAAGAAAAGCACTTCTATATGAATAAAATTCTTTCACCAATTTGAATTTAATCTACCTGCTTTACAAATTGGTTAGAGGAAGCATACAAACATCTCAAAGCATTTGTTTACTAAACAGTATTCTGACCTAAAATCCAATACACGCCCATTTGGCTAGTCGTGTTGGCAGAAAAGCAGTTCAGTGTTGGGACACGGAGATTGGTTGTTTGCTGTCAGGAGATAGGCCTACCTCTTATTTTAGTCTATGATTTTAACACAGTCTATGTCATCTTTGAACTGTGGGTATATCCTTGAATATGAAGTGAGCGCGAATTCCAATTGCACATTTACCATCTTCGTTTTACAACCATAGACTAAAGATGAGGTAGACCGTATTGCCGGCTGCACACATCCGGTCTCCGTGTTCCAACAGTGAACTGTTTTTCTGCCAACACGACTAGCAAAAACGGCGTGGGTTAGATTTGAGGTGAGAACACTGTTTGGTAAACTAGCATCTTGAGATGTTTGTACAAATACTTCCTCTAACCAATTTGGAATGCAACTTGATTAAATTGAAATTTGTGAAAGCATTTCATTCATATAAATGTGCCTGTCTTTTTAAAATTAACATATAAAGAAACACTTTCATTACTGTTGACCATGTGACTTTGAGAGCTGTGTTCCTTTGGGGTAGGACCATGTTGGGTACATGGGCTGAAGTGGTGTACCTCATCTTTAGTCTATGGCTCCAACACTGGCACGGCTTTTCTTCCTACACACTAATCCCAAATCAGTGATATTAATCAGTGGAATAACATTCACTGAAATTTAGCTACTGGAGACTGGAAAATCAAGCAAAAGAACTTATATCAAGTGACTTACGGCAGTGGAATTATCGGCATTCAGTGGAAATCACATATAAGTCAGTGAAATTCAACCACCATATTAATAAGTTACTTGGCATCATTTTCACTGGATTTACCTGATTTTGCTTAATTAACACTGCTTTAGTTTTCGTATACACATGTGTCGAACCCACGTGAATTACACTAAGGTTAGCGCAATGTATTGCTTTGATATACCAGTGCACTACTCTTGACTAAGTTGTAACTCAAGTGCTACTTATATCCCATTGGCCGTTACTTCGAACTTTTCTGAAACCCTGTTAAAGTTCTTCTTTCTGGCTATGCCTCCACTTCAGTTAGACAAAGCCTAAGCAAGTCTCGACATTCCCACCAAAACGACAGCACTTCGCATTCGTGCGCACTCAGGTTGGTAACATTTTGCATAATAACTACTTGGCATTACCAACACGCCTATTTTCTCTCTCTTTTTATGCGTATTGATTACAAACGTGATAATTTATATACAAAATGTGAGTAAAGTTCAATTTTATAAAAAATTACACTGTTTTATGCTAAAAGAAGTATAAAACGCTTGTGATAAATGGCATTATTACGAAACAACCAAAAACGTCGAATATGAGGTGAGTCCTCAAAGGTTTGATTTAAAAAAAAAAGTGAAGAAACCGTGAATCAACAAAGTTGGTATAATTAAGTTGCACAAAATGTCGTTATCTTTGGTAAAAGAGTAGGTTTGCTGTCAAAACAGAATGTAAGTGAGCATCACATAATTGTTGAAACACGTGAATTTGACAGTTATTTTGGAAGTTGTTGAGCCTCGCTTGAGGACATGTACATAATGAAATATGTCTACGTTATATGTAGCCTCTCGGCAGCGCGGTACTATTTGTTGATCGTGGTAAACTGAGCACTTTTGAAAGCCCTGCTTAAGAACTACTTTTAATCCACGTTGTGTGTTCTTACGCCATACTAATATTGCCAAGGGCGTGATCAAGGATGTTCATACGTCGGTCAAGAGAAAATGTAAAATCAATACAAGAAAAAATATTTTACAAATGTGCTATTTTACATTTATGGTAATTAAAAGAAAATAAAACAGAAAGCAAAATCAATTATGCCAGTATTCAAAAATATTTATCTAACAAATTTTATTGAACGTTAAGACATGTAACTACATTCCTCCGTCGTTACCAACTTCCCTATGCTCTGCCTTTTAGTGTGCCCGTTAAAATATATCCAGAGAGGGGCAGTGAGATTTTTTAAAGGTTGATTTCAAATGTCCTCCGTTGACCGGGAATAATGTATGACAAAAAAAAAAAAAAAAAAAAAAAAAAAAAACCAAAAAAAAAAAAAAAAAAAATGCAGGCANGAAAAGTAGCGTATACAAGTTTTTTACTTGGGAGGGGCCCAACCTCTGAATTGTTATCAAGATGATAAATACGTACAAATATTTTTAAATCAGAAAATAAACAAACTATTTATTCTTACTTTTAGTAAGAATTCGTGTAAAGTAATTTCCCCAGTCATAGAAAATAATACATAATCATGGGAAAATTTAAAATTTATAATCACTATTTAAGCAAAACCGTTTTTTGGCCTGAAAGTAAATAAATTAAATGGTGTAATATCTTCGGTAGCTTTCATTCCTGGAACAAAAACGGAACGCGCGATTTGATGGATACACACAAAGTCCTAGAGTCAGTCTATGGGGGTTTTCCGACCTTGAGTCCTCTAGGTTTAGAGTTCTATGCACCTGGAGCTGCTTTGTACACTCGATGCACAGAAGAGAGGGCGCGGTAAGGGCGCCACCGACCCACGTACAGTCTGCTCGCGGTATCTGCACACTTTTCTAATCAAACACTTATAATATCCCCCCCCCCCCGTGTATTACTTGTTTGGCTGTTTCCTAAATATGTCACGTGTCACCAGCGTTTTATACTTGTATTAACATAGGAGTAACTTATTTTTTGTAAAATAAAACTTTTACTTATATTTTATCTATAAATTACGATATTTCTTTTGTAACCAATAAGAATAGACACGAGGAGAAGGCGTGTGAGTTGGCAGTGCTTAGTAAGAAATAGTTATTATGCCGAGTGCGAACAAATGCGGCGCATTGGCTCTCTGGTGTAATTTCCTAAGCTTTGTCTACATGAGGCGGAGGGATATCCTGGAAGTCGTTGTAAGTATACGTATCGCCCCGGTCGTATCTATACGCGAGGTTCTGTAGTCGCGTGCAGTGCCCTCGCTGTGCCGCTGGAACTATGGCACTTTATGACGTCACCCTACTACTTCATTACTGCAAAGTCTGCTGCAGAGTGATGTGGCAGTTCTTTGCAACGCTGAAGAGTCGTGTTTGTATTGCGCGTGGTGTCTTGAAAGCAGCGTTCTTACCTCGTTTCAAGTGTATTTTCTTTTCTTATATCAGTACATACGATGCACATAAAGTAGTTTCGTAACAAATCGTGTATTGAAATCACTTTGCAACGCCGAAGAGTCGTGTTTGTATTGCGAGTGGTGTCTTGAAAGCAGCGTTCTTACCTCGTTTCAAGTGTATTTTCTTTTCTTATATCAGTACATACGATGCACATAAAGTAGTTTCGTAACAAATCGTGTATTGAAATCACTTTGCAACGCAGTTCAAGCTCCATGTGCAAGTGTTGGCCACGAGAAAATTTGTTATTTTTAATTTTTACTAAGTACTGTTTTACTTGTAGACATAATATGCAAATACTTTATCCTCAAATAAATATTTATAGATCACATGGTTTTTTTTTTTTTGCAAAATAACACGTCGAAGTCAGATATTTATTGTTTTTATCTAATATATAAAATTCTCCCGTCACAGTGTTAGTCACTGAACTCCTCCGAAACGGCTGGACCGATTTTTATGAAATTTTTTATGTATACTCGGTAGGTCTGAGAATAGATTTATATCTATTTTTACACCCCTAAGTAATAAGGGTGGCCACCCCCAAACAATTTTTTTTTATTGTTTGAACAAAATTTTTATTTTTTATTTTTTTATGATGTGGCATCAAAAAATACATACCCTCCTAAATTTTCACCCTTCTACCACCAACCCTTATTTTTTTATAGCGATATTAGTAATTTAATAAATTTTACCCTAGGTCGATAACTGATCAATTATCATCGATCATTTATCGATCTAGGATACAATTTATTCCCACCAGGTGTCTCCCAGTGACACAGCACGGAGTAGCCGGTCTCCACTAAGTAATAAGGGTTGCCACCCCCAAACAATTTTTTTTATTGTTTGAACAAACTTTTTTTTAATTTTTTTATGAAGTGGCATTAAAAAATACACACCCTCCTAAATTTTCACCCTTCTTCCACCAACCCTTATTTACTTTTTATGGCATAACAACGTTTGCCGGGTCAGCTAGTAATGCATAAATTAAACAAACAAAACTATTTGCAGAAAATTTAACGAAGGCAATTGAACGGTCTGTATAAAGTCATTTTAAAGTATGATTAACTACATATAAAAACTATGTAAGAATTTTCTTATATTTAGCAGTTTTTTGAAATAGCAGATATGTACATATATTACTTTGTACAATTTTATAGATGTCTTGAAATAGCTCTTGGCTATTCTTTCAATGCGAACTATCTCATTTTTGTAGGCAAGTCAGTTTTCATTTTGGTTTATTTATAAAACTGGGAAGTTGTGATTTTTGCATGTATTTATTCAAAAACTAAGTGTTCAACTTTTTTTTGCAAGGGAGTGCTGTAATCATTAATAATGTTTAAAAATTGAATAGTATGTGGTACAAATATTAAACTAACAATTTCTTTTGGCGAACACCCTTAGGAGATGGAAGAGACTGTTTTGCGGAGCAAAGCCTCGGAGAGGGAAGAATGTTGAACTGTACAGCTACACAGCTTAGCATCGCAGCCTTCCTTCTGCTCTAAGAGTTTCACACATTGCATATACATATGTCAGTGCTGGGTGTAAATTATATACTCAGTTTATTCGTTTTTATTCGGCAGGGTCTCTGTTGGATATTGAGATTTGAAAACAAAATAATCCTTTTTAAAAAACTTTATTAATCATATCCATTTTCATACCAAACAACGAGAAAAAAAGTTACATGTCTAAACAGACATTTTACATAGAGCTCATGTATTTTTTATATAATTGCAATGTAGTTTTTAACACTCTCTCTTATAAAAATATAACATTAAACTATTTTTTCTCATACCTAAGTTTTTTAAACACTACTGATATTTTTTAAAAACACAGCCCTTTTGTTAAATTACCAGCAACTAATTTCTTCGGTGGGTTAATATTTCAGCACAACTATCTTTTCATTAATAGCTTCTCTGACGAAATGATATCGTATGTCAATATGCTTGGTTCTGCGATTATAGACCGAATAGTCTTACATGTTGAAATTCTTGATTAATTCATCATGGAATTATTCTTCTTGATCAAGGTATATTTCATGTTTCCTTTTTATTTTCATTTATATTTCCAAACATCTACCAGCATCTCCTAGATATTCCACTAAAAATTTTTTTAAATTCAATACTTTTCTTAGTTTTCGCATTTCTTCATCATCATAAAGAAATATAAAGAAATTGTCAACATATATTCCTATAAATATGCCTTTTCCTTTATATTATTAAACACAGTCGTCACTTTTCGATTTTATAAAATACAGTGTTTAAAAACATGTCTTAATTCGCTCACGCCATGATTTTGAAGCGTGTTTCAGCCCATATACTGCTTTGTTTAGTTTACACACAAGGTTTTCTTTTCCTTTCTCGGGGAAATATTCTGGTTTTCTCATAAAAATTTTTTCTTCTATATGGCCATTAAAAATGCAGTTTTGATGTCTATATGATGTATTTTCAAACCTTTTTCTGCTGCTAAGGCAAATAAAATTCTCAAGGTTGAATGTCTGATAATAGGTGCAAACGTCTCGTTATAATCTATTCCATATTGTTTTGTATAGCCTTTAGCTGGAAGCGGTGCTTTGTATTGGCTTTTCTCATTATCCTCTCTAGTTTTCATAGTAAATACCCACTCACATTAAATAAGCACCTTATTTTTAATGACTCAACTAAACTTCATCTGTAATTTTCTATTAGCGATTCATATTCACTTTTCATAGCATCAATTTATTTGTCTTTTTCAGATCTATGCATAACATTAGCAACTGTATTTGGATAAATTTCATGATAAATAATGTACTACATCTGGAGTTCTCAAATCTATCAGGTGGCCTTCTCTCCCTTGTTGAATACCTTCTTTTTAGCCTACTTTATGAGGGAATGATAGGCTAATGAGATAACTTTATTGTCTGTGTGTCTATGTGTGCATATGTGTGTGCCTGTGTGTGTCTGAGCGTGTGAGGTTCTCCCCTTTCAAATTTCAAATGCGCCAACCGAATTTCAACAAAATGTGTACTCATATACAAGTTTTTTACTGCGTCAGGCACAGGCTTTCAAATGGCAGTCATTTAATTATTTGGGGTGATATGTAATATATCGGGAACCACTCAACCGATTGAAAACAAATTTTGTATTCTGGCAGAGCATCAAGTGAGTACTAAATTTAGGGATATATGTTGTTGTTGGTCCGTCATTTTGGAAAAGAGCACCAAATAAATAAATAAAGATTTTACATTGTATATAAAAAATGATTTAACCAATTCGCCCAAAATTAATACTTCGATAGACTAAGTGAATGCAAGTGATTGGACATGATAAAGTACTTATTTATAAAAGGGTGGACATACAAATATTTTATGTTTATTTGTTTTATCTACTATACCATTTACCAATTTTGACCAAATTTTGTATATTGAAAGTATATATTACAAGAATCATATGTACCAACACGTAAGCACTTTTCTTGGCCATCTTAAAACATAGCGCCATGCTATTAAATAAATTTATTAAGCCATATTTTGGTAAAAAACTAACCAATTCCTAACAAATTTGGCAAAGAAGTAATACTGATGCAGATTACATGTTTTAAGCATGTCAGACACATATTTTAAAAATGGCGGCTATATAGCTATTTAAGCTGAGAACTATAGATCGTCGAAACTATGTAATCAATTCCAACAAAACTTTATATTCTGGCAGCAGATATTACAACTATCAACTGTATCTACAGGGGATGGACAAAATAATATGAACACCTGACATTTACACAATATTTATTTATTAATAAGGTGTTGGGCCACCATTTGCTTTTAGAACAGCTCCAATTCTTCGTGTAATAGATTTGTAGAGTGTCTGAATAGTTTCCAACGGAATGTTGTCCCATTCTTGTACCAAAACATCCGCTAATTGCTTCAATGATGTTGGAGATGGAAATCTGCTCCTCACTCTCTGCTCTAAAACTCCCCATAACGGTTCAATTATGTTGAGGTCTGGCCAGGGATGATGTTTGATGATATTCTGATGCTTCTCAAACCAAGATTGAACTTTTTTGGCTGTGTGTATGGGCGCATTATCATCTTGGAATATGGCAGTGTTTGGCAGCAATATGCTAGTCACAGTAAGAACTTCATCATTGAGGATGTCAAAATATTCATTCGCAGTAATCCAGCCAGTGATGTGAATGGAAGGACCAGCTGAATACCACGATATAGCCGCCCAAATCATAACGGAACCTCCCCCATGCTTGACTGTAAGAAGCAGGCAGTCCGGATCGTAGGCTTCTTTTGGGGTTCTCCATACATAAACCCGGCCGTTTGTAGGAAACAATGTAAATGATGATTCATCGGACCATACCACATTCTTCCAATCATCAAGTGTCCAGGTTTTATGATCGTGCCACCACTTCTTTCGCAGCTAATCGTTGGCTTCCGTTATAAAGAGTTTCGCAATTGCAGCCCTTCCATTAATGTTAGCTTTGTGGATCTCCCGCGTACTGTTTTTGTCGAAACAGTATTACTCAAGTGAGTGTTGAGTTCTGCTGTCACTTTTGCCGCGTAGATTTATGTTGTCTGGCCACAATTCTTTTTAATGTTCGTCGGTATCTGTCAGTTAACTTTGGGTTTCTCCCACTATTCCTCTTCGCCGATGATGTTTTACCATGTTTTGCGTATGCTGTCATTACCGTGGATACTGTCGCTTGTGAAACGTTAAACAATTCAGCTGTTTTCGTCACAGACGCTCCCGCTAACCGAGCACCAACGATTTGCCCTCTTTCGAAGTCTGAGAGATCACACATTTCACCGATCGCTTGTTTTAACCGTCGCAGAACAAAGCGTATAATACACTGAAATATAACCTACAAGACTTGGCACATTAACTGTGCAATACATACGCGTCGCATTATTTACACGGAAGCAGTGTTGCCAACATGCAACAAAATGTGCTATATTGCATGGTGTTCATATTATTTTGTCCATCGCCTGTACATGGAGAATCGGTTTTCCATAATTTTGTAAGATATGACCATACCAATAAATAAAGTTTTTATGTAATATCTGGGGATTCAATTGACAGATTTCTACAAATTATGGCAAACAAATAGTACTGAAGCAGGTGGTGTAAACTGGCACGTTTTAAGTAGGCCTGGCACTTATTTTTAAAATGGTGGCTGTATAAATATTTTTGTTCAGCATATTTTATTAACGAAACAAAATGCAACTTAACTGTGTATGCTGGCAGTACCGATCATAACCATCAAACTTGTAACTACAGAGCCTCATTTCTCTGCCATTTTGTAAGATAGACCTACTAAAAGTAAATGCAGTGTTTATCTCATATCTCGGGAAACAATCAACACATTCTTACAAATATTGGCAAAGATATTTTACTGCAGAACGCCATATTAATTTGTGTAATTTTTTAAGTATGACACACTTATTTTCGGAACGACTGCTATAAAATCATTTAATTTTTGTGTGGTGTATCAACGAAACTATGAAATATATTTTAACTTAACTTTGTATATTGATAGTATACAATCATCAACTGCGCTACTTCATTACTTTCTTGTCCTCCGTTTATGAAGATTGCCCATGAAATGTATGGAGGATTTATGCCATATCTCGAGGACCAATCAACCGATTCCCACCAAATGTTACACTGGAACATTTCAACTAATGTGTACCAAATTGTGCTCACCATAAATCCTACAGAAGGCCACGTAAACGTTCATGGTTTAAATGGGTCAGGCAACGATGTTCAGAATGGCGGCATCATAAATAATTAATGGTAAGTGACACACATAATGAAAAACTTAACCAAATTAATACTAAATTTGTATACAGAGAGTATACATTAGAAGCGTCGTATACAGAGCCGCTTTTTTGGCAATTTTTAATGATAGCATATAATAAGAAAAAACATTTTTTATGCCATATGTCAGTGATCAAGCAAACAATTGCCACCAAATTCTTCACACAAGTAGTATCATGATGCTTACGAAAAAAAACAAAACTCCAAAAGACCACCTCCTACTTTAGCTGCTATACCTTGCGAACAGAATCTGTAAACATAGTTCAAAAGAATGTAACTCTCTTCTACGCTGACGACCTTGCAACACCCTGTATCATCATCCTTATGAACATCATAGTTCACACTTAGAATATCAGAATATATAGATTTGTAGGTAACTGGTAGGGACAATTGGAAATTTGAATGTTCTTGGTCATTTAGAGCTAGTGTATAATGCATGAATGACAATAAAGTTTGTTTGAACGAAATCTGTTCAGTGGTAGTCATTTTGCTGTTAAGAATCCTCAACACCAGTGGCAACATTAGCACACTAGTACTTCCGTGCATCGCCATGTTCACCTACGCATACCAAACAGCTGCGTGATATTTCTCTAAGTCCACATCCTTCAGATAATGCTTATCCACATTTAGCCGCCAACCTGTAACACAGATCCACATGAAGAAATTGAGATTTCATGTTATATATATCCCAGTAGAAAAATCTGCCGATTCCTACCAAATTTGGCAGACACGTAGTACTAAAGTAGGTCGTATGACTAAACAGGTTTTATGAGAGTTAAGAGACTTGTTTTCCAAATGGACGTTATAAAGTTATTTTAGCTTAGTATGACGTTGAAACTACGTTATCAATTCCAATTTAACTTTGTATACTGACAGTATATATATATTCAAATTTGGTTACACAAAGTTTCTTTTGTCTGCATTTTGTAAGATAGGATTAAGCTAAACAAATGTTTTTGTCATATATCTGGAAAAACAAACCAAACGACTACTACAAAATTCGGAAAACAAGAAGCGCTATGGCAGGCCATGTAAATCGATATTTTTAAGTGGCTCAAACACTAATTTTCAAAATGGTGGCTCCAAAACATTTATTATAGTATTCTTTTTCCAACAAACTATGGGACAAATTTCAACATTACTTTGCGTGTTGGCACTATCTATTGTAACCATAAAGTTTGTTTATACAGAATCTCATTTATCTGCCATTTTGTAAGACAAACAATTAACCGATTGCTACCAAATCCGGCGAAGATGTTCTGCTATGTTATACCATAGTAATACATTTGTTTTAAGTGAACCAGAATCTTATTATTAGTATGGCGGCTATATAAACATTTTAGCTTAGTATGCTATAACTAAGAAACTATTTAATGAATATAACTTTACTTTGTATACTGGCAGTATCTACAACAATCATCGAATGTTCTAATACGCAACATTTACATGCTCCAATTATGACGGTCGCGCTTGAAATAAATTGATGTTTAACACCATTTCTCGAGGACTAATCAACCGATTTATACAAAATCCTACACTCAAGTAGTGCTATATTAGGGCATGTAAACTGACGTGATTTAAGTGGGTTCAGACACTGACACTGATCTCAAGATGGCGACCATGTATATTTTCCAGGTCCGTGATTCCTATCATCCAAGACATTACACTGATTACATCCGTATTTGAGCTCCGAATCCCACCTTCGTAATGCAGTTGGTTGCACGCTAGCTTATGGTACAAGGTTTAATGGGCTCGAGTCCCGGGCAAGGCACGTGTGTATCTGTTATTGTCCCACTGCTGTTGCATATGTTGCTGGTTCCACCTCTAATAATTCTGCTTTCAACAAGAAGTTAAGGCCTACCTACTATCCATGCTTTTAATAACTTCATTAAAAATTACTCGCGTCCATGTTGAGGAAAGTAGTTACATTAGTAACTTCTTCTTGGCTGACTTTCCGAAGGAAAGATAGGCCTATGCAATCACCTGGATGTCTGACTGGAATGTATGTCCCACCTTAATAACTTTTAAATCCGAGGAAAAAAATTTCACACAACTCGGTCCAAGCATATTATTTAGCAAATGCATACAACTTTTATATTTTTCGATTTCACCGGGTACTTATCTTCAAAATGGCAGCGACCTTTTAACTGTAGGGCACCATGTTATATCTCGAGAACCATTAAACCAATTTAAACCAAATTTGGTAGGCCGATAGTGCATAAAAGGAAGCATTAAATTTAGAAAGCTATAATTCCATTGGTTCACAATTTTGGAAGATATTATACCATTAATAAATAAAGTTATTACATTATATCTCGGAAAACAATTAAAAGATTAAAACCAAATTTGGTACATTGATAGATCATGATGTTATTATTAAATATAGAAAACAATAAAATTTTCATTAAGCCACTTTGTAAGATATTGCCACATGAAAATATTAAGCTTTTACATTATAACTCGAGAACTCCTGCCAAACATGGCATATAAGTATTAATATTGAACGCCGGGTTAATACCTACAATTCAACTGTGTCAGACACTTACTTTAAAAATGGCGGCTATGTAAATATTTTAGAGTTCATTCGCTATACATGCCATACCGTTTGACCAATTTCGATCAAACTAAGTGCATTGAAAGTATCTATTACGAATATCAAATGTGTCAATATAGTCTCTTTTGTCAGCCATTTTGTATGGTAGCACCACATGAAAAATAACGTTTTTATGCCGTATGTCGCAAACATAATGTTCACCGATTCTTATAAAATTTGGCAATCAAGTAATACTATAGGTAATATAACTGGCATGTTTTAATGAGCCAGACACTTATTTAAAAATTGCTGACATACAAACCTTTTAGATCATTATGCTATATGTACGAAACTATGTACCAAATTTCAACTAAACTTTGTATGCTATCATTATTTATTACAACCATAAAATACGTCTACCCAGAGCCGCTTTTTCCCACCATTTTGAAAGATAATGGCACACGAATAAATAACGTTTTATCATATCTCGGAAAAAATCATTTGAATGCTTTTAAATTAGGCAAACATGAAGTAGTACAGAAGGTGTGTCAACTGACATTTTTAAGTCAGCTATACAGTTATTTTCAAAAATTTTCAAGATTTCAATTTAACTTTGTATGCTCAAAGTACATTTTTACAATAATAAAGCGTGTATACTCAGAGCCTCGTTTCTCCATCATTTTGTTAGATAATGCTACAGGAATAAATACAGTGTTGACATATCTCGGGAAATAATCAACCAATTCGCACTTAATTTGCCAAACAAATGGTACTCGTAGGTACTATGTTAGGCCATGTAAACGAGCATGTTTTATGTGGGTGTGACACTTATTTTCAAAATGGTAGTCATGTAAATATTTTAATGTATTATATGGAAAGTACCAATACAAAACCGTTTTGTTCTCCATTAATGAAGATAGTAGCACATGTGAAAATTGAGCTTTCATACCATTTGTCGGGGACCAATCAACAGGCTCCTACAGAATTTCACACACTGGCAGTGCTACAGTAGGCGAGGTAATCTTACATGTTGTAAGTGTTTCTAACCGAGCGAGGTCACGCAGAGGTAACTCACTGGCTTCACATTCGGGAGGGCCCGGGTTCAATTCTTGGTCCGGCCATCCTGACTACGGTTTCCCGAGATCACGCCAGGCGAATGCCTGGATTGGTTCTTAACAAAGGCCATGGCCCATTCCTTCCCATTTCCTATTCCTTGAGCGACTTGCCCTCTAATGACCTCGCAGTCGACGAGACGTTAAGCGCACACACCTACTTACCTACCCTTAAGTGTGTCTGGCTTTAATTACAAGAGGGCGTCCATATGATAAACAAAGATAAATAAGTCACATCTAGTAACATTTTAAATATTTTAATTACATTTTGTATGGTAATAGCATCGATTATAAACATCAATTACTCTTATAGAGATTCTCTTTTAGCTGCCTTATGGAAGAGAGCGCATTATGGTAGCATTCATGCCATATCCCGGGAGTCAGTGAAACTATTTCCACCTAATTCTGCACACAATTAGTGGTACGGTGAGCCATATAAAAATGTATAAGTGAAGTGACTAACACGATTGTTTTCAAACTGATGTTCCTGTAAATATTTGAGGTTGGTTAACCCATCTACCGAAACTTAGAACTGATGTTGATGCTCCGAGTTCACCTCCGTAATGCAGTTGGTTGCACGCCGTCTTACTGTACGAGGTGTTCTGAGTTCGAGTACCGGGTACGACAAGTATATATTTGTAGTTGTCTCCCTGGCATAGCTATTGTTTCTGGCTTAATATTTAATTATATCGCTGTCAACGAGACGTCAAGGCACATCTACCATATAAAATTTTAAGAACTTCATCAATATTATTTGTAGGCTCATTAGTTATATCGTTGTATCAGTAACTTATTTTTTATGTTGGGAAGATTTTTTTCCTTTCAGTTCTGCATTAGCTTTGTTGTTATAGCAATGGTGAGTTGGTTATAAAGTTATAAATTTTGTTGTTGTACATTTGCCACAACGGTTTATTTTTCGTTTATCATTATATGCAAAATTGTCTAATATTTTCTTGTCATAAACGTACGGTGGCCTCATATTTGACACAAAACTGTATTTGCATGTTGAATTTTCACCTCCAGTCCAAGTATACAGCTTCCCCCTCCTTTCCCTCCCTAAATTGAGGTAATAAGTTTTTACAAAGTGTGAAAGCTCTTACGAAGCCTCGGTAGCGCAGTAGGCAGCGCGTAAGTCTCATAATCTTAAGGTCGTGAGTTCGATCCTCACCCGGGGCAATTCCTCTATTTATATCTTCGAAATGTGTGTACGGATTATGCACTTATACATTCCAATGTATTAACGTTTTAAGGGCGTTGAACACCAAAATATTGTACCAAACGTTATTCAACTTGTGTGCATCATATCTGATGATATTATCCTCGAATAAAAAAAAAAATACACTTTATATTTTTTTAATAGTTTTGTGTTAAATCCAAAATTTTTATGTTTTCCTGCAGCCATAATTACAAATACTAACAAAGTTAAACAAATTAAAACATTTTGCAACCCAACTTATGCTGTAAACTACCACTTAACATATATGTAATCGCCAAATAACAATTTGTGCATTTTTAAAGAATGATAAAATATGTAAACATTTATGTACGTTTAATACTTTTTTCGTATATATATATAAGGCGTATTATTACATTTGATATAGCACTTATTTTCAAAATGACGTCCGTACAAATATTTTAGAATAATTTGGTGTATCTACCATAAAGTACGGCCAAGTTAGACCAAATTTTGCATGCTAAAGGCATCTGTTACAAGCTAGACACTCATTATGATAGGCGGCTATATATATTTTATTAAGCGTGTTATATCTACGAAATTATGTAACCTGTTATAGGCTTAACTTTGTATACTGGCAGTGTCTATGCAAGCATCAAATAATCTAATAGGTACATACACTGTTTCTCGACCGTTTTTGAAGGTAGTACCAAATGAAATACTAACATGTTATGCCCTATCTCGGGAAATAATCATATAATACCCACCAAATATACGCGACAAGGAATAACTTTCTATTCCATTTAAATGTAAGGGCATAGTAATATACTTTCTAAACAACAGCCATCAAAATATGTTTGATTGGTATTCCATCTGTCTCAAATATTTTCAACCGAACTTTATATGCTGGTGTATCTATGGCATTCATTGAATGTGCTCATAAATAAAAAATTTGTTCGCTATTTGTGAAAGATTGCCAAATTAAAATGTTGAGGTTTCTCACCGTGTCTCGGAGCTCAATCATCTGATTCCGACCAAATTTTACACACAAGAACTGCTATGGTAAGACATGTCAACTGTTATGTCTTAGGCGGAGCAGATGTCTTTTTAAAAAATGATGTTAATATAAATCATTTAGATTAGTATGTTATATCTGGTAAATAACTCAGCACAATTGAGACAAATTTGGTATGCTAACAGTATTCATTAGAAGAATCAATTATGCGTTCAAAGAACCTCTTTTGCCGGTCTTTTTGTTAAATAGTGCAAGGTGAGAAAATTGAACATTTGGCATATTTCCGGATAATTTGAAATAGTTTACACCAAATTTCGCACACCAGTAATGCTACAGAAGGCCACGTAAGCTTACATGATTTACTGTAAGTAGTTTCAGAAACTGATTTTTGAAATGGCAGTGGGATATAAATCATTTGGATAAGTTTGTAATTTTTATGAGATAATTTAACCAAATGCAACCAAACTTTGTATGCTGACGGTATATATTAGAAGCAGCGTATACAGAGCATCTTTTTAGCGCTTAATTAGTGGCGTGAATTTCTAACACAGATTCTTCCAACCTGAGGTAGGAGTAGCCTTACCGGGGTATGGTATGTTTTTATCATATTGACAATTTACATTGAACAGTGTTCATTTTCGTGTTAAAGTTATCCGTAGGCCTATATCGGATAGATTAATTTTATTATCAAAAACGAAAAAAAAAAAAAAAAAACTTTTGTAGTTATTATTACGTCTAAATGACATCAATATATACGTACAAATGCCCGATGCCATTTTCATCAGGTTTACATCATGAAGGCGATAAAACATAAATTGTATCGGCTATGTTGCATAATCGATTATTGCTATTATTTATAAATATTTTGCCAGGAAAGACAATGTTTAATTCCTTTTATTTCAGTGTTGTCGTTGTATATATATGTTGTGTGTTTATGTTTGCTTAATTGTACCAGACACAAGTAGTTTCAGAATAATACGCAAGACTGCGCCACTTTACTTCCCAGAGAGCAAGAGACAGCTTCATAATACGGTGGAACACATGTAGTTACCTGTGTTGTATGAGCTGGGTAATAAGGGTTCCACCTGCCCAGCGCTTCAACTGAGTTGCTGTGTGTTTGGAACTATGGACTATTGAACGTGCCCCCAGCATGTTCACCTACGCAACGACATCACACCCCAGACGAGCAAGGACTTGACACGCATAATGTGAATATTATGTCGGAGCCCTCCAATACAGTTAGAAACGGGTTTTCCAGACTACCGTATCTTAACATACTAGCCGGGCACGAACCAAACTACGACAGGAGTCTGTATTGAACTTTGCTACAGACTTTCAATTAATAAAATGATAGCGTCACTGCTGAAAGTGCCATAGGTAGATGCAGCACTACGAGAACACTGCACGCCAGTTCAGAGCTCTGCGAGTAGGGGTGATGGCGCTCTTGTAGCGCGTGCCAGTGTAGCCCTTATAGCTCCGCTCTTCTCGGGCGCAACAAACTGCCTCATATGAAGCAGGTGAATGCGTGCAGCTCTCTGGGCTTGCTATTACCCGCTCTCTAGTAAATGGAATGGTGTTGACTTCTGTCTAATAAGTTTTCTAAGGCTAGTTGCATTTGTACATTGCAGGCAGGTGATAAGGCAAGTATTCACTATTTCTATCAGTAGTATACTTATGAATAAGGTTCGCAAAAATCCTTGTTATTGAAATTATTTTAATAAATGTGACCGTTGGCTAGCTAAAAAAAATGTGTAAGCTTTCTCACTTTGCAAACAAGACGCAAAATCATTAAGAAACAGAAAACCTCACCAAAGCTCGCTTCCACTGGTGCTTACACGCTGCTTCCTTGCTCCACCCACCAATGTCCACAAGTCCTGAGAGAGGTGAGGCTATGGTCTCCTTCCTATTTAGAACAAAACATGAAGAATTTTGGTATATAAATCCTTAAGTTGCCATGAAACACTTACAATAGAAATTACTTACCGTTAAAAAATTTCTCGTATTGTTGAATGTGTAAAATGAAAGTGCGATGTTCGACTCTGTGCAAACAATGTACAGAATTGTTTACAAAGGATAACTTGCACAATGTTGTCTGATATGCATTGCGTATATGCTGAAGTAACTACGGAATTTTTCCAAATATGTTGCTAGTTTGTTGCTTCCATCTGCCAGGTCTTGCCTTCTGTGTGGGAGTGACATACATTACGCAGTGCAGCAGGAGTTGGTAACCATGTTGACCTCCGGGATGGCAGTCACTGTGTGCCTCAAGACGGGAACAGATTGCAGTTTACTAAACGTCGCTCCTGATGTCGAAGGAAGCTTGCTATTTTCGCCTCTATTGCCATCGCCGTGTCGTCCATATTTACAACTGATCCAGCCATTGTGCTCGTCTGTGCTGTGTTCGTCGTTCGTCAAGTTTTTGGTATCATTATTCATATTCCATACTTTCTGTGTGTCGTTTTTCTGGTGTTATCTAACTACATTCCTTCTCGGAATTAAATGTATGATACATTTTCTTTGTGTTGTATTGTTCTGTTTTTTGTTATCTGACTTGATTGCTCATGTTTTTATGTGTGTGTTATAGGCTTTTCGCTGTAAAGTGAGCACTTTTGAAAGCCTTCTCATTTGGAATGATAGTCAATAAGTATACATTATTTTAGCCTAAGACGTTAACTTCCTAGTGCAATGGAGTATACTATACACACTGTGTTTATTACATTCATGGCAATATTTATTTTAAAAAGTGGTTAAAGGATAAAGTACCAATGGCCTCAAAATTACTCATTTTACCGTGAACAACCTATACATTTTTGTCGACAACAGCTAACTAATGTATGTTTAATGCTATTTAATTTATTTATGTTTTATTATCTAATATATTTCGAATATAAATTAATTTTATTTTTCCTAGTAGGTTTTCTGAGCTTACAACGAAGTTTTTGCATTAGCGTATGTCCATAATTGTTCAAACAACGACGTCAGTTATTCTCGAGTCTTCAGAACAGTAAGTTGGAAGCCGGGCACACTTCACGACAATCAAATATATTCTGTTTTATTATTATCTAAATCATCGTCACAGTCTACACTGTCTTCGCATCGTACACGGCTCTGGATAATAACAACGTTGTACAGTCCGTTACATGAACGAGTACACTTTTCCAACAATTCTGTAGTTGACAGCTGTTCCCATGGATATAGTAAAGTTCAAATAAAAATAACAATCTTGGCGTCGCCTTGAGGAAGGGAACGTAGAAGAGGCAGTGTAGGGGAGGGGAGGGCTCTCCCGAACTCCGGCCGCTGAAGGGAGGGAAGCCAACTGACACTGCTAGCAATAGTAACACTCTCTAGTCCCGCACTGCTAAGGATTCCGCTTGCCTGGCGTATGAATTGCGTTGCAGTGTGTTTGTAATCCTGGTTTTTTGACGTAACTACTAAACGTACCTCCAGTATGTTTACCAGAGAAAAAACATCGTACCTCAGACGAAGAAGGAATTCTGCTTTAGAGTTGCCACCCATGCTGTAAATATTATTTTGGAACACTAAAATATAGTTACAAAGCTTATTTCAGACTGCCGTATCGTAATACATACTAACCGGACAGGAGCCAAAATACGACAGAATCCTGTACTGAACTTTGTTAGACAATTTTTATCAATAAAATGAAAGCGTCACTGCTGAAAGTGCCATAGGTAGACGCAGTACTACGAGAACACTGCACGCTAGTTTAGAGCCCTGCGCGTAGCGGCGATGGCGCTCTTATAGCGCGTGCCAGTGTGACCCTTATAGATCCGCGCTTCTCCGCCAAAATGATAAAAACTATGCAGGTCGGTGGGCCCTTATGCGACTACGTTTTTTCTACAGGTAATATGCACACTTGGAGCAGCTCTCGCCCAACCGCTCTCGGCCGTTGACACTACTGAACTGAACAACCCCACTCCTTCGTACAGCGGTTATTGACTCTCTCGATTTCCTCGAGTGAGTGAGTGTTGAGATTCGGGTGGCTCTTAACATTGAGGTCTTGAGAGCCGATGAGGGCGAAACGAGGTGAGTATGGAGCAGCGCCGGAATGAAAGGGCGGGAAAACGGGATATCTTAAAAAAAAACCCTCCTACAAGTGACTTCGTCCGGCACGATTCCTATACGCATAAAAGTCGGGAGCCGCCCCAACGAGAATCGAACCGAGTTCACCTAGATGGGAGGCGAGCAGTCTAACCACTACACGAGCGCGATTACCACCAAAACAGTTGGGCATGATTGAAATTGACAAAAAGGCTTTTGGGTATCGTACTTGCAACTGCATGACAGTGCGTTCAGTGTCATCATGAATCTATACATATTACAAAACTCAACGTCTCTCTGTCTGTCTATTTGTAAGTGCGCTTATCACTCGAGAACCACGTATCCTATTTACATGTTTAAAAAAAATAGCTATGTTCTCTGGCCAAGTATTAGTATATATTTTATTACGTAAAGAAACGTGAGGAATAAACAGTGACGATAATACTGAATCAAGTCGGAAAAACGTTGCCTCCCAGTGCGCTCTCTTGCAATGCGCTGTCTAAACCGTTAAAGACGGAACAATAACACGTAGAAAAGAATAGTGCAGAATTAAAAAAACCTATAAAAAACTCCGCGGTAGAATATATCTATCTATAACAGAGAAATACTAATAAGCGTTTTTACCATTTATTTTCTCAATAAATAAATACGTAAAATTCAAGCTGTTGTTTTCCCATCAAAAACATAAAATTTATCAAAGAAAAATAAATTTCACAAAAACTGTTTACCGAAGAGTCGGTTGACCGTATGGTGCAGAAAAGAGTGTGTATTAGCTAATTTGATATTTGCATAGATACTTCCAGTATACAAAGTTAAGTTGTGATTGATTACATCGTTTCGTAGTTACATAGATTACGTAGTAACGTAGTTTCGTAGCATACTAAGCTAAAATGTTTATAAAGTCGGCATTCTGAAAATAAGTGTCTGCCACTTTCAAAACATGTAAGTATGTTTAAATTTAAAACATTTGTCTAATGATTATTTATCTCATAACTAACACTAAGTAAAATTCAAATTTATTTCAACCAAAACCTAAACCTTAATTCTGTAGTCGACGCGAGCGGAGCCGAGGGCACAGCTAGCCCTGAACAAGATAACCAAAGAGGCACCAACCAGTGGCGAAGTTAACAGCTGGAGTAGGACACCATGGTCGGGAAATTATCACACACTATATTGCTGACATTTTTCATAATAAATATACGTAATGTACAGACGACACAAAAAGTTCATGAATTTTGCAACATGTGGAATATTTGCAGACACCTGCCGTCAAAGGATTTATACAAATGTATTTCCGTTGTAGGTCTGTCCAGATAAAATACTCTTCTCAAGGTGCGTTATGTGGATATTTGTGCAATTTCGATATCAACAATCCTTACCAAATTTACACTTATTGCCATACAAATTTGTGCTCTACTGATGGACATAAAATAAAGAATGGATATGAATATAATGACACTAAGACAAAGATACGTCGACCTGCGATACAGAGAAAGGCCACCTTCAACACAGAGCCTCGTTTCTCCGTCATTTTGTAACATAGCGCCACATCAAGTTTCTATTTTATAAATCGGGGAAACATCAACCGATTCCTCTCGAATTTGGCATATACGTAGTGCTGCGGCAGGCCATGGTAATTGGTACAGTTCATTCAAGGTTCCTTCAAACTTTTATGAAGCCCTGCTGAAGTTCTATTTCCAGGATTTTTCTCCGCCTCATGCGAACAAAGATGAACCGAGTCTAGGAAATTACAGCCAAGGGACTGCGCACCGCATTCGCGCACACTCAGTTCAATAATATTTTGCATAGGAACTATTTCTTACAAGGCCGCATACCAACACACCTATCTCTCTCTGTTTTTATAGAAAAATATTTAGAAACGAAACATATTAATTTATACGCAAATACAAGTTCAGTTAAACTAAAAATGAAATACATTTATGCTAACTCAAGTTTGAAATGCTTGTGTTACGTGGCATGTTGACGTCACAACCAAACACGTCCAACTTAGGGAGATTCTTCAAAGGTTTTATTCAAAAGTGTGAAGATACTGCGAATAGACAAAATGATTTAAGTAGGTCAAAAATATATTTTCAAAATGGCGGCCATATTGGTTTATGTAAGAGGAAGAGCAAGCTCATTATTTATATTAGTAAATTATTTTTTTTTTTCGTAATAGAATATTATTAACCACTAAAACATTCAGTAATTCACATAAATATCCACGAGTGTGGTGGTAAGTAATTAGGTACTGAAAAAAAGAAATGTTCGTAGTAAAAGGAAGGTTTCAGGATACCTATTTTTTTACCTTTTTCCCCCCCGTGAATTAGGAGAAGTGTTCTAGCTGTGCAAGCAGGTTTAATGGGTGCAATAACATATTAATTTTCTTAACGATAAAATGGTGGAAAACAAAAACAAACACAAGAGCATTCTCAGTCACTATGTAAAAATCTAGTGACAAACAGACACGCGGTCAATTTTTCACCTTTTAATAAATGTATGGCTAATAGAAGAGCTAATTTGAAGCTAACGTTACAAACATACATCATAGATGTCACAGGTACAAAACAGGCTAAATGTTATTGAAACCCACGACATTTCGGCTCAAAAAGAAATTGGCTGCAATTGGCCACATACGTAAGGATGTGAAGACTAGGTAATCAAATTATGTTTCTGGACAAATATAGGATTCTTTACATATTAATCTACATAAAATAAACGATGTCTTCCTACTTATAAAATACCGGTAACATTTTCTTAAATAACTCTTGACACTGCATTTTACCGTGCAATATTAAAATTTTCTCATAATATTTTTGTACATTACGTAATTTTCTATAAACCACCTAATAGTTACGACCTAAAGCGTGAAAAAGTAATAAACTTTACAGGTCGACTTTGACGGAACTTAGTTAACACACTGATTATTATAGTCGCACTTTGGTATTTATGTTAACGTTGCCTGTTCACTTGCGTAAATAAATCAAATTCCTTATTAAGCGCTTGTTTATATTGAGAAAACTATTTAATCTAATCAAATAAATACGAACAATTTACTAATTTGTTAGAGTTAATACTCTGCCTACTGTGACGCATAACTAGAAGAGGAGTGAAGATTTTTGGACGGATCTTAACAACCAGGTCTTCAGAGACAATTAGAGTTAAACGAGGTAAGTTTGGAGCAGCACCGGAATGCAAGGGCGGGGAGATCCCCGAGAAAACCCACTGACCAGCCGCATCATCCGGCACGATCACAACATGCAAAAATTCCGGGAGCTACCCCACCGGGAATCGAACCATGCTCGCCTTGCTATGAGGTGAGTGCCCTAGCCGTTACACCACCGCGGCAACTGTACGCAACTAAAAGGAACTTCTGTTCAAGGAGATTGGCACTCCCAATATTAGTTACAAATAATAATCAAAATATTATGAATCAACCATTTTGAACATGTGAATAAATCGTTTTACTTTACAATTTTTAAGTCCCTAAACGGAAGCCCGGAGCTATATTCGTTATGTTTTCACACATTATACGTAATATTCGTGACCAGGCAACAGGATTGACAGATTCGGCCTTCGTCAGTCATTGGGACATAAGTATATTTCAAATAACGCTCAGTCCATATTTCAAACATGTTCTCATCACGTGCCTGCCAGAAAAGTCCGTAAATCAGTTTCACGACGAAATAAGTTTTTGATGAGCAAAAACTATTTGCAACAGCAGTAAATATTCTGAACCCAATTCACACCTCGACAATATACGCTCTTCTCTGTTACTTGAGCACTTACGAAAGCCTGGCTAATTATCTACTTTCCTTCTCGATCTGTATCCTTTCTATACATATAATTTTTTTTTACACAGTAATGTCAGGCATGTATTGGAGATTTGTGGGAAGGGTGGGGAGGCTGGCTTCCACTCCCCCCGAACGGGCATATCAAAGCGGTGACAAGTCACCCTTACTGCACTTCCCCCTCTCACCACGAACTCGACGTCCCTGGGGGAAGAATACACAATGGTTATAAATATGATTTTAAATTTTTCTCCATAGCTGGAAATTATGTAGTCTTGTTTAAAAATTCGTGTCATAATGGAATGTTGGATGTAGTTCGTGTGTTTTATCCAGTTTCTGGCAAGTGTGTATTTCAGGATTTAGATGGAAGATTTTTTGAAGTAGTTGTTTTCAAAGACTACAGGCATGGCTATCATTGTGACTTATTTATTAACAGCCTGTATGAAATAATGTCAGTGAGGTTACTGGTGAAAGGGGGTGTAGGGATTGTTATGACTTAGAAAAAACCTATACGTTTCATTTATTATGATACGTTAACGAAACATGACTGGTTTTTTAATCGTGTACATGTAGTTTACTGTGATAATCCCTAATGGGACTTTGAGAAAAGGCCAACGATTAAGGAAGAACACTATGATGAGCCTGAAACTGTATACATCTCGTCTGATGGTGGAGGTGAAGCTTATCAGGCCTGAGGGCAAATGAGTAGGATGGTTTTGAAGTGTGTGATACTCAGAAGGCAGACACGTATACTTTTTATTGGCATAATTCTTCGTAAGTTTTGAACTCAGTTAATTGTTTTTCGAGATATGACACTAAAATTTTATTTTGTCATGTGGCACTATCTAACAAAATGACGAAGAAAATAGCTCTGTGTAGAGACAGTTGAAGGCGACAGTAAATATTGCCAGCATGAAATGTTTAAATTTGATATAAATTAGAAAATTATTACATGATTTCTTAGGTGTTGTATATTCAGCTGAGATATTTATATGGTTGTCTTTTTGAAAATAAGTGTCTGACCCAGCATAAAAAATATCAATTTAAATAACCTTCCATAGCAGTACAGAGGAACCTGGCTTTGTAAGAACCTGATGTAGTGAGAAACCTGGGTTTATGACAAAAAAGTGGCTGGCCGTTCACTTTTTCACCCATCTCTGTCTTCGTGAGAAAATACGACAACTTTTTCTTTAGCTCTCATATCCGTAAATGAGAATTCACCACCTTATCACCTCTACTCGTGAGAAATATCCAAAGACAACAAACAATGGACACATGACAAATCAACCTCGTGTCTGTGAAGTTAACCAGTTTTGAAAATGTTGTCGGGAGAGCAACGACGTTAACCCCGATGTTTGCATCAATGGACTGCAGATTTACCGTCTCTTTGTCTGGTTACAGCCCTTGTGACGTGTTCAATGTCGACGAGACATCTTGGTTTTACAAATGTCTCCCCACTGCAACGCTTGCATTGAGGGGTGATCAAAGCCCCGGCGGCGAATATAGTACTGCTCCTGGGTGCCAACATGAGAGGGGTCGGAAAATTACACTTTTTGCTGATCGGGAAATCCAAAACAACGCGCTGTTTTAAAGACTTTGCCGGTAAACTACAAAAACAGTGAAAAAGCTAGGATGATGCAGGATATTTTCACGGTTTGGCTGAAAGGTCTCAAAGGAGAAATGAGTTTCGGGAACAAGGGCGAACTGGAAAGGTAAGGGCCCAGTGGGAAGCAGTCGTGGATTCAGGCTTCAGTTTTTTTTAGTGGGAAAGTAGAGGTGGGGAATGTGCTACCAAGAGGCCTGGTATATGGAAAACCCAGAGAATATTTTTTTTTCGAATTAGAGACTTAAAAATGACTTTTTAAGTTTACACAAAGCTTCTGTAGATAATATATTAAAATAGACTTTAACGTTGAGCAAAATTTTGCCTTCCTTATTTGTATCTATTCACACCATGACGGGGCCGCGGTTTATGGAGCAGCAAGAGCGCTCGCCTACCACCAAGGTGAACCGGGTTGGATTCCCGATGAGGTCGCTCTCGGATTTTCGTACATAGGAATCGTGCCGGACAGTGCTGATATTCAATGTGTTGTCTCAGGGATATCTCGGTTTCCCTTGCCCTCGCATTCCGGTGCTGATCCACATCCATCTCGCATCACCTTCATTGGCACTCAAGATCTGGTTGTTTAAAGTAGCCCAAACCTCTCCTATTTTATCCCATGGCTTTTAACTTCATTATTACACACTCTTAATGGACCAGACTAGATTAAGATTTGTTTCTGTGTTTGACGCCGAGAAGTGTGGAAGCGATAAGGGCGATACTGCCACGTGCATCAAGTGCCTCATTGACACTAAGCGCAAAGCTCTGAGCTGGCGTGCACTGTTCTCGTGCTTCATGTTCCAATGGGACTTTCAGAGGCGACCCTATCATTCTATCGGTGTAAGATCTGTAGCAACGTTTAATACATGCTCCTATCATAACTTCGCTCGTGTCTGTGCAATCTGCTTTAAAAAACCGACATTCCAAAGAATCTGTCTTTAACCATGTTGGAGAACTACAAAATTATATTTGTAGCATGCGTGATATCTTGAAAGTACATTCCATCCTTGTCTGGGGTATGATTTCTTTTCGTAGGTGAACATATTGGTGACTCGTCACACAGTTAGGTCAAAAACACGTTTTTCAAACACGTTGCAGCGTAGTTGAAGTGCCATGTTGACGACCGCCTAATTGTTCGTTTAAACTGTTTCCTTACGTTCTGTAATGTAGGTGCACGGAAGTTTCTGGCAGCGAGGGCGTAGCTGGGACTTCGTACCCCCAACCGCCAAACTCGACTTGTCTGCCCCTGTAACAAGGGAATGTCTTCCGGTTAAGCGGGCACGGGGCCGTACAGTATAGGCAAACGCAGGCCGCCTTCCGTCACTCACTGGCCAGCGACTCCAGTAACGTCAGTTATTGTCCCGGTACAACTGACGAGCGCTGAGGATCACTGCACTGGTTTCCACGCGCCGCTGACCAGCGCCCTGTACGAGGCTTTGTTGAAAACTGAGAAGACTGAGTTTGCTGGTGCCCTAGAGGTTATGCAGTGTCAGTGAAACACGATTATGTGGCCGATCCAAGTTGTCCCAGGTTCTCCGACATATTCAACATGTGCATATGGCAGGATTATTAAATACAAAATAGACCGTACTGAAATTCCGAACAAAAGCTCTACAAAAATAAACTCAAAACAGAGTTATAATTGCTAGAAAAATGGCATTTATGTAGTCAAACAAATATTAATAACTGTTTTTATATGCAAAATAATTCTTTTAACTCAAGAGAAAAATAAGACAATTCTGAAATTCTTAATTAAATTCCTTTTATATTAACGAATACTACTGCCGAGCGTTGGGAAGCGATGAAGCTATTGTCGTTTACTGCTTGCTGTTCCCTTAAAGGCCATTTTACACTATCAAATATTTTTAAAAAATTCAATTCATTGAGCTAAAAAAGCACTCCATTTGCCTTTCTGTTAATAGCATTCAATATGCTTTCAAGTATCTACATTAAAATTTATCAGTTTTTTTTAATGAAACCAGTTTAGAAAATACCACAAGTAAATTTTTAGAAGTAGGGTCTATCTATCCTTGTTTTCAAAATTTCACAGGTGCATCCACCGATGTATACAAGACATTCGAAAATTACTGTTTCGGTTGAGTCCGGTTAAATAGATTAATCCACCAATTCAACCGGCCTGAAAATTCGGCGGATCTGGTGGATATGCACCAAAATATCAACCGACGAATTTTCGATTGCTTTCTCTTGAAAATAAAAGGTAACGCACCCTCAACTCGTAATTTTAAGGTATTCCAAAATATGCAAAAGTAATTCGGACGTCGAGTTTAAAAGGACGATGAAAATGTTAGAAATTGTGTGTAATGTCATCGATATGGGCCTGAAAGCAGACGAAAACACCGCTAAAAATCATCCTGCTGTTCTAACGTCTCAACCAGTGTGCACCTGCGCATCCACCACTGGTGGAGCCATCGATGAAAACACGGTATGACTCATGCACGACACGAAAATAATTGGTTAAACCACAGAAAATTTTCTTCACTCTATTGCACATTTTCTTTTTTAAAAATATGCATCCTTATTTTGTTTCATCTTTAAATGTGAGCACACAAGATTACTTCCATTAATACAGCTTTTATGCTGTGATAAACGATTTAAATTTTGAAATCAAGAAAATATAGAACTAGTTCTAAAAGAAAATCTTGAAGGAAAATGAGCCACTCAAGAAATTGAAAGAGAAAATGGCCGCGATTATGACTTTTCTATGACGTTATATAGTATTCAATGAATTGAATTAAAAAAAAATTAAAGATTATTTGGAGAAAAAATTGATCGTGTAAAAGGGTCTTTACTGCCCGAACACTGATAAACAGTCAGTGATTTCGCTGCTCATCAGCAGTAACGGAAGGCTAGGCCCTTCCAGCCACTTGCAGCCACGTTACCAACACCAAAATAAAATGGATATTTATCCGTGTTTAAAAGTATAAACTTATGAACAACCAAAATAACTTTGCTGAGTTTGTAGCTACGAGATGGTTAGAAATATAATATCAGTTTTAAAATATAGCAAATTACACAAAGACATTTTTCTAACTTCACTCGATAGTTGCAGAGTTGCAGTCCTGCTGCACTTGATGGTTTGTGTCTCGCCTGGTATTATGTTAACCGAGACGAAATCGTTAACTTCGATTTTCTTTGTTAGACAGACGTTAAAAATACAAAGGTGTTTAAACAAATGAGGATCGCCAGTCTTCATTGCCTAGTTTTAGAAAGAATTGTAACTCAACCCCGAAAATAATTTATACCAATTTCCAACTGAATGAACAGTAGAAAACAAAAACTTAAGAAAAATGAAGTTATCTAAACGATGTTTACCTTGACGAAGATAAGTTGCCTAGATCAGGGATGCTCAAACGGTCGATCGCGATCGACCGGTCGATCGCGAGAGCTTTAAAAGGTGATCGCGGACATATGTCCACATTCCCTCAAGAAATTAAAAATAAGCGCCTTTCGTCGGTCACTCGTACGGCGACACTGTGATACGTAATAATAAAATGTAAAGTCACGCCGACTGGAACGCTGCGCACCGCCGGAGTTGTCGGCGCGGCTTAGTATTGTTTGCTCCCATTGTTCGTAAAGAACGGCTTTCTGGATTAAGAAACCGCCTTGCGAGTTTTATTCCGTTTTGGCAAGTTTGGTAAAATCAAACAACAATTTTATCCGTCACCTGGAGCGCTAATCGTTATGAGAGTACACCTTCGCGCTAATCGTTATGAATATTCTCGCTAGGTCGCGCTCTCTTCGAAAAATGGCGGCAACGATTTACAAAATGTTAACATAACCTGATCAAAGTGTACTCGGTATAGTAGCACGCGAGTGTGGCCGGGGCTTAACAAAAAAAAAAAAAACATACGTAGGTCGTAAGAGCGACAGGCTTACCATCTGTCATGTTAGAGCTCAGTTCTACCCCCTTACTGTTTTTTTGTCGATCGCTTACCCCCCCTCCCCCCACTTTTTTTGCTGTCGATCGCTGATGGTATAAGTCTGAGCACCCCTGGCCTAGATGGTCTCATCAGGGTAGCCAATATCTGAACTCATAGCTTTTACTCGTGTCGATGTGTTTTGACGAATGCTGTTATGTTGGCAATTATCTGAGACGTGTTTACATTTAGAAGCTCAAAATAAGAGCTCGACGTAATGCATGGTAGTGTCGCTTCTCTACTTGACTCGCTCTGTGGGCGAACTAGGCGACTGCCCGTGGCAGCAAGCTGCTGGGGGTGAGAGGACGGCCGTCGTCATATCTCACATGCTTTACTCTTATGTTATGAAAAAAAGGGGGGGGGGATTATCATTACTTATCGGATTACTATTTTTTTACTTTCAAATAAACAGTCATTTTTAAAATGTACTTACACTCTTAAGATGAGTATGTAATGAAACATTTTCTGTGAAATAGTTGTTTGCGCGAATACGCATATCTCAGTAAATAAGTTTTCTGGGAATACGACTTATTGCCATGAAAGGGAATTTTTTTTTTACTAGAACTCCCTATTTTTATTTTTATCATATAAAGCATATTCATGGAGAAAAAATTGAAATGGGTTGAATATCTTATTTTTAAAGCTTGCGTATGCAATTCTTTAAGCGGGAAGATTAAATTACGACTATACAGGTGTAGTTTAATCTGTGGGCTTTCACCGCGTGTAATAAAGCGCCATTATTACTGATATAATATGCACAGTAGAGCATCACGAAGGAAACACTGCACGCCTTGCGCGTAGAGGCGATGAAGCGCCAGGGGTGCATGTGAATATCGCCCGTCTTTGATATTGAACGCGCAGATACATACTCCTCTTAAATCAAAACAGTAAAAAAATTTTTGAATCAGCGAATTTGACAGCAGCCCTCTTCAAAAATGCTTCACTTGAATCAGTAAAATTTTATTTCAGTTGCTGGTATTCGCTGATTAGGTAGTGTGATTTATACTGATTCCTAGTGAGCTGCACCAGCCTACCAGTTAAACCTCAGTGCAGTACACTGATTCGCCAGTAGATAAAAGATAATTAATTGGTAATTTAGTCAAATCATTATAGTGATTAAAATCAATGATAAGGTTTCAGAATGATTAACGTATGAGTAGTGTATATATGAAGTTTCTGGTGCAACGGCTGTGGCTGTGGTCTAGTGGTGCCATCCGCCATGACGTCACAATCAGGACTGGCGGACTCGTTCATCTCCCCCCTCTCCTCACCGAAAACACGCCCGGCCCTTCCAGCGACCCGTAACCCTAAAAATGATTATGATAAAAAATATTTTAATAAAACATTAAAATGTATTGCCTGCCACTTTGGATTGATAATACAATTATATTGGTTAACAATATCGCTGCAGATCATACACTGAAGAGCCAAAAAAACTGGTATAGGCATGCATAAGCAAATAACAGAGGTATGGAACCAATCTGATAGTAAGACGAGTGGGTGTTGTGTTTGAGGGTGTGGGATAGTAATTCCAGTAGGTGTTGTGTTTGATGGTGTGGGATAGTAAAAATAGTAGGTGTTGTGTTTGAGGGTGTAGGATAGTAAGTCGAGTAGGTGTTGTGTATGAGGGTGTGGGACAGTAAGACGAGTAGGTCCTTTGGTTGAGGATGTGGGATAATAATTCCAGTAGGTCTTGTGTTTTATGGTGTGGGATAGTAAGAATAGTAGGTGTTGTGTATGAAGGTTTCGGATAGTAAGTAGGGTAGGTCTTGTGTTTGAAGGTGTGGGTTAGTATGTCAAGTATGTTTTATGTTTAAGGTTGTTGAATATTAATTCGAGTAGGTATTGTGTTTGAGTATGTGGAGTAGTAAGTCGAGTAGGTGTTATGTTTGGAGATGTAGGTTACTAATTCGAGTTTTTTTTATGTTTGAAGGTGTGGGATATTAAGTCGAGTAGGTGTTGTATTTAAGGGTGTGGGACAGTATGTCGAGTAGGTGTTGTGTTTGAGGTTGTATGATGGTAATTTGAGCAGGTGTTGTGTTTGATGGTGTGGGGCATTATGTCGAGGTGGTATTGTGTTTGAAGATGATGGATAGTAAGTCAAGCTGGTGTTGTGTTTGGCGGTGTAGGATTGTAAGTCGAGTAGGTATTGTATTTGAGAGTGTAGAGTTGTAGGAGTAGGTGTTGTATTTGAGGGTGTGGGATAGTAATTTGAGTAGGTTTTGTGTTTGAGGGCGTGATATAGTAAAACGAGTAGTTATTGTGTTTGAATGTGTGAGGTAGTAAATCGAGTAGGTGTTGTGTTCGAGGTTGAAGGATAGAAATTCGAGTAGGTATTGTGTTTAAGGATGTTGTGTATTAAGTAGAGTAGGTGTTGTGTTTGATGATGTGGGATTGTATGCCGATTGGGTATTTTGTTTGAGGGTGTGGGACAGTCAGTCGAGTAGGTGTTGTGTTTAAGGTTGTAGGATAGTAATTTGAGTAGGTGTTTTGTTTGATGGTGTGGGATAGGAAGTGGAGTAGATGTTGTGTTTGGTGTTTAGCAATTTGAGTAGGTGTTATGGTTGAGGTTTTGGGTTAGTAAATCGTGTAGTTAGTGTTTTTGACGGTGTGGTGTAGTAAAGTACGGGATGTGGGTACTAGTCCCTGTGCTCGCAAGGTGTAACATTTTTCCGTGATTGATACGTGAAATATTTTTTTCCCTATTCTCTGTTGTTAGTTGATCACATTTGTTTTGTAGAAGGAAACAGATAATTTTATGTCTACTTCTCAATAAAGTAATTTGTATTGCAAGCTCATGATTTGTAATATTGCAAATATATGTTTTGCTGTTTATCAATAAAATTGTTTGTAATTTTAAAAAGGATTTTCTTGGCCACTGGGTTTTTAAGGATTTGTCTTGTTAAAGTACAAACAAATTTTTCTGTGGGTCTTCTAATAGGATATTCTTTTTTAGAATGTCAGTTATGAAATACATCTATTAAAGTATCACTTCGTATACTAATTAAACAAATGAGACTGTTCTTGTAAACTCACCAATAATATTATAACTAAGATAATCATTCATCGATGTTTGATCGCCTATAAATACAACTACATAACGGAATGATCTCAGCGAATGGGTAACTACTCGAAGAAGAGTTAGTTGTCCACTCATAGTGACAGCGAGTAACTGTTCAGTGTTTGGAGCGACGGAACTGAAAGTGATATATTCGAACCATGAACTGGACACAGTCAACAAGGGAAGGGTGGGAGGAGATTGGGTGTCTCTTATCATCAAGATCTTGAGAGCCAATGAGGACGAAAAAGGTGAGCACGGAGCAGCGCGTTATTGAAGGGGCGGAGGAGACGTGAGAATCCTGAGAAAACCCGCAAGCCAGCGGCATCGTTCTGCACGATTCCCACGTGCGAAAATCCAGGTGCGACTCTGCCGAAAATCGAACTCAGTTCGCCCAGGTGGGAGGCGAGTAGTCCGACTACTATACCACCGTGGCCCCCATAGACAAAAAGCACAGACAATAACAGTACCAATTTAAAAGTTTTATTTTAGAAAATTATTTCAATGAAATTTTATTAGTTTATTATTCAAATATAGTCTCATGCAATAGATCCCCATAAAATGTGTAAATAACATAATTTTAATTAAATATGTTAGACATCAGACTCATAAGAACGAGTCAAAGGAAAATTAAATACGTTTATTAATAATCAGCAAAATACAAAAAAGGTGAACGCGCATGATTATACAGGTAAAGCAAAACTCTGGCAACAACGTAAAGCTGTGAAAAGAGGTGACAATTAGCTACAAGATTTTCATCGGTTTAAGATCTCCATTCTTCATCATAAGAATATCCACGAATCCTTTTGAAGTAGCCTCTTAATTATTCCAAAAAATCACCCTGAAAATAAATTTTTGGAGGAATAGTAGTTCTAATAATATACAATTTCGGCCTTTATATTAACATAAGTTTTCTGTTTCATTTGTTGAGAGGATAAAATGTATACTCCATTCACTGTTACTTCCAACTTTTCTAAAGCCCTACAGAAGTTCTACTTCCAGGATATTCCTACGCCTCATTCAAACAAAGCTTAGAGAAAATAGCACGAAAGAGCTATCGCACAACATTCGTACGCACTCAGTGTAAACATATTTTGCATAAGAACTATTTTTTACTAGGTATTACCAACACACATACTTTATCTACCTATATTAAAATTAGTTATGCATGAAATATTAAAATTTATAGGTAAAATTATAAGCAAAATTTTAATTTCACAAAAAGTAAGAACCTTTTATGATAACAGAAGCATAAAATGCTTGTCATACGTGACATATTTAGGAAACAACCAAACACGTCAGACATGGGTGTTTTTTCACAGGTTTAATTCAAAAAGTGTGAAGAAACCGCGAATTTTAATATATCCAGTACATGTAGGACGGCGGAGGAGATAAACCTAAGCAATGTTTTTGAATAAAATATTTCCCAAACATCCCTAAAATAATTGCAACTGTAGTACATAAAAACTAAGTGAAATTAACTGTCAATACACAAGTCATTCTCATAATATAATATATTACTGTACCGTATGTTATAGTAAGGAAGCTAAATTTGTTTCTAATAGATTTTTCCGAGTGTAAATTGTGCATTTTGAATACTAATACTACTTTATTTAGAACTTTATCATTCAATTTATGTGCAGTTAATGTCATTATTTTGCTTTGAAATTCTTGCATCAGAAATAGGTAACAGACCACCATGAAAAAAATAGCACCTTTCAAATTTTTCATTTAAGAAGTAAATTGTACTTGTAAAAGTGATTTCCATAGCGTGGATTATTGCTGTAATTTGTGCGACTATAAAACCTATACATGTGAAAATGGTATGTTACAAAATGAAATAAATAATTTCATATTTTTTGTGTATATGAATTACTTCAGCAAACAAACCCTTTACTTTTACCTTAATTTAAATTATTCACTGCTTAAGAAACAGGGTTGCTTAACAGGAGGTGTTGGGAGCAGGGGGTGGGGGGAATTGGGACATACCATTCCCACCCCCACTCTTCACCTCCCGAAATGAAAATAAAATTTGAAAAATAATTAAAACATATATATATATATTAATATATAAGGAATGTGTGGTCCCCCTTGAACATGAATTATGTATATAGCATTTTGTGGTTCCATATCTGTATGTTAGCCCATTGATTGTAAACATTTTTTGAACTAAACATAAGTAAACTGATATCTTACATTTTTTCACATAGGAGGTTTATAACACGAAGGAGGTTTATAGCATTTTGTAGTTCCATCCGCGTGTATTAACCCATTGGTTTTGAATAATTTTTTGTACTATATTTTTTAATAATATGGCTGTCAAATTTTTTCCAAAAACAGAGATTTGAAATTGCTTCCCACAGCCTTCGTTTTTAAGTAGGAAACCCCTGGCTACGCCCGTGTTTCAGGAGCTGCTAGTAAGAAAGTGGAGATAATAATCTCCACATTTGTACTGTGAAACATTTCCCGCGATACAATTGGACACTGAATGGGAATTATGCGAGGCAACCCGAGCGGCGGCGACAATGCCTGTTTGTAACAATAGCCGCTTGTATCGGTTGAACCCGGAGTTTTGTTCCATACCTGCAGCTAGGCTTGCATGTATTATCGCGTTACCGCGCGAGGGGGGAGCATTATGTGAGTACAATGTGTTCCGGTAGCGAAGGCGGGGTTTAGGATTGCGAGGGCTGTATTTAAACTAGCGTGTGCCATCGCTCGCGACGCACTGTAAGATCGCACACACGCACTGCAACGCGACTGGTTAAGAACGCAACATGACTGCCGGACTTCTCTACGCCTGGCTGCTGATTGGTGTGTTGGAGATGTGCCTCGCCACTTCACCCGACGCCAATGCTGTGAGTTGATGACTGCTCGTATTAGTCTGGAGCTGACATTAAAAAAAAAAAACTACTATTTTAGGGTGACCAGATGTCCTGATTTTAGCAGGACAGTCTTATTATCCACAGCATCGTCCAGCGGGATGCGAAAAGTCAAATTAACTGTTTGGACAAGGGAACAAATTGGTGTAGTGGTCAGACTACTCGCCTCCCACCTGGGCGAACCAGGTTCGACTTCTGGCGGGGTCGCTCCTATATTTTCGAATGTGTGAAACGTGTTGGACGATGCATTGCTCGGCGGGTTTTCTCGGTGATCTCCCTGCCCTTACATTCCAGTGCTGCTCCATACTCACCTCGCTTCACCCTCATCGGCTCTCAAAACCTCCACTTCACTCCACGTCTTTGGCCGAGTGTCTTGCGAAAAGTCCTGCCTTTTACACACAAGCAACCCTGAAAGTTTATATTATGTAGAAACGCAGTGAGTTTTATGAACTGATTTTACAAAATAACAATTTTGCTGCGTGCCATTCATTATGTCTGAAAATATATTTCAAACAAATATAAATGTTTAACTGTTCTAATAGTATTTGTTAACATAAAATTTAACTGAAATAATGAGTTTGATTTACATAAATATTTTATTTCGATATACTATTTTTAATTGTTCGATCACAGTATTTAAAGTACTGTCATGCCTGGAAGTTATCCACATTTTTTTTAAACCACGTTTTTTACGACAAGTTTCCTGCTTCATTTATTAAAACATCTGCCAACGCCATTATTCAGTTCAATGACAGCAGGAAACACACAGCCAGCTTGGCCACGTTGTATATCCCACAGTCGACTATTTTGTGCAGTTTTTCTCATAAAGATTCTTTACTCGTCTATGATTCTTTGTGGTTTGGCAGAGCAGCACTAACACTGCACAGTCAATGATTCTTTGTGGTTTGGAAGAGTAGCAGTAACACTGCACAGTCTATGATTCTTTGTGGTTTGGCAGAGCAGCACTAACACTGCACAGTCTATGATTCTTTGTGGTTTGGCAGAGTAGCACTAACACTGCACAGTCTATGATTATTTGTGGTTTGGCAGAGAAGTACTAACACTGCACAGTCTATGATACTTTGTGGTTTGGCAGAGTAGCAGTAACACTGCACAGTCTATGATTCTTTGTGGTTTGGCAGAGCAGCACTAACACTGCACAGTCTATGATT
>NQII01001169.1:409535-419856 GCA_002778355.1 Clitarchus hookeri
TATTAAAATTAAATTGCTGTATTAGATTTTACAAATATTATAGTACCTGCTGATTTTAACAAAAAATCTGAAATTTCAAAATTCTTGGGGCACCTCTTAACCATAGACTAGAGAGAAAATATTTTACGCTATTACTTATGAAGCCTACCCACAACTTTCCCCGTGTATTCCATTACAATTGTCGAAAAATGATTTTTTCACTCCACCCTACTGCACAGTCAATGATACTTTGTGGTTTGGCAGAGTAGCACTATCACTGCACAGTCTATGATTCTTTGTGGTTTGGCAGAGTAGCTCTAACACTGCACAGTCAATGATTCTTTGTGGTTTGGCAGAGTAGCACTTACACTGCACAGTCTATGATTCTTTGTGGTTTGGCAGAGCAGCACTAACACTGCACAGTCAATGATTCTTTGTGGTTTGACGGAGTAGTACCAACACTGCACAACACGTCGCACCTCTAATGCAAGGCAGTCGTTACTTAAAATATCTTACATACTGTAAATTAAAGTAAAATAATGGTGACTCTTTAAGTAGAGTGGAGAGATTTGGGCGGCTCTTAACATCGAGGTGTTAACATCTGATGAAGGTAAAGCGACGCCGGATTGCAAGGGAGGGGGAAACGGGATATCCCCAAGAAAACCCGCCTACCAGTGGCATCTTCCGGCACGATTCCCACATGCGAAAGTCCGAGAGCGGCCCCGCCAGGAATCGAACCCATTTTCCCTAGGTGGGAGGCGAGTAGTCTAACCACTTGCCTACCGTGGCCCTGTTATTTTTTTTAATATTTTCAAAGTACTGTGTAAGTGAAGGGCTTTGAAGTTATAAAACTGTTTTATACACTGTGTCGTTCCCCACGATAGCATAATCAACTGGATTCAAACTTGAATCAAGCTAGATATGGCAATCCTGCAATCTCGCAGCAAGCTTGTTGTGTAAGCCAGCAATCTTTATCAAGCTAACTAGTCCCTATGCGTCACGTTTGAAGAAATCTTGATTAGTTACACTTGCCGCAATCTTGCTGTGATACGGTGCAAGTGTAAATCAATTCATCTTCAAGCTTGTAATCAGTAGGGATTTGCCAGTCACTACAAATTTGACTTGAAGTAAAATGGCAATTTTGACGCAAGCTTAAATGCTATCTGTGTTAATACTTTTAAATCACACTAGTGTGTAAATATGAAATGATAATGTTATCTAATTAGAACTCTTTTTCGAAGCACATAATCCATTGACATGCCGTACGCCCAGTAAAAGTCAATATGATGTTGCGACAGTACTTCGGTCTAGTAATATGTATTTTTCATATTTCGGCACAAATATTGCAGAAACTCGGTTCTACAGTTTACACTTGTCTTGCACTCAGTGTGCAAGTACTCTCAGTACGACTGCCATAACCTCACTTTTGTTAGTTGGCATCGTCAAGTATAACACATTACACGATCTGCGGAAGTCTATCACGATAATAGCGTGCTCAGTGGGCCTTCCTCTGCTAGGTTACTGCTTTTGGTCAACAAACTATCAGATACCTCTGCAAGCTGCACGGAAGTATTTGTCCGGTGGCTTCGTGCAGAACATTCCGTGACAAATAGTCTGCTATACGCTTGGACGAAATCTGGGTTCGAATTCGAGCCTTTTCGATCCGTAAGAGCCTCTCTGAAATGAGAATTTTACTTACTTGAATTAACTCGCGTTACTCCTTCACTGTCAAAGAACTGACAAAGCTTACTGTATAGCAAAGAAAAGCATCTATTTGAGACTTTTTTGAAAACGGTTACAGGATCTTTCTTTAATTAAGAGGAAAAGTAAAAAAAAAAAACATAAGTTTGCTGTTGTTTATCATTTTATTAATGTATTTTTGATAAATCGCAAAAGTGCATTTCTTTATACCAAATACAAAAATTTCTTTCAAATTTTTTAATTTAAGAGTGAAGAAATCTTTCTGTATACCAAACCAAAGAGTTACGTGATATTAAAACTTTTCTTTCTCATATTATAATTTTTTGTTAGTAACGAAACTTACTAATCACTAAGTTAACAAACGCCGAATCCCTTAGTTAATCTACGTAATATGATTGTTAAACCTTAGAGATACAGTAATTGACTTGACTACAGAGAACAGTGCTGAACTACTGTCATGACAATGAAAGGTTATCATTGCCAGAACAAAAAAACAACTGGTATGTGGCAAACAGACTTTGTTGTTGTTCGCATTTAACAATATATTCATTGCTACAACAAATCACGAGTGCAGCAAAGAAGTGCACTGACAGACTTGCTGCCTTTCCCTGGTCTACTATACCTTCTGTAAGACTTGTAATATTCACTCAAGAGCCTCAAGTATTTCGCGAATTCATCCAGTGGCCATGTAGACTTCGAGGTCTTGTTATTTAGCCCATGATTGGACAAAAACTCTCCGGACACGGCCAGTGTTACTCTGGGCTAACAGTAAACAGGAATCAGTGGTGTGACTGAGTCATGAACAACCAGGCAGGAAGACGTCGCACTGAGCCTGCAGACAATCAAGAAACCTAACTGGATCCTTTATATGCAAGACTATAGGCAGTTCACGGTCAAATGAGCACTCTTCAAGCCCTCGTTACTTTTTCTTTCAGTATATTTATGAACTTACGCCACTTGTTAATGTAAACACTGCCATATGAGTAATAACACAGTGCATGTATTTCACCTTAATCAAAACCAAAGGTCCGAGGCTAAAATTAAATTTTTTTTGTTATTATATCTGATGTGACTGCCTAAATAAGTGCTCACTTTTCCATGAACAGTGTATATCAAGTCTAGTCTGCTAGGAAATACGTTCACGAAATACTCGTGACTTTAACAATAAATAACCTCTGTACGTCGCTGTTATCCGGAATACTTTTCACGCCTGAAAACAACTTAGCAAAATCAAGTTTCAACAATGTTCACTGTGAACAAATACACTTTAGAGAATGGGCTATGAAAAGGCACGTGATGTGTGTGGGTCACCCTTAGTGCTATTGTACTTCTAGGCAACTGACACGCTAAATACCGAGCATGGTAAAGGACCGCACCCTTATCGACTGAGGGAACCAAGGAGGAACAATGGCATATATCGTCTATTCACGGTTTCTTCAAACTTTTTGAGTCAAACCTTCAAAAAATCACTCCATGTATGCCGCGCTTGATTTTTTCCTAAATGTGTAATACATCACAAACGTTTTATACTTCTGTTAACATAAAAACACCGTATTTTGTATTAAATTGAACTTTTACTTATATTTTATCTATAGATATTTCACTCATAACTAATACCAATAAAAACAGAAGGAAAATCAGAGTGTTGGTAATACCTTGAAAGAAAAAAGTTCTTATGCGAAATATTATCACACTGAATGAGCACGAATCCAGTGCAGTTTCCCTTTGGTGTTATTTTATAGAATTGGTTAAGCTTTATTTGCAAAAGGCGGAGGAATATTATGGTATTAGAACTTTATCAGGGCTTCAGAAAAGTTGGTAGTAATCGTTATTAAGAAATATGTGGTTCTTATACTTGTTGCAAATAACATGTGATAGCATATTGCAATATAGGAAACATATTTACACAGAAAAATAGATCAACCTCAGCTCACCAACCACGTAAAACACTGGATGGACGATGAACTAAAAAAAAACCACCAACTGATATTGTCAAAACCTCTCCAGTATAGCGAAACCGGTAAAGTGCTCCATTAGAAATAAGTTGCATTTTATTGATTATCAGAGGGAACGGTTTCACTCGCTTGGTAATGATTTCCGCCAGAATACAGAAAGGTAAAGAATTTCAGGCATTGGTTTCCAATTATAATACTGTTTTGAGAGTCGCTAAAAACCTACTGGAGTTCATTCAGTGACTAGTACTTAATTGGCTTATTTTTACTTGTTATTTTCACTTGGCCGCGTGGAAAAACCGGGAGAACAGTGATGGCCCAAGAAGGTGCCAGAATGGCAGATTAACGCTGTTCACAGTTTAACTAAGCACTTTTGAACTCAACCTTTGAAAAACATCCCTGTCCCTACTTGCATGTATTTTAACGGGTACACTGACCGGCATGCCCCCAGTAAAGTTGGTAACGACGGAGGGAAAGTAGTTCCATATATATATATATATATATATATATATCGTTAGGTAAACATTAGTGAACACTAAAATAATTTCTTCTAATTTATATTTTTTTATGAATATAAAGTGAAGGAAACAGGAAATTAGTAAAAAATTTATTTTTAGTAACTCCACAGGTTGGCATGACCGACGCATGAATAAAGCGAGTAGGCTTATGGCAATGTTATTTATACATATGGTGGAAGAATACACAACGTGCATACAAGCATATCTTTAGCAGAGCTTTTGAAAGTACTCAGTTGACCGTGAGCAGCCTTTACGTAGTCCTCGTGGACAGCGAGGTCATTAGAGACGGAGCTAGTTGATCAGAGGCGGGCGAGGGGTGGAGGGGGTAGACAATGTGGCCTGTACCATCCTAGCATCCACCTGGAGTGATTGTGGGAAACCACGTAAAACGGAAGTCAGAATGGACGGACCGTGAATGGAACGAATGCGATACCAGTGTGTTATCATTTCGTCACCTCGCTCGGTGGTGCCAGATGCCAGAATGTATTTAAAACTGACGACGGTGTAGATGAAGGGCATAGGCGATCCACGAGGGCCAATGTCACCAAGGAGACTGAAGGTTAATAGAGTGGAGTGTAGAGGTTTGGGTGGCGATGGAATGCGAGAGCAGGGGAAATGGGAGATCCCCGAGGAAACCCCCGACCAGCGGTATCGTCCGGCACGATTCCCACATGCGAAAATCCGGGAGGAACCCACTGCCTAACCTACTGAACGCAGAAGACTGTCGAGATCGCTACACGCCTGCTTTCCTAGTCTCACATTTGTTGCTGTTTATACACGCAGACACCCAAGTCCAGCTTACATAGTAGCCAATAAAAAGAGGCTGATTTTAACTGACGGTGGCCAATCATAGAATTTCAGTGAAACGACATATGGGGTCTTTGACTGCTGATTTATTATAATTTAACATTTCAATTACTTTCCGTGATGTAACTCTATTAAAAAGAACATAATACAATGTTTGGGATTTTTTATCAGCTACGAAACACAGAATTTTCGTTGACTGAAAAAATTAAGACCGTCTGTTGCTGAGAACTGGACTATGAAGAGAGTTGCGATGAAGAGAACATTTAATTCATTTTGCACATGCCGAATCGTAATGCAATACGTAATACGGTTCGTTCGAAATCTCGTGGGAAATTTTTACTACGACACTTTATGGCTATTGCATTTCTATATATTAATTGCGTATAAAATTCTCTGGTAGTAATGAATTGGATATTTTACACGGACAGAGAATGATCGCATGAATTCAGATTTCTGAAGTTGGATTTAACGACTTTACTGGAACATTAACTTGTTGCACACAACAGAAATTGTAGGCACCATTACTAATTGAACGACGCCACTCAAGTTATACGTGCCAATCAATTTTCCGGCATACAGTTTCTTACATCGTAGTTTCAATGATGTCTCATATATTTGATTCTGTTTCTCAACGATTGCACCAAACAATAAGGCGAGGAAATGACAGACTATATTTGAGTCGTATAGTTTCCAAACCAGATACAACCCTACTTTTCAGAATTGAGTTATCTCTGGATTTCGCTAACACATATCGGTCTCTATCGCCCTCTTAGAAAATAAAGTTTCACGACCAGCTACATCACGTTATTAGAAGCGTGTGACGTAAGGGGTTAATTTCAAAATCAAATATGTAGCTTTCCACATGCAAATCCAAATACAACCATTCCCGCGCCATGCGCTCGCACCACGCAACATTGTATTCTCCCTGTAGAAGTTGATCAATGCGCTGTTTGCTACCACGTATCATTGTATTCTCCCTGTAGAAGTTGATCAATGCGCTGTGTGCTACCACGAAACACTGTATTCTCCCTGTAGAAGTTGATCTATGCGCTGTTTGCTACCACGTATCATTGTATTCTCCCTGTAGAAGTTGATCAATGCGCTGTGTGCTACCACGAAACACTGTATTCTCCCTGTAGAAGTTGATCTATGCGCTGTTTGCTACCACGTATCATTGTATTCTCCCTGTAGAAGTTGATCAATGCGCTGTGTGCTACCACGAAACACTGTATTCTCCCTGTAGAAGTTGATCTATGCGCTGTTTGCTACCACGTATCATTGTATTCTCCCTGTAGAAGTTGATCAATGCGCTGTGTGCTACCACGAAACACTGTATTCTCCCTGTAGAAGTTGATCTATGCGCTGTTTGCTACCACGTATCATTGTATTCTCCCTGTAGAAGTTGATCAATGCGCTGTGTGCTACCACGAAACACTGTATTCTCCCTGTAGAAGTTGATCTATGCGCTGTTTGCTACCACGTATCATTGTATTCTCCCTGTAGAAGTTGATCAATGCGCTGTGTGCTACCACGAAACACTGTATTCTCCCTGTAGAAGTTGATCTATGCGCTGTTTGCTACCACGTATCATTGTATTCTCCCTGTAGAAGTTGATCAATGCGCTGTGTGCTACCACGAAACACTGTATTCTCCCTGTAGAAGTTGATCTATGCGCTGTTTGCTACCACGTATCATTGTATTCTCCCTGTAGAAGTTGATCAATGCGCTGTGTGCTACCACGAAACACTGTATTCTCCCTGTAGAAGTTGATCTATGCGCTGTTTGCTACCACGTATCATTGTATTCTCCCTGTAGAAGTTGATCAATGCGCTGTGTGCTACCACGAAACACTGTATTCTCCCTGTAGAAGTTGATCTATGCGCTGTTTGCTACCACGTATCATTGTATTCTCCCTGTAGAAGTTGATCAATGCGCTGTGTGCTACCACGAAACACTGTATTCTCCCTGTAGAAGTTGATCTATGCGCTGTTTGCTACCACGCAACATCGTATTCCCCATGTAGAAGTTGATCTATAAGGTGTGTGCTACCACGTATCATTGTATTCCCACTGTATAAGTTGATCTATGCGCGGTGTGCTATGACAGAATATTGTATTTTTCCTGTAGAAGTTGATCTCTGCAGTGGAGAGTTGCATACGCACGTAGCGTTGTTTCTGGGAGACAAGTATTGTAATACAATCATTGGCTTTTGTTTGTGTGTGCTCAATATGGAATGTCAAGCAGTGCAATCCACGGATCGACCACGAAAATGGCATTGCAAAGAAGACAGTGTATTTGCACGCATCGAAAAATAAATTAGGAGCACTGAGGCAATAATCGATACACAGGAATATACCAATATGTTTGCCATTTTTGGAACTGCTATTTCTCTTGCAGGAAGATACTTTGATTGGAAAGTACAGTTCATAACACAGTGCGTCCTCCTGCTCAATGGCACGTCCAGTTTAACCCCTGCAAACGGTTTTTCTTCAAGAGACCTCAAAGGGAGATGATGTTCTTTTTAAGGGCGAATTTCCCTATAGAAGTGAGATAGAATGTTTCAAGAGTGTTTGCAAATCGTCCAAGCGAATCATGGATGTGAGGTCTCCTTCTTTGACCGCCTGGAGTGGAAATCTCTCCGTTGAAGTTACGAGACGTTTCAGTCCTGCTCGCAAAATATTTTTTTGATGACTGGTTGTCTTTGGTGTTCCTATCTTATTTCAGAAACATCGTTCAAGGACATGCAGTCATGCGGAGTTCTTTGAAGTTTCATGTTAGTACTAAGGACAAATACGATTTTTGCCGACATACGTGTCATATTGACGCTGTGATTGTTTAGAGCTCTTACTGCAGAGTGACCTGTAAAGCTGACAGTTTGATGGTTTATTCATGTTCAACAATGTTCTCCATTCAGACATTCAACTAACACCAGTATCTATGTTTATTAAACAATGGTGCCTCTTGGGCTTTGTAGGCCTGTACAGTTTCATACATACTGTTACAAGACGCCTGCAGGGCGTATCTGAGTTCGTGAGGGATAAAGGTCTCAATAAAAATAAAATAACTTAATTTTATTTTGAATTTATTCACACAGCTGTTATTTAAAGCATTAAATTATTAGTCTCCAATAACACTCTTTTTATTTCACAGTGACCGCAATATTTAATGTATATTTACACTATAATTAACGTGCTTCTTTATGTCTCTTTTTGGCTAGTGTCAATTAACTCATACTCATCATTAACACATGTTCTGTTTATTTGTTTTCATCATTTGTAATGTCTTTCACTCACTTATCCAGTCCAATAGTCCAGCCTACAGCCGAACTCTTCACTGCTCTAATGTTTGCAGTCGCAGATTTTCCTCCTACTGGTCATTTCTCTCGCCACGCGCTTCTCTTCTCGCTAATCGTCTATCACTGAAATTTATCCATTCAACAACTGTCCGCTTAGAGGCCTGTCACACTTTTATATCAGTCGCCCTGGCCATCTGGATTGTTCAACGCACCTCGAGTAAAGCTGAGAGAAGCGAGATCAGTAGTCCAGAGCATTCTTCAGATAAAAATATAAATCCTATCGACCGAAGGTCAGGAATGGCGAGCAGTTGCTGCCATAAAATTATGTCATACAGAACATAAGGACTGCAAACTTGTTTTGTGTCTGTGTTGCCAAAGCTTGGTGTTCCAATTTCGGATTACGACAGAGCACTCTTTTGAACAAAATCCGTTACCTTGCATTATCACTTTAAATCCCACCGTTTACGAGGAATTCATGCATAAAGATAACCGTAATTGCTTTGCATGATGCCTGGTGCAGTAACCCAATGATCTCGACTTTTATATACACAAACGTACATATTACAAGAAAGTTATATTTTCCTTAATATCGGCCTTTAAAATACTTATATTACAAAAAATTTCCTCATTTGTTTGCAGTTAAGCAACAAATTAATGGACAGTGTCTTTAAAAGGGAAATACTACGCTTTTGAAAGCGTGGTTGGCATTATTATCCATCACCTTGCATTACAGTGTAGTGCATTATTACCTACCTGTCAGGAAATTTGGATTCCGTATGTTGATATTACGCATGACTTTCTCGAAAAAAGTTCATTTGAGAATGTTACAAGATTGTATAATTTTTGTTAACCTAGAAGCGACCATTTATAAAATGCCTTAATATTAGAATTATACAAAATTGCATGCTTTCTAAAGTTATCACACTTCGCACTTAACCAATGAGCCTACTTTCCTCTACGTGGATGAAAATAAATTTTTATGAAGCTATTTCAAGCCTATATTGTTGGTAGGTCTTGACGATTCGTTGACTGTGATATTATGACATGAAACCAGAAACGTATGCAATAGTACTGAGACAATTACAAATACACAGGAGCCGTACCCAGGACTCGAACCCAGAAAACCTCGTACCATAAGCCAGCCTGAAATCAACTGTATTACGCAGGTCGGATTCAGAGCATTATCTTCGGATTAATCAGTCTAATGCTCAGAATAATAGGGCTTATATTCCTAAAATATTTGCCGGGCCAGAGTTATGAAAATAATTGACTAAGGCGCTTAAAACACGTTAGTAAGTTTACATATACTATTGTAACGCTACTTGTGTGAATAATTTTGTGGAGATCACTGATTGGTCACTGAGATATGGCAAATAATCACTATTATATTTTTGGGCACTATCTTACAAAATTGATTAAAAAAGGATTTATATACGATACTTCTTATATATACTGCCAGTATAAAAGTTTTGGATGAATTTGGTTAAATTGTTTAGATATGATAAATCTTTCAACATATTTATATAGCCACCATTTCAAAAAAAGTGTCTGATCCTGCTTAAATTATGTAAGTTTACATGGCCTTTTGTAGCACTAATGGTGTGGAAAATTTGGTAGTAAATAGTTAAATTGTTCCGGAAATATGGCAAAATAACACAGTGACAGGCGCTGGAAGAGCACACTGTCCACCGCCTTGCGTCGCGCGTCTTTAGAAATCCTCAGACTGTTTTGTACTTAACTTTGTCGTTCCACAACTCTCAGTCAAAATACACATATGACGTCATCTTGTAAATGTTCAGTTCGTTGTCCTGTATCACACAGTGCACGTTGTCTGTGCTTTTCCAAACGTCTTGTGTAGCGAGTCTTCCACTTTCTCTCTGACTGATGCCTTTCTTAGCCGGGAAGGAATGCAGGGCTAATCTGGTTGGGAACAAAACCAGACTTCTTATGGGAGAATTTGGAATAGGGAATACTTCCGCCACAATGCGCGCTGCTGTTCCAATGTAGTCGCCTTTGAGAAGCCGGGAAATTGAGAAATTATATTTACTTGTGCGTTAAAGTTCGCATTT
>NQII01001169.1:422095-532918 GCA_002778355.1 Clitarchus hookeri
CCTGCACTCTCGACAGATCTGCTGGCGGGTTGGAGGCGTAGGTAGATGAAGGGGGTGTGGGGGGGGGGAGGCCTCCGCTTCAGCTTCACGTGTCTGGAGATTTTCCATGCCACGTGTCTATTCGAAGGCGACAGCAAAGTGCGCTAAAGGTTGAAGGGGGTGGGGTAAGGGGGTGAGGGAAGTGAGCCAAAGGCGTGCTATAATCCTCAAAACTGTCACGCGACAAGGTTGACATTGACAAACGTACCTATTGCTCCATCACCCCTACACGCAAGTCGCTGAAAGGCGTACAATGTTTCCGTCGTGCTGCGTGTATCTATGCGACTTTAAGTGGTGACTCTATCATTTGATTGTTGGAAAATCCGAAGTAAAATGAAGTTCAGGTCCGTATAATTGTTTCGCATGTATGAGATACAGTTGCGTGAAAAAGCAGTTTTTAGCTTTTATGTAGGACTCGGAAATAGCGTTTATAATGTGCACGATGTATTGAGAGTGTAGTCCGTACCTCGTCTGAACACGTTTGGTGGTTTCGCAAGAAAAGTAGCGCGTATTTCGTACATACACTTTGCAATGTAAATAAAGTGAAAAGTAGGCGACGTCCTTAACGCCCAGTCACACCATCAATTATTCGCCTTCAAAATATATTTGACAGGAAAATTTGAAGACGAAATACGATCATCATTTTGTTTTTTTTTTCTACGTATTTTATGAAATGGTCTTCAATCTGTTTAAAAATGTGTCACAATGTAACATTTTCATACTGGAAGGATCTAGTCTGAGTTTTTATTAAACAAGTATTTTCTAAGCGAGATGGCGCTGTAGTTACCATGCTGTATACTACAGAAATGTCACTAATTATGTGAACTATTTCCACTTTTTTACTAAATTAAACATTCTTTTATCAGATATTTCCTGCGCAATGAAATGTAATGCCTCTGAGTTCTTAATATTATGTGTAATACTCACTTCAAACTGCACCCGTGCTTAAACAGCTTCTATAATATGTAATTATCTCCATGAAATTATTTCATTTACGTAATTTTTTCACCATTTTTAAGTTTCGTGACGTCAGAAACGGTTATTTTTGTCATGCATGATTCTGATTGGCTGAGCTCGTCAACCGTAAAAAAAATTAGAACGGGTCCAATATTGAAAGGTTTGATGGAAACTGGAACCATGTAACTTTTTTAGACAAATATGGCTGTGCTTATGGCGTTTTGGTGTCGTCACAACTGTCCAACTTTATTTGACCTAACTTATTGAAAGCAGTTAGACGGAATCAGTTTGACAGTACGACAGGCGCTTCAGACAAAATACTTTATATCGCAATACCCAACATACTGTTTATTTAGCATGACGAGGCTTGGAAATCAAAATCACTAGTCCATTCTAGGGCGAACTGTATCAAAATAAGGGTGGAATTATTTTGCCCTACTGTTCTTTAACGTACTTTCGCCTGTTTTTTTTCTAATTGCATGGGACTAATATCACGGGCAATTCTTCGGAAATGCTCAAAACAGATGCAGTTTCACGCCGCAAGCTTCACATATAAAAAGTGGTTTCCAATATGTCTACAGGGTGTCCTGTATTGGGATATAAGTAGGACCACCTGTTTTTCGCGAAAATATTTATCCACAGAATATATTTCAACTTCTTACATGTGGGTTTGCAAATGCCCTTTAGCTATTGGCTGCGTATCTGTGCGAGAATATTTTTTCTACTTGATTGTGCCAATCACAAAAAAATGTTGCCCGTCATTAAACGTCCGTGATTAAATTTTTACTTATATTTCATGTATAAATTATAATATTTCATTTACTGTTATCATTAATGAAACAGGGGAAAAATTGTTGTGTTGGTAAAACTTGATAAGAAATGGTTCTTATGCTGTATATTATTCAAGTGAGTTGCGGTTCGTTGTCTCTTTGGAGTAATTATCTAGACTTGGTTAGCTTTGTTTGCACGAGGCGGAGTAATATCCTGAAAGCAAAAACTTTAGCAGGGCTCCAGAAAAGTTGGATGTAATCGCTAATGGACTATACTAGCAGGGAGAAGCTTGAGATGCATCACCAACATTAATGCGTATGAGTTGTGCCAAAACATGACTGTAGTTTAATTTTATATACTTCAGCATATTCTCCTGGCCCATCAATAACTTTTCGCTATTGATGTGTTTGAGAGTTCTTCGTCGTTTCACAGTTCAAGCAGATTTTCACATTAATTGTAGTTTCACATTAGTTCCGCAAGGTTCTCCGACCAAAGTGGTTCGCTGTGTGTCTGCCGAGTATCCTGTATTGGAGAACAAAATTATTTATTTATCATGCCGCCAAAAATAAAGCTAATTTTTCATATTTCTCTGCTTCTCATGTATTATTATTGTTGAAGTGGTCTATAGAAGGTGGGCATGTAAGCTAAAATGGATGTCTGAGTATTTCATTTTTGATATTTTTATTTTTACGGCGAATTATCATGTACGGGAGCATACAGGATGTATCTAAAACAGACCTACAAACTTTGGATGAAGGTTAATCACGAAAAAAAAGGTTATAACATATGGTAAAGCGAATCCTAAGGGCGGTACATATATTTGAAGTTGGACCTGAATCAATATTTTACCACAACTACTGGAGATGGAAAACTGAATATATGGATGATGTATTAAGTTAATTGTTACATGCGGGTTAATAATCCATATTTTAAATCCCAACTATGCTACAGTGTCATAGAGATTAAGTCAGAGTCATTTTAGTAACCGTGATTATTTCCATGACGTAATTTAATGACAGCGAGAGACAGTAGTTGTGTTTACAGGCCTTTGTTCCGTTACACATTAGCCAGTCACTCAATGTCGAATCTTACCAATTTTCACCAACATTTGTATAAACTAGTATTTCAGGTCAAAATTCAAAAATGTGTACCGCCCTTAGGATTCGCTTTACCATATGTTATAACTTTAGACCATAAGTCGTATACGTTTTTGCCTTATTTTTTCATGAATAACTAGCAGCCGAAGTTTGTCTGTCTAATATAAATACAAACTTTATAAAAATATATGTGCCAACCTAACCGTACACGATATCTTCATGCACTTTAGTGGGTATATTCTTCAAAACTTGGCGGAGGAAATAAACGAATCTGTTTTAAATGACACATAGGTCTACATGCCCATCTTCCGTAGACCGCCTTAATTATTCCTTGTTGAGAGAGTGATTGTTGAACCAGCAGTGCATGTTGTAACGCAAGGAAATGTGTGTTTCAGGATGCGGCACCAAGAGCCTTCCTCAGCAAAAATAAGGTGAGTTTCTCCCCAGTCACATCTCAATCACGCCACGGCGTGGCTACCTCGCCGCTGCTTTTCAACACCTTCGTCCAAATCCAGAACACTTGTGTTAAGACAGACGTTTACCTGGCGCGCAAACTGGGGAGTGGAGAGAGTAGAGATTGGCGCGGCTCTTAACACCAACGTCTTGCCAGCTGATGAGGGTAAGGCGACGCATGGAGCGGCGCCGGAATGACATTGCGGGGGGAAACGGGAGATTCCCGAGAAAACCCGCCGGCCAGCACGACTCCCACGTGCAAAAACCCGGAACCAACCCCGCCGGCAATCGAACCTGATTCGCCGAGGTGGGAGGCGAGTAGTGTGACCACTACACCACCGCGGACCCGTGCGAAAACTGGCTTGCAGTGTGTTTGTAATATACGTCGATAAAACAAACTATTTCATACGTGCACTATTTGTTTGTACACAAAAAGAAGTAACACTTGAGGATAGGGGGAATACAACCTTCAACATATAACGCGTATTGTAAACACTATTAAGAAGCTCTTAAACACGGATTAAAACGGCATTTACGTGATTACTGTAGCTTAAAATATTCTGGACGATTACTTGCACTGAGGGCACTGTGTTGAAATTCCCTACACTCTTTCCACTAATGTAATTATAGGGTTAGCTCTTGAAGTCCCATAGTAAATTCTGTAGACGGAAGGACTACACGCCAGTTCAGAACATGTGCTTAGTGGCGATGACGCACTTGATACGCGTGCCATAGTCGTCCTTAGGGCTCGTCTCCAAACAAATATAGCATACAATAACGTAGCATAATTGTCATAAAAACAGCGCAGAACATGTGATGTCTGCAATCGGCGTAACGAAAAATGAAGCAGCTTAAGCTGTCCAACGAGAGTAGAGTACGGCAGTTAGAAATAACTTCCGGACGCGAGGGAGTTGTGGTGTTCGTGTGTTGGCTATCCTAATTTTTAATGTTTTGGCTAACAAAAACCATGAATTGATGAATACATGACCACTATTTTCTCTTTCGATTCGTGTCGTGAAAATAAAGTGGAATTGGCCGTATCTTCACAAGCTGAACGTATAGCTGTTGTGTACGTGGACGCTATTATAGAGTAATCCGTTTCGCCGCTGTTTGAAAATTTCTATCTCGTAGATACGAAATGCGATGCCAGAAACAGAAAAAAATATATTTTTAGGTGGCAAAACAACTGTTTACAATTATGGCGGGAACAATATTTTGTCATGTTTACATTTATTTTGACAGTTACAGAGGTTTCTCTCTGAGGTTCTGCACGCTGATTGGGTGACGTAAAAAACGTACCATAAGAAAGTAAAAATGGCCACCTCTAACTCTACTCCATGTTACGTTATGACGTACGCTAGTTGTGAAAAACTATTGCAGGCACTACCATTCGATTACTGGTATTTAATTTCGGGCTATAAGTGTATGTGTTAATACCATGCCGATTGTAGACGGGCCCATTGCGTCCTTGCTTTCGTGCATCGAAATCAGAAAATATATTCGTGATTCATGTACGCGGGCGACGTAAGATGGCCGTCTACCTGGAGTTATTCTGGCGTCTGAAGCTCAGAACCACTGGAGCGATAAGGGCGAGACTGCCACGCGCATCAAGTGCGCCATCGCTCCTAAGCGCATGTTCTGAACGGGCGTGCAGTGTTCTCGTAGTGCTGAGTATACCAGCGGCGACCCTATAATTTTACTCGTGTAAAGTCAGTAACAAGGTTCAATAAAGCCGCCTATCGTAGTTTCGCTTGTGTCAGAGTAGTACGTTTTCAAATACAGCAGATTGAAAAGCAATTTATAAACATTTTGTAATGCTCCACAATAATATTTATAGCACACGTGAACTTGAAAGTAATTTTCCATGATCACGCAACGTAGACAGTCAATTTTATTTTCCTAGTCAAACATATTGAGCGCACAAATGTTGTGAAAAATCGCGTTTCAAGCCTTCAGGCAAGTGACCGACTTAATAACTTTCCTAATTCGCGCTAGAAAAAAACAACACGATCCAAGATCTCATTGGTTGGCTAAGTTTTGGCATAGCGGTGGCTCGTATCCCTTGGAATGCAGAGCTCACGTGTTCGATTCCTGTCAGTAGACAACATTTTTAAAACTACAACCACAGTCCATTCGTGGTGTTGAAACATAGCTTCGATGGCTTGAATAATTCAAGTTTAAAATTTACTTATTTCAGATGCTAAGCACTATTGAGAATGATATTTAGTAAAATAATTTATAAACTTTAGCTAATTTAAGAAACAGTTAGCAGCCACTTTCACAAGAACAATGGACAGAATAAGAGTGGGTAGGGTAGTATCTATTGATCGTAAAAAAAATAAACAGCATTAAGTATTTGATAAGTTAGGCGTTATGAAATAATCGAAAGTATAGTCACAGAATGCAAAGACTAAATAAGATATTTGTTTTTAAAAAAAGTTCTTACTTTTGGGCTACTTGCTAGCTATACTTCCGCCACGGGTAACGTTCTGTTCACGATGAAAAACGTGAACATGACGAACGTGTACATATCAAAATGAAAGTAGGTAATCTTTATGGTACGATCCATGGACATGGTGTACGTAAGGGCTGTTTACGTACGCGATGACTATGAAATGTGCCATAAAGAATACCTACTTTCATTATTGTAAGTAGACGTGAGTCATGCGCACGTTTGTCATCGTGGACTGAGCGTAAGGAAACCTAAAGACGTCCTGAAGGAAACGCCAAAGAGACCTGTATAAATAAGACCTGTATTTGTTCGCTGGATAGATGATCAGACATACAAACCTTAAACATAACAACGAAACATGTTTCGATAACCGCATACCAAAAAAACGCAATGTAATAAAAATGTTAACTAGGAAAGTAAAAAAAAATCAATTTGAGTACACTTTACATAACGCCTATTTATTACTAGCTGTTATAAACATACTAGTTGTTTCTGACATTTCATCCACATTGGCAACGTAATTGGTAAAGCGAGGTTAATTATAACAAAAAAGTTGCTTAATTTTTATTTTTTTAATTTTGTGTTTTGAGTGTTGCCGAACGGCTAAAATTCTTTACTAGGGTAACACTAGAAATTCAGGAATGGGGGAGGAGTGTGCCGGAGCATGTATTAAGAAACCATCCCACCTGGAGTGACTTCCGGTAAACTCTGGGAAACCAGGATCGCTGGACCGGCAATCAAACCCGGGTCATTCCGATTGAAAATACAGTAGTTTACTTACTGCGCCACCGCGCTAGTTGAGCAGAGTGTTTATTTATAAAGATACAAAATTCAGCACTATGGCTGGTTCTGCAATTAGTCGTGTATGATAATTACAACCACCTTTACACATACATGGAATCTATTGGGCAGTGTAATTAATACAAGCATTCAAATACACAAATCATTACATGTTGAATACTAAAAATATACACTTATTCTTAAATCGTGTAGCTTTACATAATAGTATATAGAGCTAAGACATCAACAATAAATGTTTAATTTTTATAATAAAACATTATAATAACGAATAGAGAAATACTACAAAAGATAATGCAGAAGTATAAAACAATTCTCATATACTTTTTTTAGGAACTAACCAACTACAACATATGTACACCGGGGAGGGGGGGGGTAGCTATATTATTTTGTTTTAAAAAAGTGCGAGGATACCGTACTCATCCGGGTTCAGTTTCCTTAATTACTAGCCTTATTTTAACAAACTGTGTTGATATCACATTTTATTTTTCACTGTATTAACTACTTTGGCTTGTATTACTGATATTTAGTTTGGCTTTGGTGGCATATCTAATTAATATGTTTGTGTGTGGTGTTTATATACCCTACGTTGATACGCGTATGCTTAATTTAAAATAAGAAATAACTTAAATGTAAGATGCTTGTTGCCCTTTCCGTTACAACTTGTTGGGAAAACGAGGTGTTCAATAAAATATAAACCACACATAAACAGGTTTTTAAACCCAACACACTGACACGACCTCGCGAAACCTTGTAATTGCATACAATAGAAGGCGTCATCCTGCAGAACAAAGCTACAGCTGCAGTTTTTAATACAAGTTAGCATGGAAGCTCAGAAGAATGTAAAAAGCCACGAAATAAATATTCAAAAACAAAAATTAATTGGTAATATTTAAATGAACATTTTCACGGTTTTTTTGATGAGGTGGTATGGTTGGTACTAAGAGTATATTTAACCTCCCCTCCTTCCTCAGAACGCCCAAATTATTATGCAAATAAGGACGACAGCGTAACGCAATAGCGCCTTCTCTTTCTCCCTTCCGCACTCTGCGATGCAGCCGGTTGTCGGACTCAACCAGTCTAACAGCAGTTTGTTCACACTTTCTTTTGAAATCACCCTGTGTGTGGTGTTTGTTTGTTTCCAAAATGTGATATGCATCACATCCGTTTTATCCTTTTCTTAACACAAAAGTACCTTATTGTTGGTTAAAGTGAGCATTCATTTATGTTTTATTTCTAAACTATAAAGTTTCATTAAAATAAGTATAAATAAAACATTGGAAATATATGTGTGTTGGTAACACGTGGCAAGAAAGAGTTCTTATGCAAAATATCATTACAATGGGTGCGCACGAATCTGGTGCGTTGTCCGTATGTTTTACATGAGGCGGAGGAATATCGCGTAAGTAGAACTTTAGCAGGTTTTGATACAAGTTGGAAGTAACCGTGAATGGCTGACCGCCCACCGAGCTCCCTCCGCGATGTAAATACACTCCTACTTGCTCCTGGAGAACCACGTATATAGAGCTGCATGGACAGGGACGAGGGGGAACAAGACTACTCCAGAACCTTCTGCAACATTTAGTACACGTCCAGTCAACCACTGTACAGCTTCAGGGTAATTTTGTTTTGGCGGAACACATAAAAAATATGTAGTTACAATCCCCTAGAGAACTTGTATGCTGCAACCTGCATAGCATTCCTGCTCTACAGGCATAGGCAACATCAGGCGCTGTATCTTCTGTGACTGCTGAGTACACCAGGATTCCTGTTTGCTCACGTGACCATCCTGTCACACTTCCTGAAAAAAAAAAAAATGAAAAAAAAAAAAACGCCGCATATAGTCAATTTACCGTTACTTCCAACTTTTCTGAAGCTCTGCTAAAGTTATACTTCCACGATATACCTCCACCTCATGCGAAAAAAGCGCAACTTAGTAATGGCTTTGTTAGCACAACCAAATAAGTTGTTTGTATATGAATGATAAAAAATTTTGTTTGTTGAAAGCAAATTATTCATTGCTCTTATTCTGTTGTCCCAATCAAAGTTTTGGTTGGTGAAACTAACGGTCCGTGTGGCTCTACGTACATAAACCTGTTTCAGTTAATATTAAAATAAATTGTAATCTCGACCGAGATTCCAACCTACAGTGTCAGAGCCCGAGTGATACGACTTAGCAACCTCAGCTAAACTGACTACTGAAGAAATACTAGTGTTTTTAAATGCATACATTTCGAAAAGTGGACAAGGTGCGCTGAAAAATATTTCACGTTTTACAACTCCACTTTTTAGTTTCGTGATGGGATTGTGTTATAAGGATGCTTAAGCCATTATTAAGCATAAATACATGTTCAAACAAACATTGTTACTGTCCTTATTATCACATAAAATACAAACAATCTCTCGGGGCTGTATTGTCGATCGAAGGCAATCAAATGAGTGGCCAAACAAACATATACAGTTCATTCAACTAAATATTTGGTTGACAGTGCAATTTATTTCGGCCCAGCAAAGAAGATTTCTTAATTCGAGCGTGTATTTTTTTAGATGAAAAAAATTAATTTTGTTGCTTTTAAAGTTTTGTTTAATCTCCAAAATATTTTGCTGAGACAACTATATATCTGTGTATGGGAGGTAAAGGACTCTATGTCACAAATATTGAACTTCACAGGAGTGCACTTTGCATCGATACCATGATGATGCATAGTGCCCTTTCCTACTGGCTAAATAACTAATTATTCCGCGTAGGAAATATTACTTTGTAGCTCGGAATATAACGTGAAAAACACATTTCGACGACGTAAAAACTTTGGTTTTGTAAAATGTACACAGTGCCCTTCACCTCCGACATACGCTGTTTAAGATAAAATGGGTACTTTTGAAAGCCATGATTAAGATCTACTTGCATACACATTGTGTATCCTTCCCTCATATGTAAAACTAACATTGCCATGGGCCTTGTCACTTTATTTATCCGCCAGTCATGCAAAACTGAAACTACTAGAAAATAAAAAAATTTAACTTGCTCATTGCTACTATTACTTAAATTGAAAATTACCGAACGCAAAATAAATTATTTCAATTCTCAGAAATGTCTACCTAACGCTTTTAATATAATGCCAAGGCATACAACAAGTTTACCTGCTTCGTTACCAACTTTACTGTACGCATGCCAGTCAGTATGTCCGTCAAAATACACGCAGGTGCGGCCAGTGACATTTTTCAAGGGTTGATATTAAAAATGCTAAATTTATCGTTAACAGTGTATACACAGATATGCAGTAATTTTGGTACTCTACAAACAGAGGTTTTGTTGATTGTGACAAAGGTATTTCTCAGTGTAAAGTAATGCAAAGAGGGTGTTGTGTTTTGTGGCGCAGTCTCGCAAGCCGAAGCTGAAGACGCTCCAGTACGAGAACTGCGGCAGTCCGTCGGATCCCGGAAAGATTCTGGAGCTGAAGATCAACCAGCAGGAGGACGGAGATATGGTGGTGACGGCGTCTGGCTCCACAGACGTCGAAATCAAGCCGCCAATGAAGGTCAGCTGCTGCCTCTCTCGTCACAGCTCGCGTCCTCTTTGAGCCTCGTCTTCCCCTATGCAGTGGAGAGAACTGGGCGACTCTAGAGCCTCGCTTGCACTTGGAGTGGAGAGAACTGGGCGACTCTAGAGCCTCGTCTTCCCCTATGCAGTGGAGAGAACTGGGCGACTCTTAAGGCTCGGCTTCATTTGTCAAAATAAATTCTTACTTTCAAAGCCATAATTTTAGTTTCAGAGGTATTATTGGAAATGTTTGATTATAAAAAATTTACAGTTAACTAGTTGTTTAATACTTTTGTATATAATCATCACTGGATGTTATTACCTGCTTACAAAAAGGAAGAGGTAAAGCCAAGTTTTGAGACTCCCACCTACCTAGTGTTTTATTCCTCTTTTAAGTCTAACAAGCGTGGGAGTGGTTTGGGCGACACTGTCATGCGAATCAAATTTGCCATTGCTATTCAGCGCAAGGCTCTGAACTGGCATGCATTGTTCTATTCGCCTTGTGTGTACCTATGGGACTTGCAGTAGTGACCAAATAGTCTTATTGGTGGAAAGTCTGTTGGAAGGTTGAAGCAGGGCCCTTGAGCTTTTTCGTATGTATCTGTTGCAAGTATTAAAAAATACAGTTAGAGCTGGTTAGTGTGAGGAGAATAGTCCGTCTACTGCCTCAGCTTTAGAGGCCTTACTCACCACATTTAACTTAGATATCGTTGTGGGAGGAGTGACTGAGTTAAGAGATTAGAGTGGCTCTTAACATCGGGTCTCGAGAGCTGGTTAGTGGGAGGAAGTTAGTCCGGCTACTGCCTCAGCTTTAGAGGCCTTACTCACCACATTTAACTTAGATATCGTTGTGGGAGGAGTGACTGAGTTAAGAGATTAGAGTGGCTCTTAACATCGGGTCTCGAGAGCTGGTTAGTGGGAGGAAGTTAGTCCGGCTACTGCCTCAGCTTTAGAGGCCTTACTCACCACATTTAACTTAGATATCGTTGTGGGAGGAGTGACTGAGTTAAGAGATTAGAGTGGCTCTTAACATCGAGGTCTTGAGAGCTGGTTAGTGAGAGGAGAACAGCTCGACTACTGCCTCAGCTTTAGAGGCCTTACTCACCACGGTTAACTTAGATATGGTTGTGGGAGGAGTGACTGAGTTAAGAGATTAGAGTGGCTCTTAACATCGAGGTCTTGAGAGCTGGTTAGTGAGAGGAGAACAGCTCGACTACTGCCTCAGCTTTAGAGGCCTTACTCACCACGGTTAACTTAGATATGGTTGTGGGAGGAGTGACTGAGTTAAGAGATTAGAGTGGCTCTTAACATCGAGGTCTTGAGAGCTGGTTAGTGAGAGGAGAACAGCTCGACTACTGCCTCAGCTTTAGAGGCCTTACTCACCGCGGTTAACATAGAGATCGTTGTGGGAGGAGCGACTGAGTTAAGAGATTATAGTGGCTCTTAACATCGGGGTCTCGAGAGCTGGTTAGTGGGAGGAAGTTGGTCCGACTACTGCCTCAGCTTTAGAGGCCTTACTCACCACGGTTAACATAGAGATAGTTGTGGGAGGAGTGACTGAGTTTAGAGATTAGAGTTACTCTTAACATCGAGGTATTGAGAGCTGGTTAGTGGGAGGAGAATAGTCCGACTACTGCCTCAGCTTTAGAGGCCTTACTCACCGCGGTTAATATAGAGATCGTTGTGGGAGGAGCGACTGAGTTAAGAGATTAGAGTGGCTCTTTACATGGAGGTCTTGGGAGCTGGTTAGTGGGAGGAGGTTACTCCAAATACTGCCTCAGCTTTATATGCCTTTCTCACCACGGTTTACCATAGAGATCGTTGCATTAACTTTGCGATACCTTAATGTTACACAGTATGACATACAGTATGATTCAAAATGAACCGATAAACTGAAGAGTATCAGAGGTAAAATGATTTTGAGTAAAACTATTAGTGGAATCTCTTGGTAGAAAACAGGTGGCTCTAGTGGCGCATAGCTGATTTTAGTGATCCAGTGCAGACATCCTCATCTCGTCTACTCAAGTGATGATGGGTAGGACGTCGCAGTATTCCTACGTTGTCGATGCAGATCTGAGCTGTAGTTGTTACTTCTCCAGTGTTTCTGTAGTACAGGTCACTAAGCATTATCATTACAGGATGGTAGTTCGCATTTAAATGTGCGCATTTGAAAATTCTGCTTAGTATAAAATTTTCTGCTCATTTCGATTCCTTCTAACATACATAAGGTTAACATTGCAAGGACCCGATATCTTTATTCATGCAGGTTAATCACAAAAAAAATGAACTGAACCCTAAGAACAGTATATATCTTTAAAGATGGATCCGAAAGATTAATTTATAACAACTACTGGAGATGGAAAACTGAGTGTCTGGACAAATACTGGAGATGGAATACTGAGGGTATGGACAACTACTGGAGACGCAATGCTAACTGTCTGGACAACTACTGGAGATGGAATACTGAGGGTATGGACAACTATTCAAGACGGAATACTGAGTGTCATGACAACTAGTGGAGATGGAATACTGAGGGTATGGACAACTACTGGAGATGCAATGCTAACTGTCTGGACAACTACTGGAGATGGAATACTGAGGGTATGGACAACTATTCAAGACGGAATACTGAGTGTCATGACAACTAGTGGAGATGGAATACTGAGGGTATGGACAACTACTGGAGATGGAATACTGAGTGTCTTGACAACTAGTGGAGATGGAATACTGAGGGTATGGACAACTACTGGAGATGCAATGCTAACTGTCTGGACAACTACTGAAAATACTTGTTGCTAGAAAAGTTAAAAAACAGTTGTGTGTGCCCCAATTTTTTTTATTTTTATCATATTAAATCTATTCATGGAGAAAAAATGTGAAAATGATACAATATCGCATTTTTAAGGTTGAGTGTGCGGTTTACTGAATCCGCAAGAGAAAATTACGCCTGTACGAGCGTAGATTACCCTTAGTACTTTGATCGCGTGTAGTAAAGTCGCACTGTTACCTAACTAATTTGCACAGTACAGAATTAGGACGGAAACACTGCAAGCCTTGCACGTAGAGGCGACGAGGCGCTAGCGGTGCGTGCTAGTGTCGACCGTATCGCTCACTCGCTTCATGACCATGACCGAGCAGCTACATTCTCCTCTTAACGTAACTGTGAACTTCCATTAGTGAATGTGGGCGGTGTACGACTGCTTTCAGGTTGTGATGAAGATGTCGAAGAGGACTGCGGGCGTGTGGATGAACGTACCATGCATCAAGAAAGTGTTCGGCTCGTGTACCATCCCCGACATATGTCATTACGGAATGGACGAGTGTCCCTTCAAGCCGCTCAAGGAGTTCGACATACCGTGCCACTGCCCCATTAAAAAGGTAAGCTCCTCGCCACCATTCATCACTCACATCATTGAAAACTTAATCAGCAAACAGTAGGATCTGGCAATGAGAATTAGCCTCACAAAAATTTTGTACATACAAAAGCGATTTATTTATATTTGCCTGCTGGTGAAACGACTGTGAAGACAGATAAATAAACGCCTGTTTCAATTTTAGTTCCAAACAGCGCACTTCATATATGCATTTTTATTAAATACTTAATTTTTTCCTACTGCTCACTGCCAAATCCTACAGCTTAACACAGAAGTTTTAAATTGCGTGAACACTTTACAGGTTTTCACCTGTCCAGTATTAGGCGGAAAATTACCATCCGACAAAAACACAACTTGCAGTTTTCCGGTTTGACTCCGATTTTAACGAACGGAGATACCCCACTGAAATGCAAACTTGTATGTCAAGTTCTTCTGTATACTCTGTCTCATATAAGATGATCAGATTCTGACAGTTCGACGAAAGTAGCGCCGATGTTTACTTTCGTTAATGTATCCTTTCGCCATCAGCTGGTGCGTCAAGTGGAGGCTGTATTTTTACCAACACGCTGTCAGCTAACCTACTTGCCATTGTACTGTAATGCTAAATTAATTTTAAAATATTTTAGGATGGCATCTGTATAAAAAAATAGTAGTTTATAAAAGTAAACAAATCAAACCTTGCAAAACATTTAATATTTGCTAACTATTTTTTAATTTGTCCGAGACAGTGAATTTGGGATAACATTTGCGAGACGGTAGATGTAGCTATTATCACACGCTGGACGTTATAGTTAATATATTAGAGTTAGAAATATGTGACGGAATAACGTTAGAATTGCTTAAAAACTATTCACGTGTGCACCACTTTCTTTGGAAACAAGGAAATGGGTTTTCAGAGCAAAATATGGCGTATAATTTACCTGGCGAATAGATATTACCGGTACTCAAAATCGCTGTACACGAAATGTTACTTTAAAAATTATGCAGAGCTTGCGAAAAATAAAACTATTGGCATCTGTTCGTAAATTTTTTACATATTGCACACGAACGCTATTCTTTTCTGGCTGGTAATGCTTCGGAAAAGATCCGATAGTTGGCACGCACAACATGTCAGAGCGAGGTCTGAGCCGCTTGCTTTGCTTAATAGATCGCGTCTTTTTAAAGTTGACTGGTCTTCTATTACTGGCTCGGAACGACAGGAAATTAGAAATGTATTTCATCAAATTATTAGAAAAAATTATTCAACAATATTATGCAATAATTCTGTATGCTTTTGGAATTAATATTAATCGCGTAAGGAAAGCGGGGTTGGAGAGGCGTTATAAGATGTGAAAAAAGGTTTTGAAATTGCGTTTCATTTGGATACGGATCGTTTTAATGTGCCTTTAGTTTCGAACACCTATAAATTTATACTTTAGCACGAAGTTTAGTTTCTAACACTAAAAACTGCTGTTTTAAAACCATTAAAAAAAATGCATTAATCAATCTAGGAACTCTTTCTTAACGCGTATATTCTGCTTGTCTAATGTGCGTCGGCAGTGCACTAATAATAGCCAACATAATATTAACTTTTGTTCATTCGTGCATCAGCTGATACAGGATTTTGTAAATGGCACTTTGTTTCATATACGTCAAGTTACCACTCACTGACTGTCAGAATCTGGCCAATTTATATGAGACAGAGAACGCATACGTACAGTGTGTGGGCAGAGCGGGTCTCCAGAACCTGATTCCGTTGGTATTTCAGGAGACAACTTCCATATCAACATACAGTGTGCACAGCGCCCAACACTAGTTATTATCATCCAAAGGCAACAAGCCACTTCAGCCCCATTCTATTAGAGTAAGTCCGTGATGTGCTCACCGGCCAGATCCCAATCGTAAGTCCTTCACCAGACTGTAATTGACACTACCGTGCTTTGATTGGATGCAGTTGAATGCATTCAAATAGAAGGATACTACGCTCCCTCCTTCCAATCGCGGTAGGTTGGCGTGGATACCAACTCACCTGTCCATAGCGTCGTACAGAGTTGAATCTGCACACATGACCTTGATGGGGCCGAGGCCTATCCAACCTGTAGTAAACCAGTCCTCTTACTAGGCGGACTGTGTGTCGTGGAGGTCCGGTCTTTCTCCCCAGCTACTAAGGCCGCACGCGCCGCCGCTGCAGCCCCCCAGGCCGCCTCCCAGTGGGAGGTTCAACCAATGCCACCCAGAGTCCGACCCGTGATAGGCTTGGCCAATGGCCGGGACTTCACATCGATCCCCTTGGTCCCCACGACTGTACCGTGCTTACTGAGTTTTCACCCAAACTCCTCCAGGACAGTTCCTTCTGCGGTGCTCCACCACCCCGATATCTACACAAAGGACTCGGTTTGGTGATTTGCCCTCGGCTCACGGATCATCATGGCAGGCGAAGGACATATGCAGACTCTGCACATGACCTCGCCGTGACTGATCGCCAGTGCAGTGGCGGTGTCACCACTAGACCATAGTGGACGAGCCTATTGTTGTCACGCCTTAACCTGATAGCTTCCAGGAATTGTCTACAACAGCTCGTCTGCAGTCAAATGTCCCGCGGACTAACATCGAGGTTTTGAGAACTGATGAGGCTGAAACGAGGAGAGTAAGGAGCAACACTGGAAGATTAAATAACGGGGAAAACGGGAGATCCCCGAGAAAACCCGCCGAACAGCGGCATTGTTCGGCACGATTCTCACACGCGAAAACACAGTTCGCCTAGGTGGGATGCGAGTAGTCTAGCCACTACACCACCACGGCTTCTGCGTGTCTACAATTACAATGTCCGAAGCTAACGTTACTGGCACGGGCACCAGAGTGCACCACATTCGGCGCCGTTCCAAGCTAAACTTTCGGACACTGGCACTAGAGTGCACTAAAATCGCAGAGCTAATAAATCGTATTTGATTTTTCATAAACATTGTCTTTATTGTAGCCTTTTTTTTTTAACTCGAGTTATGTGAGTAATTTTTAATTTTGATTTGATTACAACTTTTTTCGATATGTTTTTTTGTTCAAGTAGGTATATTATTGTGTTTCTTTTTCGCAGCTGCGAGACTGACGGTTATACCGTTGTACATGTAACGTTTTATTTTTTCAATTTTCGCGCTTCTATATCACTACAGCGTTATTTACTTGTACATTTTGCGCGACAAAATACAAACAAAACAAACAGCTTAAGACACGTCTGCGGACGACAGTTGACGTTAGCGAATGACCTTGGGACACTGGGACCGTGATCTGTGACGTCAGAGATCATGTGCACTAGTCAGAAGTTAAGCTAAATTTACATTAGAAAAAATCTGTGTTAAATTTTGCGTTATGACGTGTACAGAAGAAATAAAAGTGTGTTATCCTATGTAATTGTTTCCAACGGAACTTAGCAGGTTGTGTGCGATGTTGAGATTTCCCTAAGAATTAAAGGAAAAGCTGTATTGTGTATTTTAAGTGAAACTTGTGAGTCGGCGACCAATAAGATTAAAGCAGTCAGTGTTGTGGGCGGGAGACTGTTATTTACAGAAATGTAAGCATAAGAACATATTAGAAACGCTTGTGGGTGTACACGTTTAAGATTTTATTTGTTCACAAAAATAGGCTTCTCTGCTAGAAAATGTAAACTTTTAGGTATTATCTGCTTTAATATGGTTGTGTTTTACGAGATTAGGTCAGGAACATAAGTAAACATGGCAGACTTGTCACCTGTTTACTTTGGTCGCAATTAAGGATTAAACATTTTATTGGAAAGTGAAAATACAGAAGACGTGTTTTCGTATGCCAGATCAGTGCTTCCTGCATAACTCTAAACACATATTTTTGTATTGTAAACGCAGCTTTAGGCGTCCGCGGACCAGATATTGCGGACAAGGCCTTAACCGGACAGTGAGCAAAGGTGCGCTTGTACAATTGCACCACGTCTACAAGCGACCATCTGGAGACATCGAGGTTACCACTGGGCGCTGTCCGTCGCCCAGACGGTTAATTCCCGTCCATTAATAATCTCCGATAGTATGCGAAGGTGCTTTGAGAACAATGTGTTAGACCCCGTCCACAACTGACATGGCGTACATAACTTGCATATCATAAAGAAGTAAAAACCTCTATTTTTAATTGAAACGTCCACAACTAGTATTTGGCGTTACTTACTTGGCGTTAATTGTGTGGCTTGGTGTTAAAATGGATATATCTGAGTATCTTACGCCAAGTTTTTAACGCTGACCAATGAGAATGTAGAACGTCATAAAAACTGCTGTAGCCAACTTATGCGTATAAAAATTCTTATGGTGGAAAAAATATTTTCTATTTGTTTGCTCTTTCCAATTGGTGAGACAAAGATTTGTTTCTTTTATCTTAACGCGTATTGTAGAAGGGTGGTTTCGCTTGTTATGCCGTGTAAGTAATGCTATTTAAGCCAAGTCGATTGTAGACTGATACTTACTGTATACCCGGGTTTTCCAGTCCGAAATCGGACGGACTTAAATAGCAAAGCGTGTGAAATAGACCTAAAGTCGGTATTACACGATACCTGCTGCCGTACTTGACCTTGTACAATCTTCTACAAGGCCGGTGTACTGCTGGCATACCAGCCGCTATGCCAGCTGGCATGGAAGATTACTATTACACGACAGCAGTTGGCGTACTAGTATTTAACATACTATGTGGATGCGCAATGTGTTGTTGGTAGTAAATATGCACCCCATTCGCAGAACTGCGGATAGTCAGTAACTTGCGTAGGCATATTAAAACGCTAGCTAGCAATTATGAATATTGGTTTGTTACTGAATAATTAGTGAAGAAACCGCGAATATATGTTGTTATGTAACATCTTCGTGTCGCAAACTTTAGCACGTTCCAATAGGTGAAAAATGTATTTAGCGAAACACCAAATAAATAAGAAAAGAGTTACAATAATTACATATTGACATGAAACAAGTGCCAACACAACTGCCNTTGAAACCGGGACACTGGTCCGCGAAGGTGTGGCAAGAGCAGTAGCTACAACACCATAACAAACAACTTACATTACGAGGAGGAGATGCCGCTAGAAACAACTGGCAAAGAATCGCAACTGAACGTTTTTGGCTAGAAGGTTGAGGAGGTGGTGAGGGTTGCATAGCATTAAGGCAATTAGTGCCATGTGGCTGGGAAGCCAGAAGGGAATAAAGTTCCTTAATGAGGGAATCATTGGGAGATATAATATGTAATTTTGAAAGTTGTCAGGATGTGATATTGGAAATAATTTTTGGAAAATGTAGTGCAGCTAAAGAATGATTAGAATGAATGGCAGAGTTGACTTGGCCAAAAGTCTTAAAATATGGTATGAAAATGTCGCAATGTGAAGCATTGCTGATAAAACCACTTCCAGACAATGAGAATGTGAAGGGAGGTTGTGACTCTAAGGTAGACCTACATAAAAATGCTACATCAATGGGAAATTTCGTCGCGAACCGCGAAAGAGAGAGACAGAGAGAGAGAGATAGAGAGAGATATAGAGATAGAGAGGGTTTTTTGAAGAAAGGGTAACTCCAGAGATACAAAGCATTTTTCGCAATAGTCAAGGTGAGGTTTAACAGATAATAAATTTCATTCACAAATATTAAGATGTGTATCATAAAATTTAAATTCAGAAGGGCAACTGGTTTTATACAGAGACTAAAATTTAGCTGAAATGGGAGCAAAAAGCTTTCTGTCTATGCTGACAGTAAGAAAGTTGGAAACTTTGAATAACAGTTACCTGTTTATTTTGGGAAATAATAGAGGGAAAGCAAAGACACGATAACTTTGAAAACTATCCTTATTTGCAAAAGGAACATTCATCAGAACATTAAGAGAAGAATTATAAATTTATTGCTTGTACTGTACTGAAGTCATGGTATGCAAAACATTTCCAAAAGTCACTGGGGCAATCATGTGCAAAGGAAGTGTTATCAAATGTTAAATTTGGCTCAACATTTCAATAAAAACCTTTCCATTCAAAAGTGTAGAGCTTGACTTACCATGGACACTTGTCTCGATGGCCTGCTTCAAATCGAACAATTGTAGCCTGACGGTAGATAAAGAATCACTGACCCTTAATAGCATAGTACTAGTAATAGTCTAGCCTGAAAACGAGAATTACAATCTTATCTCATAGTTCATGTGTAGTTTGATTCCACACAGAATACAAAATGTAAATTTTTTTTTAAATAGTGAGTAGCCAATTTCTGGATTCCTTTAGTAGTATTTAAAATACGGTTTTCAATATTCTTGTTTAAAATGATATGGTAAGTTACATTTACTGAAAGTTTGTCTTATTTATTAACAATAGAATCAAGTTTGTCGTCGTCACCAAGGATGCCAAATAATTGTTTTGAAGATCTTGCCTCCAATGTCTAACTTTCCCCTTTTTGTACGCGACTGAGGCAGTAGAGAGGTCTGTATTAAGGGCACCGATGCTGTCCTCCAATTGTATCAGCACAAAATTGGAATTTTGGTCGAACAAACTGTTGTCCTTTTTCAAGTTTTGTGCACACTAAGCGCTGCATTCAACATAACGGCTAATGCGACACATTCCTCGTGTAATTCTCGAACATTAGTTGAACACCATACAATAACAATTATCTGAGAAAGGAAGGTCTTCATTCTTTTCAAAAATAATACCACTGTCCAAATTATTTACCATGACCGACGAAACACAAAGGTAGCTGGCAACAGCTAGGCGGATGCCCAAGCAAGCAAACATATTGGTCTAACTGGCAGAAGCTGAAAAAAAAGCAGGATGTCACCTCATAACATGTAAGGTTGCAAACGAAAACAGACTGCAAGGTACAGATACCTAACAGAAAATTGAACACCAATTACCATTGCATAACCCATACTACAATGGTAAAACATCAACTACTAAATATTCAAATAATTAACAGATGACCTACAGAGTATGTCACATCTGCAAAAGATAAACCATTAATCAGAAACCTAACTGGATCAATCCCCAAACCGATATGAAATACCCAAATTGTTCAACTAGAATTATCACCAAATTAATTGGACAATGAACACAAAAACTTTCAATAACACATACACACACATCAATACATACATATATATCAATCATACAATCTGAATTCAGAACACAAAACATTATTTGCTACAAAGACAAATTAATTTAACATAGAATCAGCTTAACTTAGTACTTCAACTTAAATTAGTACTGCTGATTTTTTTGAAAAGGTGAGCTCACAAAATGACATAGATCCCAAAATGACTCGGCTCAGTGGGTGATCAGTCCACGAACAAGACGAAGTCAGGATTTAACAAGTAACATATGTTAGTGAATTATTTTGAGAGAGAAACAATTGTGTGGTTGTGCAACCAAACAAACAAGTACACAGTTAGGGTCCACAGGTCCTAAACCGCGCAAAAAGAAAATTACTTTGTAGCATGAAATCTTTTCAAATGAGAGACATGTGCTCTTCTAATAAATGCTCCCGAATGGGGTCAGCCAAAGCGGCAGTGACTCCGACCAACGGTTAGACATTTTTGCCATTTTCTTATCAACTGCCCTGCTGACAGGGCCTGGTTTGCACAGAACAAGGTTACCTTCACAAAAAGGATTATCAATGAGACCTTTATTATATTTGGCACGACTCTTGAAATGAGCGCGCTTTAAATTCTTGAGGGCAGATGCCCAAATATCACGAACATTCTTAGGATCGTTCTACAAGTCATTCAGTTGCCACAAACTTGACAAAGGGTTATTTGGGGCAAAGGTCACCATCAAATGAATGGGCTAGTTTTGTGAGTGTGAATAATGTTTGACATTATTGAAAGCAATTTGAAGTCAAGAGATACCTTAATTCCAATTTGTTTGTTCCGTAACATGGGAAGCAATGAGCGCTGAACGAAGGTTTCGATTGAAAAGCTTCGCATGCAAAGGAGGGGGATTATGTGGGGATCAAGTTGTGTGGCGTACGCCGTGAGAAAAACACAGGTTCATAAAAAGATGAGAGGTAAACTGTGAACTGTTATCAGACACAACGGATGAAGGTATTTTTTTAAAAATTGCGTACTTGTTGAGCACGAATAGTGGAGACAGCATCAGCTTTCCGAAGTGGAATTAAACATATCAATTTAGTGAAAGCATCAACACATACCAACAACATATTATTTCCTAATTTACTCCTGGAGAAGGAACCTACAAAATGTATGAAGAATTTGCCACGGGTTTTTTCAGCTACATCTGAAGACAGAAAACCTAAATGTGTATTCTGAGTCGGATTGGTCAAATCACAAATTTTGCGACATTTTTCTCGTTCAGATATTTCAGCATCCATTCATTTATAAATGAAGTGCTGATGGATGGCTTGAATAGATTTGTGTGTGCCCAGGTGAACTACAAGAGGTGATGAATAAAAATATTCAAATATCAAAGTTTTTAGATGATCAGGAAGTACAACATGTTTCCGTTTGTCATGAGATCTGCAACAACCTCTGGAAAGAAAATATGGCTTGTGTTCAATATCTGATTGTAAATTAGTGAGGATTTGTTTCAAATTAGTGTCCTTTTCTTGGAGTTCTTTAATGTCTGTAAAAGCTAGTGGACAACTAGATAAATCGTTACAATTTGGAAGTACTTTGAATTCCACATTGGTACCACCAAACATACGAGATAGCGTATCTGCAAACACATTTCGACTTCCTTCAATGTGTTGCACTCCGAATTTAAAAAAGAAATTCTAACTATCTAACGGCCAATTTTTCCAAGTAAGCGTGGATGAGCCAAAACCCATGGCAAAGCCTGGTTGTTGGTTTCGGGATGAAATTCAGCATGTTCAAAATATTGCCTAAACTGGTCTATGGTAAAAACTACGGCTGAACATTCCAATTCATTTATAGTTGAAGACTTTTTCTCGTGCGGAGTAAGAGTGCGAGACGCAAATGCAATCGGCTGACGACAGCCATCAATCTCCTGAGTCAGGGCAGTGTGACTTGAAGCATCTTTTTGAAGGATAAATTCCTCGCTAAAATCTGGTGTGCGTAATACAAGAGGATGATTTATATCATTCTTTTATGTGTCGAAGGCTTTTGCTGCTCCTCATCCCATTCAAATTTAACAGATTTCTTTCTCAATTTATTTAGAGGTGCTGCCTTTTTAGCTAGATTAGGGTAACATTTTCATAAAAACTGATTAATGCCAATAAACCTGTTCATACTTTTAACATGGAGGAAAATTTTTAATGGATTTGGTCCTTTCTGGATAAATCTAAATTCCACTGGAAGAAATCTCACGTCGCAAAAATGAAATTTATTGCACTGCAAATTTAACATTAGTAGGATTAACAGTAAGACCTGCCTTTTCTAATCAAGAAAATACTTCTTTTAGGTTGTCCAAATGTTGTTCAAAACTGCCGGAATAAATGACAAGATCATCTAGATAGTTATAGGCAAACTTGAATATCACATCATGAAAAATCATATCTGAAAGCCTGGTTAGTATTTGACCACCCGTGGTCAAGCCAAACAGCACACGAATAAATTAATGCAGGTTTCAAGGAGCACAGAAACTGGTCATTGGTTTGGACTCTTTGACAAAGGGATTTGGTGATGGGCTGCGTTTAAATCAATAGTTGTAAAGCATTCTGCATTTCGAAATCAATTCAATACCGAATGGAGATAAGGAAGAGGAACGGAAGCCATCTCAATGTTTTTATTAGGTTTACAGTAGTCCACAACCAACCGATGTTTCCGATTGGGTTTTGGTACTGAAAAGGCTGGACAAGCGTATTAGGAAGTAGATTGTTCTATAATACCTTTATCTACAAATCGTTAACGTGATTTCTTAAAATTTTCGACTGCGGTGGTGCCAATTTAAATGGATGACACTTGACATTTTCCTTGTTAAGCAGTTTTATATGATACTATAACAATTTAGTGAGGCCTTACTCAGTGGTAGGGAGCTTGGGAAAACTTGTACATAATTTATAAATAGCAGAACGCTGTTCTTCTTTAAGATGCTCAAAATAATCTATTTTTTGATTGTACTCTGCTCTACAATCACGAGAAACACTTTGCTTTATTACAGAGCCCACCAATGGTATTTTTGTGTCAGGAGAAAACTTTAAGATACCTAGGATTAGGCCAGTAGCAGCCATGAATTTTGGGCCCAAATAAAATCTAAACCAATTTGTTTGGAAATTAGACATTTGTGTGTCCAAGAGAAATGATCAATTTTCAACTTAAAAGAAGCGCAATCAGATATCGGCAGAGCCTGATTTGACGCAGCATATCATTGTACGTTAGAAGGTTCAACATACTTAACTAAACTTAACTGTTTTAATTTCTCAAAACATTTCGCAGGAATAATGGTACTCGCAGATCCAGAGTCAACAAGCGCATTAACAGATAATGGCTCGAATTTGACCTCAACATGGAGTGTCTAACTTTTTGAATGCCCACAACATTGAGGAAATTTGCTTGACATATTTTAAACATTTTCTTTTCAGTGTGGTCATATTGACCAAACAGCTGTTGAAAGTGCCTGCAAAATTTCACGTTTTGAAAATGGTGAGGATTATACTGAGCATTGGCAAACTTGCCAGAACTGCGAGGAAGATCGCTCACTTGTCGTCCCCGCGTGACTTATTTTTTAACTTGTAGCACTGTCGAACGTGTGGCCTAACATTTTACAATATCTACAAGAAAGTTGCTTGCCACATGCAAGAGAATCTGAGGGTGAAGGGGATTTGCCATCCTTCGATTTCTGTGTCTGATCGGTAGAACAATCATGACGTAATTTCCTTCTATCAGTACCTCGCAATGATTTGTGTGCCCTAAAGATACACTGGCGTTTTTGGTCGGCGTATCTGATGTTCTGAGAATGTATACATGCCCTATACAACTCTTAAAAAATGTTGGGTTTAGAGAAAACCATCAAACGAGAGCAGTCTTGAGGTTCTATGCCTCCTAATATGGTATTGACCATTTCAGATTCTGGGATATTTAAACACAATATGATGGCAGCCTCCTTAACACTGCTCACATGCACAGAAAAAGCCTCCTTAGGTTCTTGCAAACGATTAAACATACTCAGTTGCAACTGAGCACGCAACCTTGAGGGAATAAAGACATTGAGACTATCTCAATGATAGGCATCAATTGAAACGTGCTGTGACATGGCTTAACCTGTCCGTTCACTAAGAGGTCCTCGGGCGAAAGGGTAAATAACTTCAAGCCATTGTGCTTCTGGAACTATTTTACCCTGATGGAGTTTGGCAATCACTTTAAAAACTCAAAAATTTGGGAACCTTAAGATAATCAGTAGAAAGAAAGTTACGCAGCATGTTCTCAAGTGGGTTGCCAAAAACAGATGAATACATGTGTGATGATGAAGATGACATATGCTCAGGACCACTGAAAATAGTGATCAGTTGGAATGAGTATGAGGTTTGCACACGTGACGCTGTGTGGAAGGCACTTGCCTCAACAGCAAGTGTGAAAATGGGCGAGTTGCCAACTAGGTTAACTGCAATGGGTTGGATGGTGGTTGGAACATGGTGGGATGGTGTGCTAGCATGAACAATAGCAAACTGTTGGGTGACTGATGTGATGGAGGTGGTGGGAACAGCCTCGTTATTGGGATCAATAACACTGATGGATAGTGACTCCTAATCAAAAACCACCTCAAGGAAGGGCAGGCTCTGAGCCACAATGCTCTCAAGTGACTTAAACTGAGCATCTGACAATTGCACACCAAACTTGGTCAAACAGTTCTCAGTACGTCATTTAGGATGTGCAATACGGTTTTTTAATCAGGCGTATGGGTTAGATGTATCATCTTCACAAAGATTATCAAAAAATAAAAATAAAAACTTGTAGAGAAATGATTTTAGTAGTGCAGGTACGATACTCCGCATCAATATTAATATCGGACAACTTGTCCAAAGAAATAGGGATATTTGAATTCAAAGCAGCCCGCAATGCATTTCTAAACGCTGCTACTGTGTTTCCAGGTGCTTGTACACCTCTCATGATGCACTCATACTGACATTCATCCTTTAAAAGGAGTTCTGGCACAATACAAAAAGCCATAGTACCAGAATACCACAATATTATAACAAAAAAACACACTTAACTTAACTTAAATGTAAAAGCACGGAGCTCTCACCAACACTATTTGCGCATGCCCAAGTCTCAAAGGGACACATACAACAGGCATGCACAAATAGAAAATCTCCTATCCACAAACAGGAACCACCAGCTACTGCTACCACATGTTATGTAGGACCTTCGTGCCACAAACTTGAGCACGTTCCAATGAGGAAAAAATATTTGGTGAAACAACAAATAAATAAGAAAAGAATTAACAAAATTACTTCATGACATGAAACATGTGCCAACACAATTGGCACAATATTATGTTTCGTGTGCCTTTGTTGTGTTGACGCAAAATTCGCCGTTGTGGAACTGTTTCACACATCCAACGACCGGGCGGTGACCAGACACCTTGTCATGACGTTGCAGGCAGAAATGGCACCGAAACATCCTCTGGACTGTGACGAGAGTTTCATAATGTTTTAAATAATCTTCCACTGCAGATGCTGGGTGTTGTACTGACCACAGCGCCATGTTTACTAAACGGCACATCACCCTTAGTCCTGCTAAACGGCCTTCTCTCATACATGCGTGCACACAAGGTCATGCACACTGAGACGCCATGTCTGGCTCCTCACAACACATCACATGCCTGACATGATGTTCAACAACTAACTTATCAACTGTGAAAGACACATATTAGTATTAAATATGTTCCAGTTTCACTCACGTTTTCCTGCCTGGTTCAAATACTGCTATTTATTCTTCTCAATTCTGTGTTCCTTTGTGCGAACAGTTACGGATATACGCCATTGCAAACACTTCTTCGTAGTCTTAGAAAACATACTAGGTAAAATAATATAACTTAGAATATAACATACCTTAATTAAAGATATAAATAAAATAAGTGGAAATAAATGAGCCTGCAGTCAGTGTGTAGGTATCTCTTAGACTGTGTGTCTGAAGATGGCAACAGATTGCACTTTCCGAAACGTAGCACATGTCGTCGACGAAGCTTGCTATTTTTATTTGTAATATAGTTGCTATGGCGTCCATATTGCTATCTGTTCCAGCCATTTTGTTCGTTTCATTTACGTTTTCTTCGTTGTCCACCCAGTTTTTGGAATATTCACTAAAAGAAAAGATTTCTTAGTGGCTACAAAAACTTTTTGGTTTATGCTTTCCAAGGCGAAATTTTGTTGCTGGTAAAAAACAGATTGTGGTGCCCAATAAAACGTAGCTTGACAAGTGCCAACGCTATTTGGTGCTCACTAACATACTTGTTACTTAACAATAAATTTATTGGCTGCCACCAAAACTTTTATTTGGCAGCAATAGCATTGATGCCATCCACAGTAATAAATGTTTGCTGCGATTGCAAAAGTACATCCATTATATACTGCGCGTGCGCTCTGGCTGGCATATTCAAAGTAGATTCCTTCTGTCGGGCCACGACGCCATATTTGTTTGTGTTTGTTTCTTTGCATCAGGTTACAAACTAATTCATAGGGGATATTTTTAGGAACATCGTTTATAGAATCCCTTTATTCTAAATAAGTAAATCTTACACTAAAGGATTCCAGAAAATTAATTGTCCATGAAGTGAAGTGTGCAGGCCTTGTCGTGTGTGTACATACTCCAGACAGTACCTTACAGTGGAGGAAGGTGGCCCAATGGTAACACTGTGAGCTCGGATGTAAGAGCTCCAGCGTTCGAGTCCCGCTCCTGGTGAGGTTTATTATAGTTTATAATTGTTGGTGACCACAAACGTAATTTTGTATTTGCCACTAATTACAGAAATTACAAAACTAATTTTTTGATTCTACAGAATATATTGTAATGTCTATGTTGACAAAAACATTTTGTGGCCACCAATAAAATGTTGTTGGTCCCCACAAAACAGCTTGTTCAGTGTTGTTCATGTTACACACTTGTTATCTCTGTTTCGTCACCAGTTATGGTTGTTGTGTCGTTTTCCTGGTGTCATCTGGCTACATTCCTGCGCAGAGTTATGTGTATGTGAAATTCTCGTGTGGTGTCATCCTGTCTTTTGTTCTCGGGCTAAATTCCTTCTGGAAATTATACGTATGTTACATATTTGTCATCAACATCTAACTCAGGCTCGTGCATTCCTATTTAAGTTTTTATTTAAATTTAAATTATTTTATTTTACCTAGTAGGTTTACTGAGACTATGACGAAGTGTCTGCAGTCGCGTATGTCCATAATAGTTCAAAAAATCAATTACCCTCATTGTAAGAATCATACGAACATAAGACCTGTATTCCGCACCTGCTTTAGCAAATCAGCGATGAACAGAAAGGATGAGTTTCTTTGTTGTTTGTGTTCCAGGGCACGTACAGCGTGAAAATGGTGGACCTGCCTGTTGCAAAGACCACGATGAACGGCCTCTTGGCCGGAACCTACAAAGCCAGGTTCGAAACTTACAACGCTGACAACACTCGCTTCTCTTGCTACAACTTCACTGTCGCCATTTCGTAGACGCGGGGAGGCAGCAGTAAAGTTCTGAACCCACCTTTACTAAGGAGCTTTTGTAACGGATTACTTAATAAATAACATAAAACATACCCAAAGGGTGCACGTAAAAATACAGTTACATTTCTGTATGAAATTTGTGAGGATTTCACGAGAGAGTTTTTAGGCTATTCAATAAATATTTAAAGTACATTTTACTTATTTTAATTATCCTTTAAACGTAATTAGTACTGCATTCTGAAGAGCATACCTAATTAAAATGACTCACTGGGCTTACTGAAGTCGAGGTGGCTCAATTAAGTACAATGTCACATATAACAATCCCCCAAGATACTGTTCTAACTGATAAAGTACTAACTAAAAACCACACACATGAATGCATTTAAACCTTCAAATAATTTTTACATAGGAGTCATTAAATAGTTGTAAGGAAAAAGTTTATAGGCCAGTTATTAAAAAAAAAAAAAAACTTTTTACTTACACTGTCATTGTTCACACTACTTCATAAGAATACCTCACCGTACCTCAATAAATTATAATTCATTAATTTGTTAACACATTGAAACTATTCTCTTATAAATACAGTACTACTTCTGTTTTGAAATATCATACACCTAACAACAAAATTTCATTCCTTAGTTTGGTAGGCAATCAAATCGCTTGGTTGAATAAAACCGCTCGACCATAAAAACACGTAGCTAAGCATGACGAACTCACAAACAATAGTTTCATGGCTGGGGCTTGTAAAGCTGGCCACACTATCTAAAACAGCGGACCAATAACATACATTCGTGAGTACAGCTGGCGAGTTCTGATTGGGCGAGAGAAATGAAGACATGACGTCAGCCAATTGCGTCAACCAATGGAATGTTCATCTCTTCATACGTACTTATAGATGAACAGCATCGAGCTTGCCACAAGTGATGATCCCAGAGCCTACTTTCTCCCAGCGTCTCTGTACCTCCAGGGGCCGCGGTGGCCTAGTAGTCAAACTACTCGCCTCCCACCTAGGCGAACTGGGTTCGATCCCCGGCGGCGTCGCTCCAGGAGTTCCGCACATTGGAATCGTGTCGGACGATGCCGCTGGTCGGCGGGTTTCCTCAGGGATCTCACATTTCTACCACCCGTAAATTCCGGTGCTGCTCCATATTCACTTCGCTTCACTGTCATCGGCTCTCAAGACCTCGACGTTAAGAGCCACTCAATGCTCTTCACTCCACTCGAAGCCCTGTACCCACGTCCGTGTACGCATTGCACAGTTAGTAATTGTATTACCAGTGTGTACACATCCAGGTCTCAGCGGTACATACATAGGCTCTACCGTGCCAGTTGTATTGTATCTAGGCGTCTTTACAGCATTGGCTTGGAAATGGTTGATGGCAATAAATACCCAACACGAGTCATTAAGTCCATTAGTTGCTCACATAGTGCAACGTACACTTAAATTTTATACTTAGATGCACAACTTAAAAACCCAAATTAAAATTGTAGTGGGGTACATATTTACTGGCAATATAGACAAGTGAGATGATAGTTACCATTATCTATGACTGCATGACCATCAGTAATGTTTGTCTCTGTATTTCCATTTACAAACGTCCTATTGATGTCACACAACACCGGACATGCTTACTATTTTCAGCGGAGATGTTATGGCGGCTCTGAACATTAGGATCTTGATAGCCGATGAGGGTGAAGCGAGGTGAGTATGGAGCAGCTCCGGAAAGAGAGCGCGGTGGAAACGGGAGATATCCGAGAAAACCCGCCGACCAGTGGCATCATCCGATGCGAGTACCATGTGCGAAAATCCGGGAGCCACCGTGCCAGGAATCTAACCGGCTTGCCTTGGTGTAAGGCGCGTAGTCTACCCACTGCGCCATTGCGGCCTCCTGCTCCATTTAACTACATTAATTACTGGTTATCTCTCTGCCAATATATGTAGAGTGATGTCAGCTTGAAAGTGTACTAATCAAATTTTCCCCCTTACCTATACTAATATACAATCCAACGTCATTGTTTGAGTAATCAAAACTTGAGTGCTGCTGGAGTAACATAACGTTGCGGAGAACTTTATGAAAACTGCTGAAGAAGTATTACTTCTTAAGTCTTTACAAAATGTGGATGTCACTACGTTACGGCAAACTCCATACAACTCAGTTCCGTTCAGTAAGACGACGCCGGCAGCACTCCAAGTGTTACATTTTAAACTTTTTATGAAATAACTGTTTCCATTAGTATATTTCCATGTCCACTTTAAACGACGGCTACTGCATTTCCTGGTTACGTATATTCTTAGTCGTAACGCTTACATCAGTTTCCTTATGAAACTTTGCGTATAGAGTACAGGATGAGTATAAAATAATACCTCAACTTTGAAGGTCTATTATATCAAAACCAAACAACCTACAACCTTGATTGACCAATCAAATGAACCGTGGAACCATTGGTTTGTTTATCATATATTCATAAATGTTCAATGTGACTACAACGAGTGGCCCAAACGACATCTCCGCGATAATCAAACTCGTTCCACACTCTTGTCAGCATGTCGGGTGTTACGGTTTGGATGGCGTTCGTAACTCTCGGTTTGAGGTGGTGAGGGGGAAGCTAGCTCGCATTCGATACGTCAATGTGAAGGTGACGGTCTGATGTTTCCTTTATGTGCCGAGAGATGACACTGGGAGCGCCTGTCGTCGCACTATGAGCGTGTGTTGTGTGTTAGTCCGCATCACGATGGCGACGGAACAACAGAAGGCGTTCTGTGTTATTCAGTTTGCTAAATGTAAATCGGTTACGACAGTTCAACATGAATTCCGTCGCAAATATGGACGTCGTCGTTCCGATAGGTAGAGTATCGTGCGTTGGTTTCGTCAGTTCTGTGACACAGGGTACCTTTGCAAACGTAAAAGTTCCGGGTGGCCGCGTGTGTCCGAAGAGAATGCGCAACGGACTCAAAAAGCATTCGATCGCTGTCCGAGAAAATCAACTCGACAAGCTAGCCGGGAAATGCAAATCCATCAATTGACGATATGGACAGTGTAGCGAAAGCCATTTCTGTACAAACCATACAGGTTACAGCTTGTGCAGGCTCTTACCGAAAGGGATAAAGAACTGAGGCGTGATTTCTGCACGTTCGTTCTTGCCCAGAATGAGGTAGACGATGCCTTCATGTTTAAGCTGGTTTTTAGCGATGAAGCGACGTTCCATAGAAATGATAAGGTAAACAGGCACAACCTGCGGATATGGGGTCAGGAGCCTCCACATGAAGCCACCAAACACGAGCGCGCTTCCTCCAAAATGAACGTGTTTTGCGCTGTATCCAAAGACACTGTTTTAGGCCCTTTCTTTTTTCACGAGGCCACTGTTACTATAATCTCTTATTTGGACATGCTTACAGAGTGGTTGTTTTCTCAGTTAGAAGAGGTGGCAGGGGATTTTGTTTTCCACGAATAAGATGGTGTTCGCGGATACCTAAACGAGACGTTGCCGCAACGCTGGATTGGTTGAGGAGCAGCTGGTGACCAAGCTTTTCATCACTGGCCCCCAAGAAGCCCGGATCTTACCCAGTGCGATTTTTTTCTATTGTGGTACATAAAGGATCAAGTGTTTCGTCCACCATTGCCGGCTAACATTGACGACCGCAAACCGAGAATTACGGACGCCATCCAAACCGTAACACCGAACATGCTGACAAGAGCGTGGAACGAGTTTGATTATCACGTAGATGTCGTTCGGGTCACTCGTGGTGGTCACATTGAACATTTATGAAGATATAGTAAACAAATTTCACAGTTCCACGGTTCATTTGATTGGTTAAACAAGGTTGTAGGTTGCTGAGTTGTGATATTATAGACCTTCAAAGTTGGGGTATTATTTTATACTCAGCCTGTATATTCATAGTTTCTTCACGTTTGCTGAACCAAACCTTTGAAAAATCACCCCATGTCTGACGTCTTTGGCTGTTTTGTAAATATGTCATGCAACGCAAGCGCCTTGTACGTCCGTTAAAATAAGTTTCTTATTTTTAGTCAAATTGAACTTTCAATGGTATTTTATTGATTAATTATAATATCACATTCGTGATTAATATGAATACATCCACATGGAAAATAGGCATTTTGGTAATGCCTAGTAATAAATACTTCTTATGAAAAATATCATTAAGGTAAGTGTGCACGAATGCAGTGAGTTGTCCCTTGGGTATAACTTTCTAGACTTGATTAGGCTTTGTTCGCACAAGGCAGAGGAATATCCTGGAAGTACAACTTAAGCAGGGCTTCAGAAAAGTTGGAAGAAACCGTGAATGGACTATAGAAGAAAATCAACAAAGAATGATTCCTATACATTTACTGACAACCAAGAATATTGCACCGACACTACTCGCCACTCCAAGAACACGAACACTCTTTATCTCTCTATGTGCACTTATCACCACCCTGATGGTGCACTTTGATGTACCTGACACTCACAGCGCAGATTATTGGCTGACCATCAGCTGATGTACAAGCGAGTCAACTGTGTCCCAATTAAAGTGTGTTTCCACGTGGAACACATAATATTTCATTTATAATTAAGGTTGAATGAAAACAGGGAGAATACAGGTGCGTAGGAATACCAAACAAGAGAATGGTGTTATGCAATGTATGAAGTGAGTGCTCACGAATGCGGTGTGCTGTCATTTGGTGTACGTTTCTAGAATATGTTAAGGTTACTTCTTCTACAGGTTGAGAAGATCCATGTTAAAAGTTTGGCAACCAAACATTTTGGCCACTAGGCAAGCGCTAGTGTTTCGTGTGTACCACATTTTCTCTTTTATCTGCTTTAATAAACAGGATGATTGCAATAATTATACATAAAATATAAAATAACTTCGTAACCTAGTAAAATATTTTTCTTTTATTATTCAAAAAGCTTAAAATTTTCATTAAAATTTACCTTTTGGAACACTGCGTATCCAGTGGTGGACATTTTCCCTATGCCAAACTTTCCCACAAGATATCTCGTTTTGTTCCTAACCTGAGTAGAATAAACCTTAACTCGATTAAGCTTTGTTTGCATTAGGTGGAGAAGTATCTGGTAAGTAGAACATTAGCAGGGCATAAGAAAAGTTGGAAGTAACAGTGAATGGACATTAGGTACGTTGACTTAAGCCATTTTAATCAAGTATCTCTTTCATCACTTTCATTTCAATCTCACATTCCAAAGGAATTATTACCCGCCAACGCGGGTGTATCACGTGAAACCCACGACAATGCATCTAACAAAGACACGTCCCAATATTCTCCTCTTTATAGACGCAACTTTCTTGCTTTCATCGTTTCCGTATGCTCTGGGTACAATCGTGCACTAAATGTAAAACGCTCTCACTCCTCTGTCTAATAATCCTGCGTCGTGAATAAGACAATGGAAACAGCTTGCAAGCTGTGTTTGAGTAAGCTACCATTTTCTATCATGTCGACTTAAATCATGTTTATTATTTTTATATATATTTTATTTCTTGGCAATGGTCTATTAAACTGAAGCATTTTTTATGGATTTTACTCATTACCGAACATGATTACAGGGAAAAATAACCAAACGTACATTTTTTTTTACACATAATACTATTAAACTGGAAAGTTAATTAAAATATAATATGTATGCAAAATTGCGAACAAATTTCAAGCAAAAAGTACTTTTCAAAAGATTTAAATGCAATATTTTGATTTTTATGAAAGATTTTTATGTGAAAATTATTTTACGTTTTATTGGTTTTACTTAATCAGCTTCGGCATTGAAAAAGTCCAAAAAAAATTCAAATTTTAATACATTTATTGAAGCTGCCCACATATAATGTAATTGATTTATTTGCTCAAAATTCCTTTTTACAAATTATGAATTAGGTAGATATCAACATCGGATACCGATCACTTGGCCTTAAAATATTTGGTCTTTAACTAGGCTTATATTCTGAAAACAAATGATTTTAGGCATGAGACCACGTTTCTGCAGCATAAACTTATGTGATCAGTTATAATGTGCAACTGTGTTTATCAAGACTTTTTGTACATCCAATCGAGCCAATATTGGTTCTACGTACGGGAGGCCTCCAGTTAGTGTAGGTAGTGGTTTCGCATCATCGTGTCTGGATAATTATACTCTAGAAAACTTCACATTTTTCAGTGACTGTATTTTTCTTTATGAGTGTCGCCAATTTGTTCTCAGTTATCTATGTTTTTTCTCCTTTCCTTTTTTTTTTTTTTTTTTTTTTTTTTTGCTTCGCGCTTATCGCCCTTTGTGAGTTGGGGCTGTGGCAAGGTTGGCTTTCGTCAGGTGAACTCTCGTCAAGTTGACGCCGTACCGCCACTGTGGAAGACAGTGCGGCTTATAGTGTCGTAGTTACGTCCTCCCGGCATAGACTATATGATGCCTGAAGGTTAAGGGGTTTGCAATAATGTAGTCTTTTGCTGTTTCATTTTGAAGGACGAATATATTGTCTGGAGTTTGAACAAACAAACAACATCAACACTTGAGAGGTGTGGTACTCTAATTGGAATTTGACTACCCGTATTAACTGTGGACGACTTCGTGGTTGAGTGGGGAGCTTCTCTGCGAGACGATGATTGTATACTTAACTCTTGCTGGTATGATGTCAGCTGTGGAGGGTGAGCTCCGGCGATGGGCGGCCTTGGAAACAGGCCCGCACTAGGTGTCGTCTCGCTGTGGTTGCTGTTCTACTGACGTGGCCAGGGGTCCGAACCTCCCCCCGGCCACACTGGCGCGGCTGGCCTAACTTTCTGCTCGGCGATCTTCAACTGACTGACTACTCTGGGCGGTAATAATCAACTGTCTGTCCCGACTAACCTCTCGGCTCCGCAATAATCAACTGACTCCCCACTTCTCTCGTAAAGGGGTTTTTATACACGCCCGCCTCCCCCCTTAAGTGTTGGCATGTGTCTCTATTATTGGGAAAGGGGGTGAGGTGGTGGACAGCAGAAAAATGCCTTTCAAAACACGTGCCCTGGTTCCTGAAGGTTGGGGGCGGGGAAGGTAGCACTTTGCTCCTTACTTGCTCTGTCAGCTATTTCTTGGTGCGTTTCCTCATTGTCCTGTGGTTAGCTAAGGGGGGAGGGGGGTTCTAGGCACCATTATCCAGCGGTCATCTGTTTCTTCTGCGGTGAGTGTTTTCTGAATTTAGGCGAACTGTGCATGATTATTTTCTATCTCGTGAAACCTCTGCGATCAACAGATCTCACGGGCCTGCTAGAGGCGTAGGGAGGTGGGTGGGTGAAGGGGGAAGGCCTAAGCCGCAGGACACGTGTAACTGCGCTCCGCCACCTGCCTCGTGACACGTGTCGACTGAGAGGCGCTCGCAAAGGGGGTCAGCGATGTTTCTATTCTAAAAGACGTCACACGTCAAAGTGTACGCGTCTTATTTGCCTGCCAATGAAAATTTTTGTTACAAATGTACTGCATGTTAATAACACACCTAATAATAGTAGGCAGGACAGAAAAGTACACACACACTTCTGATTGAAGACATTGGTAATAAACAAAAACCAATACACAGTAAAACTCTCTAAAATAAGTTTCTCAAGGGACTGAAAAATTTAGGCTTACTAACCAGGAGAAGTTCTTAAGATGGCGAGCCCTCCCGTAACTGTCCTTGGGGACTATGACTTGGATTTAACTCAGCGCTATAAGCTTCTAGCACACAGGCCCCCTTAGCCCTGCTTATAACACACTGCCAGGCCAATTATGTTACCATCTGCACAGCCTTTTAGGATATATATGTATATTATCTATAGAGTCCTCGTGGACTTAGCTTAGGCAATAGCTTAACTAGGTTACTATTAATCATTCCCTTACTTTCATGCATATTTACCATATTGTCGTGGATTAGAAAAAGTAGGTTTGTGTTAGCCCTGCTGACACTCACTGACACATTATTATATTTTATTTTAAGTTTTCCGGATTAACTGGGACACACTACTCCCCCCACCAGTGTAATGTGAAAACATTACTCGGGTTAAAGCCAGCGCCACTCAACAAGTGATGACCTGCCCCCTCTCTACTAGTTTTTTTTTCCTACCCACTAATAAAGAGCATGGTTCCCACCACCTATCTGTCTTCTGTAGTATTTTTCTGTTAAATCTGATAATGCACGCAACAATTTTTAATTCTTTCCTGTTGAAAGGGTTTTTATGGTGCCTATACTGGTCTTTCCCCTTTATTTTCAGAGTATTGTAGTTTAGCTATAAGTATACTTAGGAAGGTTTTCATGGCCAAAATCTGGCCATGGCAGCCCAATTCCTCTCTGCCGCGATGCATGTCTACTTGCATGATTCACCTTCCCTTGTAGGCGTATGGGACTTAGCCCTGAAACGCACTAAACTCCCGTCCCTACCGCGGGCTTACATAACACTTAGTTTTAGAGTAGGTAAGAAGGGAAAATGCAGAGCAGAACACCAACTACACTGGTTAACCCTAGTTTTAACCAGGACTGGCAATCCTGGTACATAGGGTGCCAGAAAGATGTGCTAATAACATGCAAATCTTTTACAAACACCACACGATGAAATAACAGGAGATTAAGGGCGAGGCCGACCCTGACTTGCAGTACCGTAAGATCTAATGATGAATAAGCTGGGTTGTCGATGAGCAGCGACTCGGGTTGTAGGGACTCACCAACGCACTACAGGCGAGTTTAACTAGCTACTTGCAAACAACACTACAACATGTTTTACACACATCACACCACTACAACACGCCAGTCGGGAGACTGGTAAGGAGCTTCACTCCTTCGCCGAAAACACCTACACATACATTTTAAAAGATAGCAACAGTAGTTAACTGCTATAAACATGGGCCCGGACCCCAGATAAAACATATACACAGTAGCCCGCCGCGGGCACAATGATTTGATCCAGTTTGTCGCGCTGCAATTTAGTTGCAAACCCACTAAACCAGCTATGGGTACTTCAGTTCCTGGTCTCGTGACAGCATGGCCTTTCAAGCGCATACGAGAGATCGGTGGTTGCAGAGCAGAGAGTGCGTCGGAGAACATTCCCCGAGGTGGAACACCAGCGCCTACATGCTCTCCGCACCCACACACCCACCCACCGACAAGGGACCGAGATACGCCCAGTGTCTCTACTTCTAATCCATACTCCTATCCCGGGGACCTAAATACGAGCAGTGGTAGTAGCACACGCCTCAATACCTGCTGTCAGTGGGACCGAGGTTGGAACACGCTCAACCACTCAGCCACTGTCAGCCTATACATAGGCACAGGGGCCGAAACACGCTCAGTTGCCACCCCTCTACCGCGTACTCCAACCTCCAGAGGCCAGATCTACATGGACGTTGGGAACGCACCCCATGCCTGTCCAGATATAGTGCTCGTTGTCGCACGCCACCACCGCCTATTTCAGGTCGTATAAACTCCGTTCAGTGCCACGCGGTCGCGGTATTAGAGATAGTAGCATGTATTTCATAGTTTTTTCGGTGTATCGTAAGAAAGAGTTCTCAAGCGATTGTGCATGTAAAATTAAACTTGTTTCAGTGCTGTAAATACAATCCAGCGAATAACAGGTGTGTTCTCCTTATGTCGGCTGGACCATCCTCCTATGTCCATGCTTTAAGAAAGAAACTAAAGGTTAGAGCCAGTGCAGCGAGATGTGCTGCATCGTGGCCTACCAGAGATCCTCATAAATTCATTAATTATGAAGGACCATGTCCCGCCCCTACCACCACTCTAAGGCCGACGTCAGTAATGTCAGCCGGCCTCCAGCTCCCCCAAGCTAGGGAAGACACGAGGGTAGTACGAGAGGAAGATACCTCCCGTTGTCACCATGTCCTGCCCCTACCACCACTCTATAGCCGAAGCCAGTAGGGTCAGCCCGCCTCCAGCTCCCCAAGCTAGGGAAGACACTGGGGTAGTTCGAACAGCAGATGCCTCCCGATGTCACCATGTCCCGCCCCTACCACCACTCCAAGGCCGAAGCCAGTAAGGTCAGCCGGCCTCCAGCTCCACCAAGCTAAGGAAGACACGGGGGTAGTTCGAACAGCAGATGCCTCCCGATGTCACCATGTCCCGCCCCTTCCTCCACTCTAAAGACGAAGCCAGTAAGGTCAGCCGGCCTCCAGCTTCCCCAAGCTAGGGAAGGCACGGGGGTAGTTCGAACAGCAGATGCCTCCCGATGTCACCATGTCCCGCCCCTTCCTCCACTCTAAAGATGAAGCCAGTAAGGTCAGCCGGCCTCCAGCTTCCCCAAGCTAGGGAAGACACGGGGGTAGTACGAGCAGCAGATGCCTCCCGATGTCACAATGTCCCGCCCCTTCCTCCACTCTATAGCCGAAGCCAGTAAGGTCAGCCCGCCTCCAGCTCCCCAAGCTAGGGAAGACACGGGGGTAGTTCGAACAGCAGATGCTTCCCGTTGTAACCATGTCCCGCACCTACCACCACTCCAAGGCCGAAGCCAGTAAGGTCAGCCGGCCTCCAGCTCCCCCAAGCTAGGGAAGACACGGGGGTAGTACAAGCAGCAGATGTTCCTCGATGCCACCATGTCCCGCCCCTACCACCACTCCAAGGCCGAAGCCAGTAAGTTCAGTCCGCCTCTAGCTCCCCCAAGCTAGGGAAGACACGGGGGTAGTACAAGCAGCAGATGCCTCCCGATGTCACCATGTCCCGCACCTACCACCACTCCAAGGCCGAAGCCAGTAAGGTCAGCCGGCCTCCAGCTCCCCCAAGCTAGGGAAGACACGGGGGTAGTACAAGCAGCAGATGCCTCCCGATGTCACCATGTCCCGCACCTACCACCACTCCAAGGCCGAAGCCAGTAAGGTCAGCCGGCCTCCAGCTCCCCCAAGCTAGGGAAGACACGGGGGTAGTACAAGCAGCAGATGCCTCCCGATGTCACCATGTCCCGCACCTACCACCACTCCAAGGCCGAAGCCAGTAAGGTCAGCCGGCCTCCAGCTCCCCCAAGCTAGGGAAGACACGGGGGTAGTACAAGCAGCAGATGCCTCCCGATGTCACCATGTCCCGCACCTACCACCACTCCAAGGCCGAAGCCAGTAAGGTCAGCCGGCCTCCAGCTCCCCCAAGCTAGGGAAGACACGGGGGTAGTACAAGCAGCAGATGCCTCCCGATGTCACCATGTCCCGCACCTACCACCACTCCAAGGCCGAAGCCAGTAAGGTCAGCCGGCCTCCAGCTCCCCCAAGCTAGGGAAGACACGGGGGTAGTACAAGCAGCAGATGCCTCCCGATGTCACCATGTCCCGCACCTACCACCACTCCAAGGCCGAAGCCAGTAAGGTCAGCCGGCCTCCAGCTCCCCCAAGCTAGGGAAGACACGGGGGTAGTACAAGCAGCAGATGCCTCCCGATGTCACCATGTCCCGCACCTACCACCACTCCAAGGCCGAAGCCAGTAAGGTCAGCCGGCCTCCAGCTCCCCCAAGCTAGGGAAGACACGGGGGTAGTACAAGCAGCAGATGCCTCCCGATGTCACCATGTCCCGCACCTACCACCACTCCAAGGCCGAAGCCAGTAAGGTCAGCCGGCCTCCAGCTCCCCCAAGCTAGGGAAGACACGGGGGTAGTACAAGCAGCAGATGGCTCCCGATGTCACCATGTCCCGCACCTACCACCACTCCAAGGCCGAAGCCAGTAAGGTCAGCCGGCCTCCAGCTCCCCCAAGCTAGGGAAGACACGGGGGTAGTACAAGCAGCAGATGGCTCCCGATGTCACCATGTCCCGCACCTACCACCACTCCAAGGCCGAAGCCAGTAAGGTCAGCCTGCCTCCAGCTCCCCCAAGCTAGGGAAGACACGGGGGTAGTACGAACAGCAGATGCCTCCCGATGTCACCATGTCCCGCCCCTACCACCACTCCAAGGCCGAAGCCAGTAAGGTCAGCCGGCCTCCAGCTCCCCCAAGCTAGGGAAGACACGGGGGTAGTACGAGCAGCAGATGCCTCCCGATGTCACCATGTCCCGCCCCTGCCACCACTCCAAGGCCGAAGCCAGTAAGGTCAGCCGGCCTCCAGCTCCCCCAAGCTAGGGAAGACACGGGGGTAGTACGAGCAGCAGATGCCTCCCAATGTCACCATGTCCTGCTCCTACCACCACTCCAAGGCCGAAGCCAGTAAGGTCAGCCGGCCTCCAGCTCGCCCAAGCTAGGGAAGACACGGGGGTAGTACGAGCAGCAGATGCCTCCCGATGTCACCTACTGAAACCCCAGAGAAGGAGCACCTCCCCCTCCTGGTACCACGGTTCTTTATCCGAAGGCATCCCACTTGAATAATCCAGGATGGTTGCGTGACACTTTTTAAAGATGCAGAATTTTTAAAAAGGTGTTTCTGTATATAAATTAATAATAAAGTAATTTATAAAAAAAAATTTTGAGTTTCTTTTAAAATTGCAGCGTTTTTTTTAAAACAAAGCACAGGCAATATTTTCAGAATGTAAACATTTACGTAAAACTAAATATCTCAGATTGTATAAGTCTTGAAACAAAAACCAATTGGAATCTCAAATAATCATCTTTCTTGTACAACACTAAACTTTGCCCTATATATAATCACAACACCCAAGCATATGTTTCTAAAGTGAGCATATTTTATTCAAAAATCCTATTTTCAAACCAAGTTTACTATGAGCAAGAAGTAAGTCTAAGACCTAATTTTTTTCCCTCAAGAACACCTCTACAAATACTATATTTTAATACAAAATGATCCTCTAGAGAAGCACCATTCTCATTTGGCATGGGGTTAAAATTTTACATTTCTTTAAAAAAAAGCCCCAAATTTTGTACCTCATAAAATCTTAAATTTAATTGTTAGGCCGGATATAGTTAACAATTATATGCATAAAATAACAATTTATATAGATACAGGCGGTGTGGATTCGAAGTAAAGAAGAACTTTTAAAATAAATTTACTTACACTTTTTTAGTGAGTTGTGCTGATGTGCTAGTTGTACAAAGCTGACATGTCATTACACAGTTTCTCATAAAGTAATAGCAGTTCCTTCCAGTTTGGCGCGCAATCTCTAGGGGTGTAAACTTTCTAATTACTTTTGAAAGTGGGACCCAACACTCTTCTGCTGATTTACGTAAAGATGTCCTTGGACCTGGTAGCTGGAAGAAAGTAACATGAACATCTTTATTTTCTTCACTCACTTCAGTCACCTGAGCCCGATACTACTTTTAATCGTATATGCAAACAATAGTATCCATAACTTGTACATCAAGGGAGCCACTGAAGACATTTTACAAGAGAAAAATAGAATAACTGGAGGTTTTATAGCAGGTTAGTTTGACAGTGCCAAAAGTAACAAGCCTATGTCTTTCCCTTGTTTGAGGAATAGCTTTATACATTAAAAATCATTTCTTCAGATGTAGCTCATTCCTTTCAATTTCATCAGTATATACGTACAAGTATGTGATACGTTTAATGTTTTCAACACAGACGTCGTACAGTTCTTTAGGACTTAAAATCTGGTCTTTGTATGACCTCTGAAAACGAGTCTTTGCGGTTTCTCTTTTTGTTGTACCTCCTACACTATCACAACAATTCTTTTCATGTGCAGTGGCAAATAAGTTCCATTCGCAATCCAGACTTCTAATTTCAAGTGTTAGCCAACTTCTTCCTGTTCTTATACTGACTCTAAGCCCAATCACTGAAGTAAATTAATGTTCTCACTTCGTGATTGTATTCTGTTACATTTTATAGCATATGCTTTTGAAAAGTATGAGCTGCGACAGTACAATGGTGTAAAAAATCACTATCCCACAGACACAGTGATTTCAATACATCGTTTACATTAAAATAGAGGACAAAAGGATGATTTGTTGATTGTAATGTACTCCACTGGAATCCCTGAACTTCATTCTGGACCACAAATGAATATTTCTCAGTAAAATCAGCCAATACTATGCATTCACTGTTGTTAAAATTCTTTTCATTCTCTTTCAATAAGGAGATTGGATCTTATATATATATAATCATGCTTTTGAAGTGCAACAAGTTTCTCAATAAGTGTCTCAATAAAATCCTCAGTCTACTGTACCACATCTATTAGGTTTGATTGGTCTGTACTAACCCACTGTTTGTATTGAATCTCATCTTTCATTTCTTCAGCCAGCATTTATGAAAAGGTTTCCACATCCCTACAGTCTGAACACTGACCCATCGGACACTTATAACTATCCGTGTCACATTTCATAAGTTCAAGCAAGTCTTTGTGATCAATATTCATACCACTTCCTTTTAACATTGACTTGACATTTTGAGGATATGTGCACACAAAAACTGTGTGTGTTCCAGGAGAACCAGCTAATACGCACCACTTAGGCCTTGGTGAAACAATTTGGAAGTTCCAAACTTCACGTTTGGATAAGTATTTTTAAATTGCACATAAAGCTCTTGCAAATTACACAAAATTAGATGCTTTTGTTTTTTTTTCTTTAATGCCATTTATTTTCTCTGAAATTCAGTCCTTTTTTCCTGGCAGTATCCTACTGATTTCATCTTGCTGGTAAAATTCTGCAACATAGGTAATCACTTCCTTGTCCAATTGTTTCCCACGTTTCTCTTACCGAGGTTTGGAATCACAAGGTATTTTGTAACTCTTACAATATACTCAGATACACTTAACTGAGAAGCTATATTTGATACAGACCAATTTTGAGGCACCAGGCTGATAATCCTTATCATCTCTACATGACTTGTAGTTAACTTACATCTTACCTTCAATTTTTTAATTAACTCTGTATATTCCTTGCTGGTTGATGAGCTTGAATTTACACTTGTAGTTGCTTCATCATCCTGTAAACTTTCAGAAAATGAATCGCCTACTTTCTTTTCACAGCAGTGGACTTTCTTCTGATTTTGCCCAGTAATGCTGCCGATTTCTTTTCTAAAGTAACTTTTTTCAATTTAGAGGCTGGTGACATATCCAAAATGGAGCAGACAGCTTCTAACCCATTTAAACTTTCTTCTGGTGGGACAAACAAATCATCACTTGTCAGCTTCATTTAAGTCTTTGTTTCTAACAGAAAATATTCTGTTATAATACTTTGGAATAAGAGTGACTTCAAATTTTTTTATTTTTCCAAGTTTGGTAATTTTATTTCAAAACGCCCTTTATTACCTTTTTTCTTAAGCTTAATATGATAGTTCAGAGGATCACAATAAACCTTTCCAAAAAGATGATTGTAATCAGTTAGGTACGTTTTTTTTTTCATGATATTTACATACAGTTCGTATATCATTTTTACCCGATCTTAGCATCAATAACTTCTGCTCATCTAAACTGAGCTGATATTCTGTAACTACTTCTTTACCAACTTTTCCATAACTTTCCCTGTGGCAGTTCTCTTGAATAAATAATGCAACACAGCAATACATTTTCTTAATAACGGCAGTGTCACATTAATGCACAAAACACTTAGCAATGTCAGAGAATACATCTACTGATCACCAAAACTACAGACAGACTGAGGAAGTGCAGTCAGTACGCCTGTCTGACTGCACTTGTAAGCGATGCTCTGTCCTGATGTTGCATCACGCCACTGTGTGCCTACTGTGCAGTCATTCACATCCTGCAGCCATCTGAAGAATGCCGAGTAAATCATTTACAAAAGTTTCGAGTGACTGCTGATATAGTGATAGCCAGAGGTGGCTTTATTTTCCTGCTTGTTATGAAAGATAAAGATAATGAGTGAGCAAAAGGAAATAAAAGATTACAAACTGCTCACTTCACTAAACACACCCACTAAACTCCATCTCGTTTGCTAAGCCTGCTTGCTCATAATACAACAACAGCAAATGAAAGTATAGCCCATCCACACATGAGCTTCTTGTAAAAATTAACTAGGTAATTATAAATTTATTACTGCCTAGCAATTACATTTAAGATGTTATTAAATGTCGTGAACCTTATTTCATCCATATTTTAAAGTTTTATAAATATTAAACCAGAAAAGTCTAGAACTGAAATTTTTACAGTGGGTAGATATCATAAAGACCTTTAGTTCTTGTAAGTTTCATATTTTTAGCATCTCCCACACCAGAGTTAGTAAGTACTAAATTTGGGAATTTTGGAAAAAATGTCAAACGATAATGGTGCATCTCTAAATGGCCATTTTGTATTTGCATACAGTGTGAGTAGAGTTGTACTTGTGGAAAAAATTTGAGGCCCTAGACTTACTTCCTTCTCATAGCAAATTTGGTATGAAAATTGGATTTTGAACCATAATGTGCTCAATTATAGGAACATACGCTTGGATGCTGTGATTAGAAATAAGGTAAAGTTTATTAATTTAAAAGAAAGCTGTTTGTTTAAGCTTTAAATTGGTTTTTGTTTCAATTCACTAGCTCTTATACATTCTGAGATACTTAGCTTTTCGTAAATGTTGACATTCTGAGAATTATGCTTCTGCCATGTTCAAAAATGGTGGCCCACTTAAAAGGAACGCAGAAAAAAAAAATGTTGAACTTTTTTGGTTATTAATTTCCATACTGAAATGTAACGCAACCTGTTCAATTAAAATTGGATTAAAATATATGGAATGACCCACGTTGATCCAGGAGCCATTCTAGATACAGTTCAGCACTCTTCACCTCAGCTTCCAGAGGCGGTAAGCCAGACGTTTATTTCAGCCAAGTGCGCATAACATTTCTCGTGGCCAGATACCGCCTCCTGACACTTGTTAGTTATCCATGGCTACTCCGCGGTCTCCTGAACACTCGCAATTCCCCAGCCACGCCTCCCAGTGTCAGTTACACCCATACCGCTCGCGCTAGAAGCAGGCATAGCCAGTGCCAGGCCCCAAGTTCGACAGACCGCGACAACTGTCATCACAAATAAATGAAAAAGCAATCAATTTTCAATATTATCATTGAAAACATTGTATGGTGACAACTTAATCTCATTATAAAACATGTTAAAATTTAATTTTCATTATAGAATAATACATTTTAAGTTTTTCTTAATCTTTAATAAGGAATATTTAAAAGCAAACTTTTGTCATGTAAGAGTGAATTGCCACCCAAAGGACAAAATTAATCTTTTTTTTTTTTAATGAAGCATACACAATCAAATACCTACTGATTTATTACAGTTAATATTCTTACAAGATGCCAGGTGGGCGTATACCAGTACGTGAGGGATGGAGGTCTTAATAAAATAAAAGAACCAAATTTAATTTTGAATTCATTTATAATGGTATAACTATTCGCACAGCTATGTAAAACTACTTATCTCCAAAAGTAATCTTTGTTATTCTCAGTGAGCGCAATATTTAACATCTTATCTCAATTCTTATTAAAGTCCTTATCACTGTCTCTACATTGCATAGTCTGTTAATTCGCATTCGTTATTTACACACATTCAGTTTGTCTATTGCCATCATTACAAATGACTGTCACTCACGCATCCTGTCCGCCAGGCTCTCTCTCTCTTCACTGTACCGATGCTCGCAGTCCACAGACTTCACCTCCAATGTTCATTTTTGTCACTTCGCTGTCTTCATACACCTGGCTCTTAGGGTCATTTAAATTTTCAAACTCTAGACTGTCGACTCGGAGGCCTGTCGCAGCTTAAATAGACAAGTTCGCCTGATCAATAAGGTTCCCTGCACCCCGAATCTCACTGACAGGGGCTAGTGCGATGACCAGAACATTCTTGCAATGATAACCCAGAAATTCAATCCACTCAAGGGCAGAAGGTCGCACGAGTCTCGATTGGCTTATGCAGTGGCAAAGGCATGCACAGCAGCTCGCCTTTGTAAATCTCCGTGCATTTCTTCTGGAGATTCCCTTGACACACTGTCATTCGCACACATGAGTGGAATGGGGAAAGGGAAGTGATGCAGACCAGCAACATGTAATAATACCATAATTTTTATAAATAAAAGCTTACAGTGATTAGATAAATATTACTAAATTACAACTCTCAAAAAATTAGCAGTAGTTATTTTAAATCGCAAAAACACAGAATACAGTTGGACAGCCTGTATCCGTAATTCTGTTATTTGAAACATCTGTCATCCATATGTAATCTGAGGAGTGGTAAAAAAAAAAAACTACTGGGTGTGTAAGACAAAATTTCAATGATCAGCGCAGTTCTCACCCAGTCTACATTACGCATGCGCAAATCACGTTGATTCTGATGGTTGGGTGGAGTTGTGGAGACTGGTAATCTCAAGACAGATATTAAAACAAATGACAATAATGTCAAACCAGAATGAAAGTGCACGTCAGACATCACTCTCTCAGAGCCCGCTTACTCTCACCAGCGCCCTTTCTCTTTCTGAGTTAGCCAGCTGCTGCATGCCCTTGGCAAGGTCACTACACCAACATAGTACAGCTGTCGACATCCTTTCCTCACCCAACACTCTGCACGACGTGTCGTAGAACAGTTATACCATGCACAACCAGTTTATCATTTTGTGAAGTTTTCAGCATGTGATACAACTCTTGCCTGAAAACCCGATTATGAATAATCTTTTTGTTTTTCCAGTGAATGATGTTAGCTGTCTGCCACATAGAGAAGTATTAATTATTATTACATCTGTTTTGTTCAAACCATTACTTTTCATTCTGCCACATAGCTACGAGAAACCATGAACTTAACGCAACTAACTCGTCGCTCCTCGTACAAAACGCTCCCGCTATTGGCATGATGTAATGTTACAATTACCTTGCTTTTAGTTTAGGCAGATTTGGTAATACCATTACAATATTTTAGGGTGAATATAGAAATTTTCGACAGCATGTCATAAATAAAATTATGTTAAAACGCAAATAGTATAACACATGTTACAGTATACATTATGATTCGAAAATTATGGGACAAACTTTAATGGGTGGTAGAACTTAATTAAACAAACAATTATTTATTTTTATAGAGTATCGATTTGTTCCTATGGAGGCAATTGAAAGCCCTCATTTACGAGACTCCAGTTGATTCCATTGAAGACCTCGTCGCTCGACTATTGTGTGCGGCTGCACGCGTGCGTGAAATACTCGGCGTATTTGAATCTGTTCGCCAATCACTCCACCGACGCTACCAAGCTTGCATTACTGTCGGTGGTAGCAATTTTGAGCAATTATTATAAACGTTGCTGTAAAAAGGCATTTAGCGGTGACGTTGTAAATAAACAATGTTTTGCATGTCATGTGTTATGTTTGTGTTTGTGCCTCAACGCGTCACTTCCACCCATATATTCCTATACAATAATTGTTTGGTTTTAGTGAACTCTACCACCCCTCAAAGTCTGTCCCATGATTTTAGAATCATCCTGTATAGATTTTGGGGGCTATGTTTGATATATTTCTGTACTTGACAACCTTTATTACTAATTGTGGCAATGAACTTCTATTATTTGAACATTTATATTACCGAGCATTTCAGATACAGGACGCTTCACTGTAGTTTTGTAAGACGGGTACGCGAAGCTGTAAAAACATAATTGTTTTAAACGATTGCATGGATCAATTTTTATAATATTTGCATAATCAATTACTTGTCGGAATGACATTCAATAATATAGAATCAAATGTTAAACCAGATTAATATGGCGTTAGTTTAGGTTACCCGAAAATGTTTCAATATTTTAATGTATGTTAAAACGTAATATTTTTAAAAATTGGTTGGGAGCCTAGTTTACCTAGCAGTACATAAAAAATTTATTACGACACAAGAAACAAAATAAAAGAAAAATAAGAAGCTTACTACACGACAGAAGCAGTTGCCAAATAGGGGCTGTAATCACTACCATGCAACGCTGTTGAATTACACAGAAGAAAAAAGTGAATTAGTAGAAATTACCTTTAATAATTCATTACAAAAGATTGTGATTTAATTAAACATTTGGAACACGGAAAATCGTACTGACTCACAAAATTACTCACAAATAAATTTGAAATACGAAATGAACACAATAATGCCACCTCCATTTCAATATTTTCTTACGTGGGAAATGTAAATCACAGAAAATTAAAGAACAAGAATACAATAATACATCGCAGCTTAGCTGAGTTGAAACACACAGAGTATCATGGGCAATGTTTATGTAATTAAAATGTCTATACGTAAATTGATACTGAACTGCTATTATTTATGTTCAAAAATTCTATTAAATTAGATTCATTTTAAATTTTTTAAGGTGTAGATGTCCATAATAAATTAAAAATATACTGACTAGCAGTAGAACACTCTAATCGACGGCCTCTGGATTTAAGGGAAATAGTCGTAGCCATCAGATTATTATCTCAGCCGTCTAGAAAACCAGCCATGAAGCAAATTACATGAAATAAAAGATGTTACCAATTTGTTGATGCTATTCCCCACCTGTTGGACCTAGGGTCCCCAGTTAATATTAGATGGCACAGACTATAAGGTGCCTTGGAAGTTGAGGGTATATCAATAAGGTAGTATTTCGGTGATACACCTTACTGGTTGGTTATATTGTCTCGAGTTTAAATATGCAAAAACACTTCCGAGATGTGGTACTCTATTTAAATAACTCGAATTAACTGTGGGCGACGTCGTGGGTGGGGGGCGCCTTCTTTGGCCGACGACTTGATACTTATCTCTGCTTGTAGTGCTTGGCATGTGTCGGCTGGATGAGGTCCGGCGATGTGGGCGGCCTTGGAAAGGCCCGCATTTGGTGCCATTTCTCCTCGACTGCTACTCTGGGTTCGCTCCTCGACACTCTCCTGTCGTTCCGACGCCCTCTCGATATTCCCGACGCAACTGACTCTCTCGGCGCGGTGATAAAAACTGATTCCCTCTTCTCTCGTAAATTCGCTTATATCCTCTCTTGCTCCCTCCCTAAAACTGTACATGCACCTTTCCTTGTTGGGGGAGGGGTGTGGGGAGGAGGGCGCAGAACAAAAAATAATTCATACATGCGCCCTGGTTCTTTGTTAGGGGAAGGGGAGGGGAGCGTGGATCAGCGGCCCTAAAGCTTACCCTATCAGCTCTCCTTCCTCAGCACATGTCCAAGTTGCCCCGTGGTTTGCTAAGGGGGAGGGGGAGGTGTGCTCGTGGCACATCTTCCAAGCTTGTCAGTCGTTTTCTCGGTGCCTATCACCCTTCAGCACATGTATTAACGTCCCTCGTGGCGGAAATATCCAGTATATCTCCTCATTCTTCGGCGTGTACAAATTTCACGGAGCTTGCTAGGGGGTAGGGAAAAGATTTCCCGCACTGTAGCGACATGTGTAACTAAGTATCCGTCCTCTGGGTTGGTCTGTCCTGGCTGTCCACGTGTTCCGCAACATGTGTCAACTTGTGGGCGCTCGCGGGGAGGATGAAATCGTGGGGGATGTCAACGAGGTTTCTACTTCCAATATGTGTTACACATCATAGTGAATGGAAATCCATATAATGTCACAAATAACTTAAGACGGAATATTATAATAGTATACCAACTAAGAATTAATTTTATTCTTTTAAATAAGCCTTCCCAACTTACATTATATTAAAATTAGGCTGCGTCATAACTCTGTACAAAATAGCGACACCACCAACTCCAAAGAAAATGCTTAATAGCTTATATCACTCTAATGTCATAAAAATATAGTGTTTGGAAACATTAAAAATGTTTATGTGGTTATTACATATATTCAACAAAAATGATATAGTGGTTACCCGAAAAGAAAGCTTTACATTAAATAATCTTTAATACTTTCCATTACAAATTATTAAACTGGTTGTTAAAGTTTCTGATACAGCAGTATACGTTACAAAAAGAGAATATTACACTTTTCATAACGATAATGTTGCAAGGTGTAAGTATAACGATACATTATCAATAGAATATGTTTACTGTACATACACACATGCCAACAGCAAACGCGCCGCACATAAACAATGACAATATTGAACCGGTGTAACTAAACATCCGGCTAACATTTAGCATCGGTGGAGAAAACTACAATCTGAAAGTGTGAAAACTTTACATTACTTCAACCAAACAGGCTTTATGGTGGAAAATGTGAATAAATACTATCATAATATTAAGTATATCCAGTTACTGTTATCTTTGTTTTATATATTTTTGTCATAAATTAGATTTAATAATGTTTAACACAATTTTCTGCACGACACACTATAAATAATAGTTTCTCAAGCTCTATCAAATAATTATAGCTTCATTGCCTTAACTGTTTTTTTAATTGTGACTGCCAGTGGGAAATGAATAATTTTCAACTATGGGCAGTTACAAAAATTACACTAGCCCAGCATTACTGATTTTAAAATATGTGAAAAACCACGCAAATTGCTTTGTTGATCACTAAAACAAAATATAAATCTGTGACGAACGTTGTTCTGAAAACAGTGTTATTACATTCTGTGTATATTCATAATAACCTAATTCCTTAATGGGAAATTAGATATTGTACTTTTTGTTTGTGGTTGTTCCTGCAACGTTGTCACATCAGTACATTGTCGCATCAATAAAAAGGACAAAGAGGGTAGGTTAAGCAGCAAAGTTTTTTTTTTAATTTTACCAACTTGAGATAAGTGCTCAATTAGGCTTCATAAATTTCAGTTCCAACATTTACGTAAATTATTAGACGTTATAGTTAGCAAGAACATAAACAATTAACTATGTAGGTGAAAAATGTAATATTTTGAGTGTGAAAAAAATTGAGCTCGATTTTGAGTTTTGGTCATAAACTCGACTCAACTCGAAAATCAGAGCTCTCACAGACCCCTACCGGCGGCTGTATGTATGTATGGCACCTTCGTCATAGCCGATACCAAGGCAACATACATTGTGTGATCTCTATAGCAACTGGTGAGGGTGTGTTAAACAGTTGCGGTAATATCGTTGTTGATTCCACAAACGTCAAGAAAGTTTTACACTCATGGAGGGAGGGGGGCCGTGGTGAAATTTATTTTGCCTAAGTACGAAGGTGCGACCCTGTTTGGAGTAAAGAAGACATTGCTAGTATACTAAACGAGAACAATTTATAAATCGATCGGTAGTAAGGTCACAAGATTATCACTTGAGTTCAATTCGATATATTGATCTGAATCGCTAAGATCTCGCCCACATGCAAAAACACGAATAATCTATTTTTATTATTTTGTCGTAAACGAATATCAGGATGCGTGTTGCATATCGGTACACACGCCTGTTGTTATTAGTGTAGCCCCCTCGCACTCAAAAATGCTATTCATGCCTAGCCAAACATTATGCACTGAGCCGGAGTCCCAGTGCCAGCAGGAGTAAATCTCTAAAACGAATTTAAGGGACACTGGAAGTTTTCTGGAGGTATCGAGTGCTTTGCACTCGAGCATCAGCAAAGCTTGAAGTTAACTGTAAAAATAATAACAGCATGTGTGTGTACGTATGTGTGTGTGTCTGTGTGTGTGTGCCAATACGTGCATCGGCAAACATGCACATGTTTTGATTCCACAATCGTGAAGTTCCATGAAGTTACGCTAGTGTCTTCCTGCACTTGGCATGGCAAATAAAATTTTTTCATATAAATTATACACAATTTCCATGTGTATTTCGGCACAGTCTTCCCGATCTTCTAAACCCTCCGTAGAAGACACTGCAAATATCATGATACCCCTAGTAAATTCATGTTCATTATGATTAATGAAGTCAATTTATACCATTTTCAAATTTGTTTTCCGGGAAAGCCTTAATTTTTAACAATCACTGAGGAAAGAATGCTTATACAACAATACATAGTCTCTTACCAACCTCTCCTGCATTCACCAGTGATATCCACAAGTTCAGTGTCCACGAGAGATTCAGTGAAAAGGCAGGCAGCCAGCACTAGAGGACACATCATTTCCATTAAAAGTCAATAGGCATGCGCAGACTGTAGTGTCACAGTGCTCACACCATGATGTCACACGCCACAATGCCATCCTGTGCCTGACAGTGTGGCGAGTGTCCGCAGACTTGCGTTAGATGGATGGCCTCGCATAGCATGCTCAGATGCAGACTGTAGTGTCGCAGTGCTCACACCATGTCGTCACACGCCACAATGCCATCCTGTGCCTGACAGTGTGGCGAGTGTCCGCAGACTTGCGGTAGATGGATGGCCTCGCATGGCAGACGCAGGTGCAGACTGTAGTGTCACAGTGCTCCACACCATGATGTCACACGCCACAATGCCATGCTGTGCCTGACAGTGTGGTGAGTGACTGCAGACTTGCGGTAGATGGAATGCCTCGCATGGCACTCATATGGTACATTCCCCTCGTGACCATTTCGCCTGCAGTGTGCACCTGCAGGTGCCCTTGGGGGATGGTACTGTGCCCTCAACAGCGTCGTACACAAAAAATCACAATCTTTAAGCTTTTACACCTTTCATCTGCTTATAATGTAATTAGTGGGCCTACTAACAAGCTGAAAAAAAATTTATAACCTGGGCACACACGTTTACTTATGAAAAACATCGGTCCCTATTTAATGTCTGAAAGCTACTAATTAAACTCAGTTCTTATTAAATATTTCAAAAATTTGTCATCAATTAATAAAGATTGTATTGTTTACTTTCAGCTGTATACTTTTATGGCGGTTGTTTAAATATACTGATTTTTAATATGGTTTAAAGATGATTTTGCTCCATAATAAAGTAGCGGTCTACTAAATACATAAACTACAGAAGGGGGATAATTCCAAATTGTTAAGTCGTGTCCGAATTCGACTATGTTTTTGTCCCTGGTAGTAACGCCACCAGGACTGTCTGAATTCCAAGTGAAGTACGCAAGGGAAGAAATGTACCTAACTCTTGCACCTTTGTTTCACACAGTCGTTGAGGACTGAGTTGATGGGCACACTCAGCGGGCAAAGCACTACTACAGCACTGCCAGTTACTTCAAGCATCGCTCCAAGTTCTGCTGCTAGCGACAATATAACTGTTTTGAAAAATAGGGACTTGTTGAAGGGTAGTTCTGAAATATCAAAATTGAATAATTTGGAATGTATTGAAATGTGAATACCACAATTAAGGTGATAAAAATGCAAATGGTACACGATTTGGTAACAACACAGAAATTTTGCAATATTCCATTCACCTTCATCATCCTGTTGTGTAGATATCTTTTTCCCAATAATAATGTACACAATTCCATCAAAAGAAAAATATTTACGTATTTCTTGAACCATCTTCGCACTTCATCTCATGTCTGTCATTATTAGCATCAGAGATGCAGCTTTTTTTTTTTTCCTGGAATTGCTGCACGGTCGCTGTGGCTAAATGACGTGCAGCAAAAATCGCTGCAGGAGAACTTTGCCCACTGATCGTGTCTCTAGGTTGAGCGTTGTATTTGTCTATTAAAATTACCGTGATTATTTATAACCCCATGTCTCAATTCATCCAGGAGACTCCCATGCTCTCGCTTTTACGGGTTATGTCACAGACAGCACTCTCTGGTCGTCTCAAGCTGTATGAGAGGGCATGAAATAGAGAGAGCATTAAGTTGTTTACTCACTACGCTCTCTCGTACTCTCTGGCATTCGCATTTCACAACTCTAAATTAATGTCAAGTTATTCCAGATAGCGGATAGGTTGAATATTTCTAAGGCATGATATGAAATGAGATTACTTATTTAAACTGTGCTATATTTTTTCTGTTATTAAAGCAATAATAATGGTTTTGGTTAGTGTTGGTTATACTGAGGTGTTACCTGTTAGCATTTATGAGTTGTCTTAAGCTGTAAAACAAGTCAATATCGTATTTTACGTATGGTGTTCCTTTTGTTTCGTGTAACCGGACAAAATTTTGTGTAAATTTAGGATCCAAATTGTACAGACAAATAAAATGAATTGCTGGCAGCTCTGTTTACCAGGTAATGCGAAAGAGCACTCTCTGCAGAGAACACTTGATACGGCCTACGAATAATTACTGTATGAAACTGGCAAACATTTAAACAGGCAACTGTGTTCGTAAGTAATTTCTGTGTTGATAACCATCAAAGGTAAAGGTGAACGATTCCTGCCAGAATTGTCTTCAAACTTCATGGTAATAAACGTGTATAAATGGTTACGTTGGAAGAGTGTAAAAAAATTCGAGGTAAACAATATAGAAAAAAAAGTAATTAAATACAATTTAAAAAGATTTTCAAGTACACCTGAAACGTTTATCACTATTTGTAACTGGTTTTCAAAAGTTTATTAGTCCTAATCGTAAAACAATTTGCTTCAAAATGGTAAATACGATTTGGAATATTATGTAACCTACCTCAAAAACCAGAAACCAAACTCAAACTTTCGCGTTTTTGCAAATTGGGATATTTAACAGCCAAATACTTCACATTTCCAATAAAGAAGATCAAATCACAAAGTTTTAAAAATAAATCACGTACCTGACCAACTTTAAAATCTGGCCACTATTTTTTTTATTAGTTAGTGAAGAAGTTGATGGCCACGTTCCACTTGGTACTGACAGCAAATACGATAACAGAGAAACTGAACAGCTCTCTTTTGACGAGACATGCGACAGTGCTGCGCTCTCGCGGCCTGGTGTGACGGATACCTGCGTCGATCCCCTGCAACCATATAAACAAATGTCACGACGTGTCGTTTCGCGAGATAGAAAGCGTAAAAATTAGAAGATATTCGAGCATGTTTTCAAGATAAAAATTACCGGCGGAATATGTGCGATTTATAAAGTTTAACAGCATCTCAAAAGGGCAGAGACGAGAAATCAAACTTATTCAATTAATGTACGTATAACTAGAAATTTGTCAAACTTTTTCGTGCACAGTTTCTAACAATGGTTCCAGAAATGTCAGCTACACGACTCGGATAAGCTGTTAAAAAAATTGTTGTGATGTGTATATAATGTGCTCGGACTATTTCCTACTGATGCCGTCAGATGTCCCAATTCGCTGAGTCAAGGACATGAAGTAACGACTATAGGAGTAATGCATTTATGTTAAATAGGCACACAGTAATTGGTATAAAAATTACACCTGGGTCCTGTAACACAAGTCCTACAAGTACTTCAATTATTTAAAACTGCACAAGTAACACGTCGCCGAAATCACATATTTTTCTAAACCAATATATATTAAACCATGTTTATTAATTTACCTGCATGAAATACTTTTTATGGAATATATATATATATATATATTTAAACACACATATATATAGCTAAATTATACACCATGTAAACATTTTTACTAGTTTACCAAAGAAAGTAAATTCGCATTGTATAAAGAATCTTATTAATTGCAGGATAAAAACCTGAGACAGTGTAAAGTCCCTACATCGTTATTACAACATATATTCAGCTCATAGTTGGTCTACAAATTGTCTGCAACGATTATTAATGATCTCGTGTATTTGTGTGTCTGGGTTCGTCTGTTTTTAAAATATTTACATATAAATTATTTATTATAAATTTGTCTCTTTGTTGAATTTTATGAAAACTTCTGTTAATTGTTAATGAAATGCTATTATAAAATATTTTAATTTTATTATACATATTTTATTGTTGTGTATTTTCCGTCTAAATAGGACACATTTAATGTAGACTAAATACTGCCTCAAAAGATTTTTTACAATCCGGCATGTCAATTTTATTATAAATCTGTTTCGAATCTAACTTAATTATCAATGAAAATATAAACACATGCGGTGTAGGCCTGACTGTATGTTGCGTTTTATAAGAACTTCTGTAAATTGCTAATACAAGGGAATGACTTAAGGTACTTTCACAAAAGCAAATGTTTCTTTAGCATTTATTGAATGCAATTTATTAAAAGCGGACGTCATAATCGCTGTCATTTTCTCTTTATATTTCATAAATATATAGTTTTCCTTCAAGAATTTCGTTTTGAACATGTTCTATATATATGGAATCACAAATTCTACTATCCGATCACAACTTGTTTGACAAGATTTATTGAAGTAATCTCATAATAATAAGAGGGTTTTGTCCACACATTTTAAAGTCGTTACAAAATAAGGAAACACATAAGAAGTTTGTAATACATTTTCATGGGGAGGCTTTACAGCCTACTGAATGCAATTCATTGAAAGGAAAATAAAGGGATTTTTTGTAGTTCAATAAACTGAATTAAAGTAATTGAATATGTATTTTATGGCGAGAAATGGCCTTTAGCATTATACACTGAAGAGCAAAAAAACTGCTATAGGCGTGCGTATGCAAATAACAGAGGTATGGAACCAATCAGAGTAACGCGATGCGGTCGGCAGCTAGATCGGTTACTGCTGTTACAATGGCAGGTTATCAAGATTTAAGTGAGTTTGGACGTGGTGTTATATTCGGCGCACGAGAGATGGGACATATCATCTCCGAGGTAGCGATAACATTTGGATGTTCGCGTACGACCATTTCCCGAGCGTACCGTGAATATCGGGAATCCGGTAAAACATCACATCTTCGACATCGCTGCGGCTAGAAAAGATCGTGAAAGAACGGGACAAACGACGACTGAGGAGAAACATTAAACGTGACAGACGTACAACCCTTTCTCAAATTGGCGCAGATTGGATTTGTAGACTGCCCTGCGGGATTCATTATGTGAATTGCCTCCTGCACACCTTCAGACATTAGTCGAGTCCATGCCACGTCGTCTTGCGGCACTTCTGCATGCTCGTGTGGAAAAGGNTGTACCAGTTTTTTTTGGCTCTTCAGTGTATATTACAATAGATTATAAACATTGTTGAGTATCTTTTGTGTCAATACGTTGCAATTTTATTTTCCCGGTGTATATTTCTGTAGTTTGTTACAAATCCACCGCATTTGATTACTATTGATTTCTAACCAGACTGATGAGTTTTATAGTATTCAGTTTTACTTTCAGGATTCCGCTTTCAGGATTCCGCTTTCAGGATTCCGCTTTCAGGATTCCGCTTTCGGGATTCCGCTTTCGGGATTCCGCTTTCGGGATTCCGCTTTCGGGATTCCGCTTTCGGGATTAGATCTCTTTTTAGTTTTAATCCTAGAATTATTGCACTTCATATGCAGTTATGTTTCAAGCACCAATTAAGTTAGGTGGCTTTTGAATGTTCAGTATACACAATTATAATCGCAATATGTTTTAAAAGAAAAAATTAAGCAATTTTCTATGTTTTAACTTATGTTTGTAAATAATGTACATTCTGTATTAAGTCCTACAGACACCGTAAACTGTCAGCAGTTTTTGATGATATACACGACTTCCAAGACACTATTTTTGACGTGTATACATGTTTTTGCTATAGCAGTCGCAGGCTTTCATCACCACGCCGCTAGATGCCACCACTGTCGCTTGTCGCGCGCTTGCCTGTGTTATTGCTATAGACCTGCCCAGTATTCTCTTTTATTTTATTTGGCTATACGTCCAGCTGAGGCTACCGACATGCAGCACGTCAGGCAGTCTCAGTAGCAGCAGCCGACGCAACATGGCGGCGATGGATAACGAGCAAGTTACGTTGTTGTTATCTGTAGAAGATGCAGGTGGAAAGTATATTTTCACTTTCTTCGACCTCGTCTACCTATTGATGAGACTGAATCAGACGAAGATGAATAGAAAATTCATATCCATCCCTGTTGACAACATATTTTAGGCCTACCATTGCTTCAGAGTGCATAGCAGACGCGATTATTCCTGCTGAAAACTCTGCTGACGAGTGTTGCACCTGGTTCCGCTACTGAGCGCTACTCACTGCGGATATTTACTGACGGAGTTCCTTTCATGTATGCTACTGGCCAGCGCCGTCAGTACCAAGTGGAACGCCGCGGCCCATGTATAACTGTACATTTCTCGACGGAGAATACAAAATAAATAAACAAACTCCTCTGTTCCCTCCCTCTTGAAGGTACAGACCTTACGTACATAAGACAGAAGTATGCATTGGCTGGAGATTAACCAGTAAGTAAACTAATAATTTTCACTTTTAATTATTGTCATGACTGGCAATTTCAATTAAATATGAAGGCCGAAAACTCGGCCGTTTGTCGCATCGCACACTTGACGCTTCGGCTAGAAGTCGTGTTGGGCCAGCGGGCGCCTCCCCCACTCTACAGGCAGTAAGTAGGCTACAGAAAATAGTTTCACACTGGACTAATTTATCTGCGACATGCAGATAAAACAATGTTTCCACTTCTATATTGTCTTCCCATTGATTAATACCCAAGAGTTATTTATATCGTTACTTAAATTACATTCTTTTTTATTTTTAAATAAATTATCTAATACCTCACTTTAGCCATTTTGTTGGCACAATTAGGATAGTAGGAAGAAAGAAATTTCTATAATACCGAAAATTTCGATATTACAGAAAATATCGATAATGCCGAAAACTTCGATAATATCAAAACATCGTTATACCGGTATTTTTCAAAGTTACGTATCTATCGATAAGTTATTATTCATATCGATATATCAAAATATCGAACAACCCCAGTATGGAGCTCAGCATTGAGACGTACTCACAACGGTCACACACTTAACACTTATATTACGGTAGGTCAGGTGAACAAGTTGCCCGGCGCTGCTAGATTACGTGTGGCGGCTGGAGAATGGAGTCTGGCACTTAACAGTGACGTGTTGGATGTCGGTGAGATTGAAGTGAAATGGAGACGGAGAAGTGGCGTAATATATGGGCGGGAGAAGAGATAAGAAGTAGGATTCAATATTCATCCGCCATCTTGGTTGACGTCACAGCCAGGGCTTGCAGCCGGCGGCCGCGCGGGACCTTCGACCGTCTGGAGCAATCATGATGTGACGTCATAACGGACATCTTTGTTACACTTTGCTCCAAACTCAACTATTCCTATCTACTGGCTTTCCATGGAAGAACCACCTTAGTGGGAATTTATCAGCAATCGCTGGAATAAATTGAGTATAAATTTATAGTGGATGAAACTTGTATAGTGGGTTGTTAGAAAAATATTGGACAAAGAATAAAGATTATATAGTGTGATTTATCGTTCAAAGTTCGAATAACGACATGTGCATTGAATCATTTTTAACGAACATCGTACATGAATTTCTGACTGATTAGGTACTCACATGCACCCCATATAAATATTTAAACAATATCTATTGTTTAGGCACCGTGTAGGGCCTCCAGTTCGAAGCCCGAAACCATTAAAATATTAATTTTATATTAAATTTAGTAAACCATCTGCTGTTTTCATTCCGCGAAGGGATAATGTTTCAGGAATATATAATAAAGGCGAAACTAGTATTTTAGAAGAATTATTCTGGAGTTCGAATGAAATAAAGGTTTGCAATTTCATTAATGGCGTTAGTTGTCAAAGCTTATTAGCGCGGTTCATGTGATAGTTTCTGCTTAGTATTCATGCGAAATTAGTACAACGTTTTCAGAAATCTGTAACTGTTTGGTATGTCGTAGGGACCCGAGATCAAATCCCGAAATCACAAAAATATATTAATTTTCTTTCGGCCTTAAAAAATATTAAATGGCTTTCCCGAGTGATAGGATAACGTGTATATAGAGCGGTGACACACGCTGACACCTTAGTTGATGTTCAGACGTTGAGAAGTTAACGTCGATTCGGAAGGAATTCCCCGCTATACAGTGAAGTTGAACTGTGAATACGAAGACGTGCCTTTGACCTCAACCAACATGGAGCCGCGACCTGCTTCACGCTGCATGGTTGCCGACTGTGTCGATTATGCGATCGAGTTCTTACCTTCAGCCAAAATGCTCGGCGATATGAGAGAATCACCTGTACGAAGAGTTCTTTTCGCATGAGGAAGGATTGTGATATTGGCCACGTGCAGTTTATGCAGGGAGAAGCATTGAATAATCACATGAAGAAATGCAAGGATTCGTCTACCGGGAGTCAGCAAGTTTTGCCGCCATTACCCCATGCTGCTTCGAAGTGTTACGGTGTGATCAGGCCTTAGCTGAATGGCTTGCCTGATCACACCTTCAAACATTAAACCTGGAAACGAGCGGGATTGCAACGCCACCATTTGGTCGTCGATCCTTGCGAAACAAGACAGTTGCAGAAATCCCCTCCACCGGTCTCTGAGCGGGGCCGCAGAACCACGCGCTTGATATAGGCCGGCATCTGTCTGTCGTCTGGCGTTTTTCATCTTTAGTCCTTTGGCGACCCGACCATCGAAGCAGACCAGGAAGATGGGTGTGTCCGGCCGGCGTTAACCGCCTCGTAGAATCAGCCTCCGGCAACATTAACAAGGTGATGACGTTCCAGTTAGGGCTAATTAAACTGGCGTGAGTTAAATATAATGACAAATAATATTAAATTCAATGTAAAGCTCCCCTGGTTAATGGTATCATAAATAGTTATTGTAAAAGCTTAATGTTAATAAAACTCATCTTATACTCTTGTGCTCTACCGAAGTCATTGAGTGATTATTGAGTTACACCCCCCGCATCTTTCAAGTACGAATTGACTGAAAAGTTAAGTTCGTAACAGAAGGCTACTGATTCGACAGGCTTTAGAGAACTGAAGGAGAGGGGTTATACCGCACGAAGGCTTCGTTAAACTGCTTTCTTCTAAAATAGTAATTACAAAATAATAATAAACAATTATTATAAAATAACAGTTTTTCTTTTTTTGTGTGTGTAGTATCATTTATTCCCTCACAACTTTTAAGGGGTGCTGCGAGACTATTAAGGCAAAGACAGGATACACAATATTAATGAATACTTTAATTATAAAAAAAGCATGGATAGTTGACTGCATGCAAAACATTAAGTCTGTAGACATGTAGACAAGTTTGTAGACAGTTGGCGAATGAATGTAGTTTTTATACATATGCGTGGGGACAAACCAACGGCTTTATCGAAGGATCGATCAAGGGATTGGGATTGATCATAAGATTTACGGGAATTTTGGAGGATTGAGATAAAGATTGTAAGGTTGATAGAAATATTGCGAAAGATTGATGGAATGATTGATGGAAATTGGAACTGTAAAGGAAAAATTGTGAAATGTTAATGGAAATATTGCGAAAGATTTCGGAAGATTGATAAAAAGATTGCTAAAAATCGGTGAGGATTGGCGAAAATTGCGAAAGATTGATGGAAATATCGGCGAGGATTGGCGAAGAATGACTTAATGATTGTGAAAGATTGTGAAAGATAGATAGAAGTATTGGGGAATATTGATGGAAAGATTGCGAAAGATTGATAGGAAGATTGAGAAATATTGATGGAAAGATTGCGAAACATTGATAGGAAGATTGCGAAATATTGATGGAAAGAAAACGAAAGATTGATGGAAAGTGGGTAAGATTGATGGAAAGATTGGATGGAAGTTTTATGTATTGATCAANGGAAAGTGGGTAAGATTGATGGAAAGATTGGATGGAAGTTTTATGTATTGATCAAAATATTGATGTAATGATTGGACGATTGACGGATTGACAGTCAAGTAGAGCATTGAAGATAAGACTCACCCCAGCTGCCCTCGTACATTCCTAGTCTCAAGGGCCTAGTAATATTGGTATTTAAGTTATGACCAACCAAGGCCTAAGTGATGGTAGATGCTGATCCATATCATGATTATAACCTACTCCTGCATGCGGTCGATATTAGTATGATGGACTTGGCATATTCATATTTACATATATTTAAAAAAATCCGAGTAGCATACTTATGCTTATAAAAGTGTCGAGGCAATGAATAATTTGCTGATTCTGACATCACGTTGTAATTAGTGGAGACCGGAAATATAGTTAACAGACTTTTGCATGGTTCCGCAATATCCTATGTCAAATTTCGGTTTAATTTAAAAAATGATAATTTCTGTAATTAAAAATAAAATAATTTTTCAAATCGGATAATAAAAACAGTATTACGGTTTGAAATACCCTATGCCTATAAAACCAATATGGCTACCAGAAACAGTCATGTATGCTTGAAGGGCCAGTAGGCGTAACTGGTGATCACCTTCGACAATCTCGAGACGATCCGAGGCTGTACATCGGCAGGAGAAGTGATCCTCAGCTGCACAAGCCACACACTTCCATTTAATATACATTGTCCCCGCAGCCCCATTTATACACTACTGGTGGACGAATATATCGCCTGCTCTGGCATCGTACTGCCAAGCTCGCCAACCCTCCCACTTTCGTATAATGGAAACAATTTGATGTACAAATATATTTGCAGTTAGTATTAGATGGAAATTAAATATGTTAGAATAAGTTACAGAATGCATCGTTCTTTGTGTTATGTTGTAGGAAGTGAACGAGGAATCTGATGCAACAAGACCACAGACGATAATCACGCCAAGTGGCAATCTTAATTTCACGGACCTTGATATTGACGATTACGAGCACACAAATGCAGAAACAACTGTACTTCCTAAAACGAAAGAGCCACTACTGTTTCTTGTCTGCCGCTCCTTAAGGTAGAAGTAAAGTGGATCTCCTTATAGTGATGCAACCCTCAACACAATAAATGCAGAACGCTTTAAAATTTACTGTACAGATTTCCAAAATCGTTGGAAAAATATGGCTTGGGCTTCATGTGAAAGATAAGTGTTTATATTTTCTTTAGTGTAAAATACGTCACAGTAGTAAGTTTCTTTAATGGCTAAATTAATTAATTAAAAATTTAAATTTATATTTTTACTTAAGAATGTGCGTTTTTCTTCTTGAATGAATTACAAAGTTAGTTTTATTTAAAAAAACCTTCATCTAATCAAATAAGCCGTTTTTTTCTAACGAACATAGACTCTTTTATAAGCGTATTGTATAATATCCACAGCTAAAAGTTAAATTTATGAAAATAATTTACAGTACATATTACACCTGTTGACTAAATTATTAATTTTAAAAATTTAAAATAATGTCAAATACAACTTTTTTTTGCAAACAGACAAAGATATTAATGTATAATTGCATATAAATAAATCGCAGTAACAATTTGTACTGTTTATTGGCATATTAGAATCTTTATATATTTTTACCTATAATATACCTAGGAAGCTGCTGTCTTCGTAGCGCAGTGGTAGTAAGTAGAACTACGTGAAGATGTCGAAAGATGAATGAACAAGGAGGGTGAGGTGATGNACAAATCAGTTGTCAGTGCGCTCTGGGCGACAGAGATTCACACTACCTCCCACTTGGCTTAAACCTTAAGAACGCTCCCGGTCACCGCAGAGGTCCGTGAATTGAGGGAATTGAACGAGGTTCTCAGTACTCCACTGACCTCACCTCTGGACAATGAATGACATGGGTTTGCCAAAATAACGCGTATGTTCACCTATACTGAAAAAAAGGTTTGTTCCGGCCAAAAATAAATATTGTCTTAATAGGGGCAAAAATATATTGTGTTGAGTAGGCAAAATTTGAAAAGCAACAAATTTAATTTTGGTCATTTAACAAAATACATGCCTAAATAAACAAAACCTCTGTATTAGGACGAAAATATTAGACTCTCAACAGAATATTTACTTGAATCAACTCTATATAACTGTTTGGCCAATTATATCATTGCCGTCGTTCAATAATACGGATTTAGAGTTCGTTTGTAATTTTGTGACAATTTTGATAGTAACAGTGTTTGTAAATGCGTTTATTGTTCAACCGAAAATTAAAAATCGAAGGTGGAAAACTTGAGATATTTATGTATTTACGCACGTCGCCCAGTATTTGAAATCCATATATTTAAAAACTTCCAATGTTCCTTGCCATTCAGTTGGACTCAAGTTGCCAGGGAGTGGTGCGCGGGTGCAAACAGCGCAGGTTCCAATCTCGCTCTGACTTTCACTTATTTAATATCAACCGAAATTTTTCCATATACTTAGAGCCATACAAATCCTTAGTTGCACGAACCGAGTCTTTTGTTACACCAACACATCTTACAGTTTGGAGCAACCAAATGAGAAAAACTAAATAATTTGGTTTTCTCAACAAAATATGTCATTGTCCCTATACAAACAATTAAATATGTTGCGCCCAACAAACTTTATTTGATGCAACACAACGTTTTTCTCAGTGTAAGGCAACTACCGGTGGCTGAGATACTGCCAGCGACCAACGAAACTGAACTAATACAGACAAAATAATCTTCCAGCGAGTAATTTAGATTACTTTTCATTGTGTTGTTGTACATCAACAACGTCGCCAGTGCCAAGCACGCCTTTGTGGTGAACGTTGTTGGGTTGTGGCTGTCTAGACATAATTTCTGAGGCACTTCAAGCCATACAATATGTGACCACCGAGATACCGGCTGTCTTCAATCTCTAATCTTAGACCTTACACTCCCTATACAACTACAAGTATTGGCATATCTATAACCAGCTACAAATCTAGAACTGACACGTTTAATACTTAATCTCTAAGATGTTATTCATTGTACTCGGTGTGTGAACTACAGTAATGGTAAGTAATTACGTTAACGATCTGGCTAGTAGGGAGTGTGTGACAACACACGCCATTGCCAACGCCGTGTATCAGGTCCAGCGTTGTCACGTGAGACTGCAGTGTTGCCCAGCAGCTCAGGACGTATCTCTCGTGCAGAGTGACGAAGATGGTCCCGCAGGAGTTACAGGTAGTACTGTGCGTTTACAGGACTACCCTCACTGGTATAAATCAATTAAACGATGATTTGAAGCAGTTAAGCTTGCCTGTGTTCCTTGCCGGACATTCCTGCGTCCATTCCCCACGCGCGTCCATTCCCCACGCGGTGTCACCTTCACAACGTACTTGTACACTTTCAACTGTACGTAGTACATTTCCTGTGTTCGATCATTTTTGGGAGATAGACCAACAGTTGCCATGACTTCGGAATCAGCCCTTGTGTACTAGTGTATATATATGTGTGTGTGTGTATGTGTGTAGATTTGCTCGCTAATCAGTACCTTTCTTGTAAACACAGCGTGCTATTTACATTATCCTAGTTACAATACTACTTTCACTCTAGCATTGCTCAGCTTTCACCCTATGTTACTTTTCTCTATGGGCCCTTCATGGCTATGTCCATATTTTCTGAAGAAGCACTAAATACATACTGTACTTTCAGGATATTGCTCCGCGTTGTGCAAACAAAACTTAATCAATTATAAAAAATTTTACCAAAGGAACAACGCACCACATTCGCGTGCACTCAGTTTAATTAAATTTTACATGAGAACAATTTCTTGCTAGGCATTACCAACACACCTATATTCTCTCTGATTTTGTTCATTTTACCCAATTATAAATGACATATTATCTATCGATAGTGTAGACTTTTTAGTGCAATTGAACCAAACATAAGATACCTTTATGTGAACACAAGTACAAAATGCTTGTGATGTACGTCATCTGAGGAAACAGCGAAACACGTCATGTACGGGATAGTTGTTCAAATGTTTGATTCGCAACTACTGACGGAGTAGTAGTGAGGGACGCCGCCCCAGTGGAGCAAGCGGCTATTTCGCCTCTCTACGCGTCAGTAGACTGTGGCTCGGGCGTGTCCGGCGGTCGGTGGCGCATGGCAGCGGGCACGGCGAGAGCCGAGTGCGGGCGGAAACAGCCGAAGGGGAGAGGCTGGACAGCCCTGGGCGAGACAATAGCGGGCGTGAGGAGTCAGTGTGCGCTGTGCTGCAGCCATGGGCGGTGTGTTGGCGTGGCTGTGCGTCGTGTCGACTGTCTTCTGCTGCGGCCAGTCCTCCAGCAACGACGCCGAGCTGACCACGGTAAGTGCTTCTCTCTTAAGGTTCGGCTTCACCCCTTCGTGGGAGTGTGGAGATGTGGGTGACTCTTCGACCGATGAGGGTGAAGTGAGGTGAGTATGGAGCAGCGCCGGAATGCAAAGGCGGAGAAAACCCGCCGGCCAGCGGCATCGTCCGGCACGATTCCCACGTGCGAAAATCTGGGGGCAGTCCCGTCGGTAATCGAACCCGGTTCGCCTTGGTGGGTGGCGAGTAGTCTGACCACTACACCTAAGTGGTCCTAAAAAAATAAGTTATGCCGTAACTTGCAAACCATTATGCTTTTATTAGGTATATTGTGAAGTAATGTTTCTCCTAGTATTTGTTCTGATTAATATGTCAACACCGTTAATGCCGGTATACATTTCCTTCCTTTCCTTCAGTCAGTGAACTCCCCACCTCCTTTAAAAGAAAAAAAATTCTGTCTACGCCATTGCTAGTTGGTAACTGCGTGTCTTTTCAAAACTCTGTTCGAATCCACTGTCATATTCCCTCGTTCTTCTGCCATTATTCCTTTCGTTATCCGCAGTCCACTCTGTCCCCTCCATATCTTCATATCTTCATGTGGCTCATATTCAACAACCATCTTCGTACACTTTTTGTTATAACCTCGAAAGTACACGGGGGAAAAACATGTAATGTTAATTAAACGTAGTTTCCTCACGTTGTCTTGGTTTGTGTGCGAACAACCTTGTTCACCAAAGGCTGGAAGAAGTTATTTGTGGCATAAAAGGGTATAGGTTGTTCACGGTAAACTGAGCACTCTTGAGAGCCATGCTTATAATCCCTGCTTGTACGCACATTGTGCATTCTTCCACAAAATGTAAAACTGACATTGGCATGTTCTGGTCACTTTATTCATGTGTCGGTCAAGTGAAACTGTGAATTATTAGACAAGTAAATATTTTACAAATTTTCTCATTCTTACGCTTTTACAAATTAAAAAATTAGAAACAAATAGAAATTATTGCATTATGCACAAATGTTTCCGTAGCACTTTTTATTCAATGTTAATATATGGAACTACTTTCTCTTCGTCGTCACCAATTTTACTGGGTGCATCTGTCAGTTTGCACTATAAAATACATGAAGGTAAGTGCAGTTACTTTTTTAAAGGTCGATTTCAAAAGATCTCAATTAACCGTGAGCAGTTTATGTTAAACATTTGAATAACTAAATGTTTAATATAGTATACGCGTAGGTAACTTCGATCATGCCAGGACGGATAACGACTGCATCATTTGTTGTAAAATAGCAGCGAAATCTAAGCGTTACGTGACTCTTATTAACTATAGTTGGTTAAACTACACTTCACAACGCGTGAATAGTGAATGCTAAAATGTTTACACAGTTTACTCTGATAGCGATATAAACAACAGAAATAAACGAAGTGACACTTGGCGCTAAGAACAAATGAGAGCTGTGTAGAAACACGACGACGTTGAAACACAACACTGCCGCTGGCATGAAACAGACGAAGAAGATGTTGGTGACTGCATTGCACTAAATCGCCTAACTCCACCAAACTGCCGCACATCAACTGCTGGAGACCTTGGTTCCACAGCACAGCTCAGTAAGCAATGGTTAAAGGTTTCTTCAGGAATGCACACTTGAAAGACGGGAACACCGCCGATATGCACTGGGTGTGCCTGGGCACACCCTCGTGACAAGAACACTGTTCCTGTTTTGAATGGAAATCTCTTTATAAAACATGGTTTAGGTGTGAGCATACTTTACATGCGAAGTAATTATCTTCGTACTTTTATTGCAGTTACCACTACTAAAATTTAGAGTTTGTGCTATTAAAATTAAAATTTTCACTTTAATATTATTTTATTAAAACTAAAGTAAATTTTAAGTAATATAATTCAACAATCATTCATTATCGTTACTGTATTAGTGGTTTCATTTCACTATTGAAATTAAAAATTGGATTTCATAATTTTAATTTCCCTAGGTATTTTAGGAAATTTTTTCGAAATGAGGTCTTCATGTAAAATTCTATGTTTGCATAAATTCTCCGTATCTATCGCTATTTCGAAATTCAAAATAAAATCTTTCTCAATGGAGGAACCCCGGTCAGCACTTCATAGACAGTTATCGGCGGTTCTCTTTGTGCATATCCTAATGATGAAAGCTGCGCACTCCTAGAGTGCTTTACATTAGAGCGGTAGTGTAACAGCGACAGAACTGACCAGCCAATCAGAGGCGGGCTAGCAGACATGTGACAGTGTGCGATAGAACCTGTTCTAACACACCTGCGACAGGAAAGAAGAAGAATAGAGATGGCGTATATTTGTGAACAAAAACGTAGGTGTGTGTGGTGAGCATTTGAATATAATCATATTTCGTGTTACTTGAACAGTCAAATGCATATTCCAGCCTGCTTACTAAATACCGGTAGCCATACTATTAGTTGGAAACCTTTAAAAATCAAAATATAACAATTGCTAATTATTTTCTTTTATTTGTAAATATTTGTACAGAAAATTGAAGATATGTTCTTCCTTTTTCTTACGCTTGGATCCATATGTGTTATAACGAAACCTCTCTAAACTAACAACACCATTTAAATAAACAAAAGATAAAGATTGCCAAAATATAACAGGTTTCATTCATTTTAGTTTCCACATACGACGATAGATGGCAGGAAACGCATATAGCTTAGTTGAGAGATTTGGGCGGCTCTTAACAATGAGATCCTGAGAGCCGGAATGCAAGGGCGGGGAAACGGGAGGTCCCCGAGAAAACCCGCCGACCAGCGGCATCGTCCGGCACAATTCCCACTTGTGTAAATCCAGGAAGGACCCGGCCGGGAATTGAGCCCGGTTCGTCATGGTGGGAGGCGAGCAGGCTAACCGCTCAGCCACCACGGCAACAGGAAACGCATATAAACGCAACGACGTCGGATGACCCGGGGGGTGAGAGGTAGAGGGGTCGAGTGAGGCAGTGCAGACCCCCCACCCCCTTCACCACTTACTTAGCCAACACTGATGTAATGTAGTGCTCGTAGTACTAGTTAGTGCCACTATAGAAGGCATAGTATATAGAATTAGAATCCCCTGGTGTGTGGGGAAGTGTGGTGGACGGCAGGTCAACCACGCCACTTCCATACTTCGGGCACCAAGGACAACCACTAAAGGGTAGAAATACATACAAATGACAAGCCACTTACGTGGTGTGATGCATGTAATTAATGTAATATATATATATGGTCCGACAACAGGAAGCCTTAGGCCGTCATAAAAATTAAAGTAAAATCAGTAAAGGCGAAGGATAACTTACACCCCTACATTTCCCAGAAAGCGCACAGTTGTAGGGATGGGAAGTCACACATGTGTGGTTCGAGCTATGGCAGACCGTGCAAACTAACAGACAAGGTGGAGCCATTGTAAACTCGACGTCTGACAGGTAGTGTGCGACGTTCGTAGTGTGTCGTGCCGCCGACAGGAGTGCTGCAAGGAACAAGAAGGGATGGGATGTCACACACGTGTGGTTCGAGCTATGGCAGACCGTGCAAACTAACAGACAAGGTGGCGCCATTGTAAACTCGACGTCTGACAGGTAGTGTGCGACGGTCGTAGTGTGTCTTGCCGCCGACAGGAGCGCTGCAAGGAAGGGAAGGGAAGTCACCCATGTGTGGTTCGAGCTATGGCAGACCGTGCAAACTAACAGACAAGGTGGCGCCATTGTAAACTCGACGTCTGACAGGTAGTGTGCGACGGTCGTAGTGTGTCGTGCCGCCGACAGGAGTGCTGCAAGGAACAAGAAGGGAGGGGGAAGTCACACATGTGTGGTTCGAGCTATGGCAGACCGTGCAAACTAACAGACAAGGTGGCGCCATTGTAAACTCGACGTCTGACAGGTAGTGTGCGACGGTCGTAGTGTGTCTTGCCGCCGACAGGAGCGCTGCAAGGAACATGAAGGGAAGGGGAAGTCACACACGTGTGGTTCGAGCTATGGCAGACCGTGCAAACTAACAGACAAGGTGGCGCCATTGTAAACTCGACGTCTGACAGGTAGTGTGCGACGGTCGTAGTGTGTCTTGCCGCCGACAGGAGTGCTGCAAGGAACAAGAAGGGAGGGAGGCGTCCTGGGTGAGGGCCTTCCATGGCAATTTCCATTTTAGGACGGTTATCGCTGTGGAAAGTAACTTTCGTGCCTTGCTGACCTTGCATTAGGAATATTTCGGAAGACACCGTTTTAATTTTCATTATCGAAATATTGGGCCAATTAAATAAAATGTTTACGTTTGAGGAATATATTTACAGATTTATTTTACCCATCTAGTCTCAAACTATTTATAGGTGTTACAGGAACACCCATGATTTTTCAATAGAATAAGCCTAAACCTAATCCCACGTCTGACGTCATTGGCTACCGCGAGAGAGTGAATATGTTTCCCCAATTTCATGAACCGATGAGAAATCTGGTACCAGTGCTCTAATACTACAAATTGGCAATTCGTCCTGCAGACTGGGAAAACAAATGCAGCTCCTCGGCCTAGCGGGAGACAACCGCTGCAATGTTTTGGAATTTACTTCTCCCTTCTTCATAAAAAAAAAAATGTCTCCAGGAATTTCAATATCCCCCTCCGGAAATGTGGTTCACGTACGTCAGTGTCGGCTGATTGGGCAATAATGGGAAGCTTTTAGCCTGCTTGGTCTTTATTCGAATAGTGACTGAGCGACGATACAACAAAGCTGTGCTTTTGAAAGACACGAAGCAACCTAAGGGCAATCTAGGACAGCCGGCCGAGTCTTACGTCCCGAGCGATCAGTTACAACATCTTGCGAAATGCACAGTCCACAAGTTTCAACCATTTCAGACCCAATTTAAATTTACCGTTTCATGTGATGCAAACAAAAAAAAATATGATGCGTGCTGTGCTTAAGTCGACACAACACTTGTTTCGTTGTCACAGCCAATAAACTCTAGACTTATGTTCGGCTACAGTAACATGAACCAATTATGACCTAGACCAGTAAGACGGCTTGCGAATCATTTAGCCACGTGCACGACCATTGGCTATTGAGCTTCGCAGTGTGCAGTGCAGACCAAAACTTACCTACACGTGCGTAATGTATACAAGCGTGTACACACAGTCCGAAGGGATTATTTTGTAAATTATTTAGTGAAGCGATTAGGTAGTCTAGTGATCCACTTTCTGTGCTACAGAGTAGATAAGTATACAGAAATGAAATGCCACTGCTGTTTTGAGAGCCGATAATGGTGAATCGAGGTTGGTATGGAGCAGTACCGATATGCAAGGGTGGCGGAAACGGGAGATCGCCGAGAAAACCCGCCGGCATCGTCCGGCACGATTCCTACGTGCGGAAATATCCGGGAGCCACCCCGCCGGAAATCTAACCCGCTCCACCTAGGTGGGAGGTGAGCAGTGTAAACACTACACCACCGTGGTCCCCCCTTTTTCGCCGAAGCAACGCGGAAAGTAGCTTACAATTACTGTAAGAACTGCAACTGGTTACTGTTTGAGTGGACTAACCGATAGTTGTAGCTTTTCAGTAGAGTAGCTTTAACTGTAGCAGTCAGTAACTTTCCAGTGTGCTGTAGCCGAGCGCACGAGGAGCGGACACGCCAGAGTTGCGATGTTGGACATCCTACCGAGGGCCTCGTAGCCAGATGCCATCCGCACCTGCGTCCAGACAATTATATAATTAACAAGAAATATTAAGCTTGCGTAGAAGTGAGAAGCAAACAGCTATGAGGTAACGGATACACAAAGAAAGGGGAAAAAATGTTTGATTAAAAAATATTATAATTGGCTATAAATTTTAAACTCTAACATAATATCTTATTTCCAGAATTCGTGCAATTTTATGGGTTTAAGTTCCGATATTTACCTGGGGGTATTCCATAAATCTGAATCCATTATTGTTTACAACGTTAGTCCCTACATTTCCAGTCTAGCCCCGATAAAGGAACACGTGCTGTGACGGCCTGAAGTACAGTACGCATCAAAAACAGTTTTATTTGCAACACCCGAAAGCAACTTATTAATATGGGCCTGAAATTGTTAATAAATTTCTACTTCAAGGAAATGAATTTTAATTTCGAGTTGTGTTTGATTAAAAAACATACAATCGAAAACACTTCTTTCGTCTTCACCGCAGAACACATGGGGCCGCGGTGGTGTGGTGGCCAGACTACTCGCTTCCCACTTAGGCCAACTGGGTTATATTCCTGGTGGGGTCGATCCCGGATTTTCGCATGTAGGAATCGTGCCGGACGATGTCGGTAGTCGGCGGGTTTTCTCGGAGATCTCCCGTTTTCCCCGCTCTTTCATTCCGGCGCTGTTCCATGTTCACCTCGTTTCACCCTCATTGGCTCTGAAGTCCTCGATGTTAAGAGCCACCTAAATCTCTACACTCATATATGGGTGTGTTATGCTAATGTAGTATACGAACTTAATTTATGTATGGTGGGTCTAAAACGCAATGTTGTCAACACATTTTCTGTTTTTACTTTCGAATATCCGACAAAACCCTAATGTGTTCCTTAGACCATAGGCGTGTCTACAGTATGTGCCCGGCGCACCATGCTGCCCCCTCCTCCTCACACCTTTTTCCCAATACTTAATACAGAGATGAAATAGCCACTTATTCCACGAACTACAACAGCATACACCAGCAAAATAGCGTCACTAGCCAGCAACATGTCGGAATACTGTCCACCAATAAACACTTTGTACTTTATTTGCCAGCCGGCAGCGCAGCCAATAGGGAACCTTTCGAAACACGCGGCGACCAATCAGACACAAAACCCATTCCCAGAGCCTCGCTCAGCCAATCAGAGAATGGATACGTCCACATCAAAGAAACCACCATATCATTTCGTCTCTGTGTATTTATATGCTCTGTGCCTATGCATTATACGTAGTCACCTGTTTTTTGCGAAAAGATTTACGTGGAGCTAGACTTTGAAATCCTATATACACACTTGCGGTCTTCATTTTACTATTGGCCGCTTGTCTTTGTGTGAAGACCGTCTGTTAAATGAGTGAGCCAATCAGAATTAAATTTCCCAATACCTACCGTCCGTGATTCGCGGACAGGCAGATAAGGCGCGTAACAATTCAAATAATCCAACCACCGTGATTCTAAGCTAAAGTGTTTTGGAACACAACTTGTCATCAAATCTCTTCTTGAAAAACAGGTACCTCTAGTTATACGTAGGAATAGGCAAATTTCGCGAATTAATTTTAGGACAAGCTAGACTTAAAACACGCGTACACTGAATTCACCGTTGCTATTGGATCACAGTTCATTAGACACTCCCTGGATGACTGAGCCAATAGCAGAGTTGCAAGAAAACAAGTAGTTAGTGTCATACTGCCTGGTGTGTGGTAACACTGGCTACTCTCTGGAGCAGCATCCTATGAACAAGCAGCTGATGCTCGAGTGTGCACAGGACTGTGGAGTCTAGCCTACACGTCATTGATCTTGCGGAATTTTCCTATCGCTAGTTATACGTAATAAATGGCACTAACGACAGATGTACGAACAAGAGCTTGCGGGAAGTACGACCACGTGCGAAGAACCAGTAGTTGACAGTGTGTTTGCAGAAGGAACGTACGATAAGGCCACACACAGCCTGTGCGATAGCGAGGTCACGCGATAAGCATTTCCCGCTCTGATGACACATTCTCATTGTACGCATCGTTTCACTTCAGTTGTCTCTAGATACCACCCTACATTCTTCTGTACCCGATGAACATCTCAAAAACTATGGTGGCTAACTTGGTGATTTCATCACCATATCTGGCGATTGCAGAAAATTATCTCCTGGCCAAATGTTATTTTTTCGTCATGGCAAAAATAATGTGAGTTCTTTAAATATCTGACGGCAGATCTGATTATTTGAATGGAGTTGAGAGATTTTTGCGGAAACGGGAGAACCCCGAGAAAATCCGCCGACCAGCGGCATCGTCCGGCGCGATTCCCACGTGCGAACATCCGGAAGCGACCCCTCCGGGAATGGAAAACCAAGTTGCCTTGGTGGGAGGCGAGTAGTCTGACCACTACACCACCGCGGCCCCTTAGTGATTTGATTGAAGAAAGGAGATTTATTTTCCCTTTCATCAGATTATCACACTTTTGTGCCTTCAGAATTGTTAATTTGCCCTGAATATGTGATGTACCCCCACCTGAAGAGAGCATGGGAATGTCTTGATTTGCATAGTAAATGTTTTGTTGTATGCGATTATCTCTTTATTGGTAGCCATGTGTGTGGGTTGTCTGTTGCTGGAAAAACAGATGCAATTTGGCCCCGTCGCAAGCGAAGATTTGGAAACCTATATATACACTGGAAAAGAACTCGAAATATTTGTTTAGTATACAGTTTAATAGTATTGTGTGTTTGTACGTATGTATAGCGGATTAAAGTATGTATTTAAGATAGGTTTTTATGTTTATTAATGTTTTCATTTTATTCTATGGGATTTACATTTATGGTGAACAATAATAAATATTATTTCAAGCTGTGAAAATTAATATTTTATATACTTTGCATACGTTTAATTTTAAATCGACTAACCCTAAAATCTGTTAAAAAATTTTATGAATTTTATTTATTGATTTAGAAGAGACTTTGTCTTTTAAAAGTTGGCAATTCTGATCAGAACGCCTCATTTCGTTGCGCTCACGACTACTTTCCAAAATGACTGTTCCTCGTGTCGGACGTAAGACACGCGGTTTGCAACACTTCCGTCGATCTGCTAATCCATGTTTGTAATAGGCAATTACCACGTCGAAATCTGGGTAACGTCAAATTTAATCAACTTCGTAGAGAGGAACTTCGAAAAATGCAACACAGTGCGTACAATTCGTTGTAATTTAAAATCACACCCATAAGTATATACTGCTATAGAAATCGAACTTTAACGAGTTCCGTGCAGTTTTAAAGATATAGTTCCGTATTATTTAAAAGCACGTTGTTAGATAATAATTGAACTGTTTCGCCCTTATTTTTAGTTTAATAACAGTTTCTAAAGGGCACTGCCTACCAGCTAGCAGCTGCCAAATTTAAATAGGAAATCCCACGTTAAGTAAATTTCGCCTCAGTGTGCGGCGCAAGCGTCCGTTGCTCTAGTCGTCTTCGTCAGTCGCAACTCTGTGCTGTGGTACGCTCTATACTCGGCTCCGATCCCCTCCCTTTTCCAAGCCTTCCTCACTCTCCCTTGATCCCCCTCCTCTTGGGCGTCATCATTTGTTATGATCTGGGCAGTTTATTTAAGTCGTTGCACACCTTGCTGCTAGCATATTCTACGCCCGGTCGTCACCTGAACAACAGCTGTAATGGTCTAGATTGCCAATTTGTCGTCCTACGGACGTATTGCCGTGATGAGGCACTTTGTATTTTAGTTCGTCGCCTGAGCCGCTGGCAGTTTGAGCTATTCTAAACGGCGAGTCATGGACTCTGAGTTTGTATGTTAGCTGGCCCTTTTCAAGTGTTTTAATGTTTTGTGTGCCGCAGATGAGTTGTCTAGGGTATGCAGTAAGATTAGTGTAATTTTTTCAAAATTGTGGTCTTGGTCGCCAGTCTAAATTTGGTTTCGGCTTTAACTCAAACCTAGCGTTGCTGTGTGTTTCCTGTTCTAACGTGCTGTGTTAGTCTTGTTTGCTTCCCAATATTTTTTTCATTTTCATTCAAATACTTCGTGTCCACGACTCTCGCGTTGGGCGTAGTCTGCCTGCCTTCTTAACTGTGCTTGCTCATTAACATTTTTAATTCGGCTGGAGCTTTGACGGGTCACTTGACTTACTCCACCGAACTTCATATTTTATGTAGCATTTTTATTTCAATATTTTAAAGTGTTAGTTTTATAATGAAGAGGTTTTACTAGGTTCCAAAGCAGTCCTCCTTTTTTAATTTCTCTTTTTCACAGTCTAGTGAAATGAAATATTTTAGTTTTAATCTATCAATTATAATTGTTTGAAATAACCATTAATGATTTGGTAATCTGTAAATTATATTGTGTGACATATTCTATAATCAACAGAGTAATTTTTTATTTTTATTTTCTTGTCAAGCTTTATTAAAAATTTTTGTATAGATCTGGAATGAAATTGTGATTTTTTGTCTTTTTAATTGCCAAGTTGCTTGTTATAAAATCTAGGGTGCTGCTTTGTCATTATGCGTAGTTAATTTGGCAAATATATATATATAATACTACAATTTCTTCCTATTTTATATTTTCTTCGGCACATGTGCGTTATTTCTAAAGATATGCGTTTCAAACAAAATGTATTCTTCACTAATTTTTTTAGAATACCCCTACGAGCGTATATAGATAGGGAGTAGGTACTATTTCGCAAAACATAAATTTTAAAATTGCCTGCGAACTGGCTATACACATTGTGGAAACATCTCCGCTGTATGGAAATTCTCCTAAAAAATTCATGAATAATACGTTTTGTTTGAAAAGCATATCTTTAAAATGAATGCACTGAGGTGAAATTTCCTAACATAGGATTTCCTATTTAAATTTCACAGCTGACAGCCGCAGGCGGTGTCCTTAAGGGCAATCCCTAGTAAAAAAACTTTAATGTCTCAAGTTCACGTCTGGCTATTAGGAAGGCCCTCTCAAGACAGCGATATGCATTCACGGGTAGATGAAGTTCTTACAAATTATATCTGTATCAGTAGAAGATTGTTATATGCTCGTTGCTCTTCATCGCTTCCCTTGCTCCGTTCCACTTCTGCGAGCGAAGGAATGTGTGAAGGTCAGGCGGGCGGCAAAGTGAGAAGCGGGCGACAATGTGAGAAGCGGGCGGTGATTTTCAAAGGCATGTCGGGAGATAAACTGGGAACACTCTAAGTGAACCTCTTGTACATTATTTATTTGTACATTCCCTATACTGTGCGGGTACTCAATCGATACAGCTCGATATTACAACTCATATCGCGGGACCGTGAAGTGTGTGTTGATATTAAGCTAGTTGTGAGGCACAGAAACATCGTGGTTTTTAGACTTGCTTAGGATTATACATTTTTCCCATAGGTTCCTTCCTGGTCATCCGGTGTTGGGTAGTCCTTCATGCGTTCTGCCAGACTGGCCAGTCGAGATGTCCTTCGTTGAGTTTTCTCCGCCTCTTCCATGAGCAAAATTGATTATGGTAGTTCCTCCTTTCCATCTCCCCCTTCTTTCACATCACCATCATCATCTTCGCAGTCATCATCATCATCTCCATTGTCTAATGCACCTACGATGCGACCACTCGCACTACTGTGCGGTTTCTGTGATTGTGTGTTTACCGATCGTACGAATGGCTTGCATCATGAACACGCCTGCTCCCTTAATCCATTCAGGGAAGCGCAGCACATGTGCGATAGATGTGCGAAGGCATTTGCTCGCACCTACAAACTTCCCTACCATTGCATAACATGCACAGGACTAATCAGGCAAGACGCATCGAATGCTACACATTCTGTAACGATAGTTTCGGAGTCGCAACCAATGCCAGACGGCATGAGCGCAGCTGCTGGGTGAAACCCGATTCCAAGACACGCGAGTACAAGTGCAGGAGACAGATTACACGAACAGACAAACTGTGTGCGCACAGCGCTAAATGCATTGGAACCGCCGCCCCACCGCAAGCGAAAAGGGCCCACATGGCTATGGCATCTGCCTCCCAGCCAGGGACTAACAATGCTCTACAGCCCATACCATTTGTACCGGCCCGCATTATTGTTGCCGAGGGCCGATCTCGTCGTAGAGCCAGCATCACTGGCATCGGCAAGTGTAATGAGTATGGTTTTGTGGAGGCGTAGAGCGCATGGCGGGGCACGATGAAGATTTACTTCGCCGAGAATACGTCGAGCCGGGCCATGGATATTTGCGGCTACCTCGAGAAGATGAAGGAGAACATCATCGGCCAGCTGGAGCAGGAGATTAATGACCAGGAGGCAGTGAAATTTTTTTTAAATGTGCATATGGCAAACCGAAGCCGCACGATGTGACAGACCAGCACAGCACGCCTTCAAGACTAAGAATGTGCCCACATCAATGTGGGCGTCATTGAAGATGCTCTGTCGGCTGCCCTTGCTAAGATATGCCAGGAGGAGGACGAGTATATGGGGAAGGGAAGTAGCTGGACCTTCACCTCTGTGAAAAGTCTTCAGCTCAATGTCACCAGCTTGACCTGCTGAGATCATTCTCCAACATCGCCCTGCCTATAAATATTGAAGTCAAGAAGGCAATTACTAACCCACAAAACTGGGACCATCAATGTTTCAAATGAGCGATCCTGGCTCACTATGTAGAGGGTGTGAATCCTGAATGCATTAACCAGTGGTACCATGGCATTGAGACAAAATATAACTTCAGTAGCCTAGAGTTCCCCACCCCTCTGCATCAAATACCCCTGTTTGAGAGGAACAATGCAGAGGTCAGCGTGAAAATCTATGTAAACGACAACAATAATAAAGTGGTCCCAATAAGGCTATCGAAGGAAGAACTGGCTCACAACTTTGATATTTTCCTTATAAATATGGAAGATACAAACTCCCATTATTGCTACATAGCCGATTTCTTCCGACTGATATGCTCCCAGGTGACCTCGCATGTAGAGATGGTGCACATCTGCAAGCGATATATCTGAAGGTGTGCCAAAACACTTAATGTGTGACAGGGCTTACAGATGCTGGGACACTGACTGAGCACAGGAGGTACTGTAACGAACATGCTCCAGTATGTTCTGACATTCCCCAGCCGGAGAAGAATGGTAAGCCTCCTGTGCTCAAGTTCCAGTATCATACTATCGATAAGGTGCTTATAGTCGTGTAAACAGACTTTGAAGCCATGCTAGTGCTGATCCAGACATGTCAGCCAAACCCGGAGGCATCCTACACCAATAGCTACCGAAAGCACGAGTCCTACAGGTATGGCATCGACGTCAAAATGGATGAAAAAATACTGGCCTCCATGACCACCAGTCTCCCCAATGGTACACCGGGGAAGACACGTTCGAAGTGCTTTATGGAGGAAATCGTGAGAGTTGGCAAACTGGTGAAGGAGATATATAGCCATACCGAGCCTATGCGATCACTGACTTCTGGCGAACGAACTGGCTATGCTCTGGCCACTGTTCCGACCCCTTCACCCGAGATAAATGCAAAGGTGCACGACTACGACCATTTCACACACTACTTTATCGGGGTGACATGTAATAACTGTAACAAGCTCTGCTGCCGCCCCGAGAATGCCAATCCTCTTCCATAACTTGACGTATGATGAAAATTTTATTGTTAAGCAGCTTGGCTACGATACCCAGGAAATATTTATTATACCGCACACAGAGAAAAAACTTATCACCTTCAGTAAAAGTTTGGGCGACCAATTTACCATTCAATTTATTGATACATTTATATTTATGTCTGCCAGCTTCGCAACACGAGCAGAACATAACTTTGGCCAAATTTAAGACTACGGCAGCCTTGGTTAACCCCAATCAGCTCGAGTTGGTGAATCGGACAGGAGTGAGCCACAGCTGCTGGGCATTGATGCATTCCACAACCACTGTATTACCGAAGATGTGTACCACCATGCACAGTCTGTCTGAGTGACGTTTGGTTGCCGTACACTGAAAAATTATGCTGAGCTGTATTTACAGACGGACATCTTGATACTGTGCTATGTCTTCGAGAACTCCGGGGGCTTCGTACCTCCAATTACGGACTTGATTGTGTCTGCTACGTGAGTGCCCCCAGATTCTCGTTCGATGCAAGGTTGTGCAAGGCGCAGGTGGAGTTAGACCTCCTTGTTCACGACGGTGTCTACATGTTTATCGAGGCTGGTATCCGAGGAGAGTGGCCCAGTGCATCAAGCATCACATGGTGGCGAACAACAAGAATGCCTCGGCCGCATATATTGCCAGCAGGCCATCTATCAACCACCTGTATGTAGACGTAAATAACTTGTATGGATGGGCAATGTCCCTGCTGCTGCTATACGGTGAGTTTCAAATGTACTGGTATGGATATGGACATTATGTCTGTGCCGGACGATGGAGATGTTGGCTACACATTGGAGGCACTACACTCCACGAGGACTATAAAGACCTTCCAACTGCCAGTGAACGAGAGTCCCCCACTGTCCAAACAAACCAAGCTCAAGATCACCCTTGAGAAAAAGAAGAATTATATTGTACATTACGTTAATTTCAAGCAGGCATTGGGTGATTGGTTAAGGCTGAAGGCTATATATCGTGGCCTACAATTCAACCAGAAAGTATGGCCGAAGTCTTATATTGAACTTAATACAGAGAAATGCCAGGCAGCCACGAACGCCTTCGACTTTTATAAGCTATTGAAAAATGCTAACTACGGTATGTATGTTTCCAGGGGAAAAATCATATGTGGTTTAAATATTTCTGTCCATACATGTGTTATGAATAGTCATTTTGCGGCAAATTACTTGCCCCCGGACGTAATTTAATATAGCGAAAACAGCATTTCGTGATCTGCAACCATTCTGGAAGTTTTGGGGGTATCCACATTAGGCGGAGCACCCTGTAAATAGATAATAAATTGGGCAGTACTAAATATTACAAACTTTTCTCTGCTTCCAATTTGTCGCCATTTGTAAGCAAGTTAAAAACGATGTTCAAAAATATTACTTTATTACACCTTCTCCAAAATATAATCAAGCTGTAGGCTATTTCTTAATTTTTGTCGTATTTACACTATTGCCATTTACAATCAAGAAAAACTATGTTCAGAAATATAACCTAGAGATACATTCGCTGAATGTATAAAAAATTAATCATTTATTTAATGTCCTTTTTTTAAATATGGTACGTAGTAATGTTTAGCCTTTACTGAAAGTCTATAAAGTTAAGAGACACATCAGAACTTTGTGGAAACGAAGTTCTCTCGCGAAATAGTGTTCACCCAGGCATTTATTATTTCATGACTGTCAGGAATCTAATGGTTTGTACTTGTTAGAGAATGAGAATAATTTCCAAGACACCGAGGAACACACAAGTTAAACACCGTGGTGTATTATTACACACACGCCACATTTATATTCCAATATGACCTGCCACGTGTCCAAACTAACCAAGCTGCCAGTCATATTGGCCTTTAGTCGTGATGTCACTAGCTTGGCTAGGGAAGGTTGTAAGGCCTTGTAGTCTCAGAGGCGATGCACGGAAACTAAACTATAACCATATCCATATTAAGGCTCCGCCTACCTCGAGTTATTTCCGCGTTTGAGGCCGACAAGCGATAAGGGCGACAGTGCTACCCGCATCAAGTGCGCCATCGCCGCTAAGCGCAAGGCTCTGCAATGGTGTTTCTAATGTGCGTGACGTCATGAAAGCACTCAACATACCTCGTCTGAAGTGCGTGTTCTTTTCGTAGATCAGCTCATTGTACGCACGTTTAATAGTTTCATTGAAAAACGTGTATTTCAAACACTCTGCAGCGCATTTCAAGCACCAGGTAGGCGGGAGTGTTAATGGGACCACCGAACATTCGCTTGAACTGTGTAGCAGTGTGTTCGAGCTCCGCGTTTGTTGTTTATGAAATCACTTAACGTGTTCTTATTGTACCGATATACGAACAGAAAACACACTTCAGGCGAAGTACGAATAACTTTCTAAAAACATCAAGCACTTTAGAAATATTATTCACGAGTCCTTCGACATAGCTATGAACGGCTCTTTCACACTGTTCGAAAATATAGTAGTCTGAAACAAGTGAAAATATAATAGGGACTTGCATTGAACTTTCCTTCACACTTTCCATAAAAAAAAATAGGATGTCCTCTCGAAGTCCCAAAGGTACACGCAGCACGACGAGAACACTGGCGCCTTGCGCACAGAAGTGATGGGGCACTTGATGACAATGAAATTGTCGCCCTTATCGCTCCCACGCTTCTTGGCCTCAAACGCGCAAAATACCTCGAGGTAGACGACGCCCTTGTTAATGAACAGTCTTTATCGCCAGCACTAAACTCCAACATCCTCTTTTTGATGGGCTACAACTTCAACCGTGAAGGAGACCTTCCCCTGAAAATTCCATATGGTACCTGTTACGAAAACATTCATAAAAACCGCCAGCAATCTGCTAAAACTTCCATAGAACAATCCATAACAGTGGCCGTACAAACTTGGATGGAACCTGCCACGGAAAAATTCATCGTGGCACATGGGCTTTATTCATTTGTTTACAGGAGTAGGCTCCACTTCAGTGCGAACGTTGGAACACATGGTAATCTACAAACGTTCATTTTGTTATGTTCGCAGAAAGTGCCTGTATTTTATTTTTATTTTAAGACTGGTCTACGTTATCAGGATTTTCTCCTTGGCAGATTCCATCCAAGTTTGTACGGCCACTGTTATGGATTGTTCTATGGAAGATGCATTCGAGAGCATAAGCATCATTTTCATGGAGATTTAACGCTGCTCTTTAAACAGTTTCTTGCGGATATTCATGAAAATACACGTGGTATGAAATAATAGAAGTAGAAAGTTGCACAAAGGAAAATACTGTGCTGCCACTATTAAGATGGAGATGAATCGAAAAGCTATATGATCGTTTATTTTATATTTAAACTATGCGCAGCAGTAAATATTCTGTTTAAATATGCAATCATTTTTTAAGTGCCGAAGTTGTAACACCAAATCTGTGCATCCACATCTCTGAGCATTTCACGGTTTAAATCAGTTAACAGCCTCTTAACTTATTCAACAGTCACTTTAATCAATGTAACCAATTGATTAGTGCAAAAATTCCAGTTTCACTTCACTAAGTGATTCAGTGACATTTTCCTCTGATTCATCGACCATTTCATTCGTTTTGTTTCATGATTTGTTGTTTGACTGATGGATTAGATAAATGACGTATATCAAATTAAATAACACGTAAACTAATATAACCCATAAAGTATGTTTTTTTAAAATGTGGATTTAGTGTTTAGTGTAATTTTACAAGGTAACATGATAATTTCATCTTTCATTTCCTTCTTACATCTTTAATTTCGTTTTTGCGTATTCCATTTTGTATTTACGTTTTCATCATATCGCTCGGTTTGAAAGTTTAAACTTCGTTAAATGAGGTGAAGTGAGTGCATTCACACGTAGTGGTTGTATTAACGATCCTAATGCTACCAATCCAACTAAAAACTAAAATAAAGGGCATACAATTTAAAGCTACATATTTTCGATAAAGAAATTCAATACATATATATTTCCGCGGGAAATCCACGCGGTAAGTTAGTATAATTGGCCAAGGTAACGTTCTAGACGCCGAATGCTCTGTGTTCAAATCCTGGTAATGCGAATTCTTTTTTCACTTTTTTTAAATTACGTCAAATTGTAATATATAAACAGTGACTACAGAAAATATGTTTATTTCTCGTTATGACTCGACTAAATTCCTTAAATGCAATACTTAATTCACCGCATGAAGGCGACTGTCACTTATTCAATCAGTAAAATTGTTTCACTTAAACAACCAGTCGTTTTCTACAGATTCTGAGTGAAGCAATTTTCACTTATTCAAGTAGTTGAATTTGACTGCGAATCAGTGATTTCCCACTTATTGTATTTGAGAGTGCGTAGAACAGGCGTTTTCAACCTTTTGGTTTTAACGGCAGACTTTTCATTTCATCAAAGTTCCGCGGCACACCAGTAAAAAATAGCCAAGTGCGAGTCGAACTGGCGCGTGGAGGGTTTCGTACAGTATACCCATAATATGTATAACGGTCAGCGGAGGCTTAGTAATAGAGTCCCGTTGACAGCCTTTAGATAATAAACCCTAAAAACCAACGTAAATAAAAATACATTGTTAAAAATTAAATCTTTTTTATTGGTATTCAGCCTATTAAGGTATTAAATAATGTCTCTTAATTAATGTGATATTTGAGTCTGGCGCACGGAGCAAAGGTTTTTTATTCTTGGGCGAATTGTCGACAAACACACTCGAAGCTCTTCTTCGACAGATAGAAGACGTTCGCGTTTTTACTTTTTATATTCGTCAACGCTGAAAATCCTTGTTCGCAGAGGTATGAAGTCGAAAATGGCAAAAGGGCAGTGAGCGCTTTTTTACTTAGTTCTGGATATTCCGATGAAATATACAACCAAAACTTGTTTACATTCAGTTCCTGTAGTTTTAATACCAAAGTGCGGTCATTCTTTAACTCCCAAAACTGTTCTTTCCCTCCCAATCCAAAATCAACCAAGCTGCTGAGTGAAATATTGAAGGGGTCTCTTACCCAGTCAAAATCCTTTACCTCGATATTGGGAAAGTATTTGCATTTTTTTTTCCAACAATTCTAATGAATCACTTATTATATATCTCATTGTAGAATCTACATTTCTGGACGCTGTGTGAGGGAACATGGACAGAGTACCCTGGTGAATATGATTTTTCCATAGAGTTAATTTTTCTGTGAAACCTTATATTTTATCTGAAGACGTTAAAATATTCTCATTTCGTCCCTGCATACTTGCATTAAATTTTTTAAGATGTTCAAATAAATCTGTCAGATAGGCCAATTTTGTGCACCATGCATCGTCGCTGAATACATCAACGAACTCGGATGTCTCCAAAGTGAGGAATATCAATAGCTCTTCCTTCAGTTCATATACACGTGACAAAATACGTCCTCTTGAGAGCCACCTTACCTCGGTGTGTAGAAGCAACGTGTAGTGGGCTGCATCCATATCTTGGCAAATTTGTTTGAATAATCTAGATTTCAATGGACGGCTTTTAATGGAATTTATAACCTTCACTACATCTTCCAACATAGTTTTTAAGTCATCCGGCAGAGTTTTTGATACTAATGCTTCCCTATGAATAAAGCAGTGGGTCGGCACAATATTTAGATTTATCTTCTTCACCAAAGCAACAAACCCTTTTACAGAACCAGTCATTGAAGGTGCTCCGTCGGTACGTATTCCAATACAATAGGTCCATGATAAATCAAAGGACTTCAAATACGCATCCAAAACATTAAATATTTCTTCACCTCTTGTAGTTTTTCTATTACTTGTGCTTCAATATCTTCTGACATGTGTTCTATGCGCCTGCTGATGGTATTATCGGACAGAGAAATTTTCAATACCTCTTGTTCAGCTTCAACACCAAATAAGGTCTTCACAATCTGACAACAAGCTGGCAATACTAAATTTTCTGCGACAGTGTGTGGTTTCATTTTTACTGCTACAAGTTCCGCCACGTGGTAGCTTGCCTCTTGACACTTGTCAGAGATAGTCCACTTGTCAGAGATAGTCATTGTCTTGGTAAGACTTGGGGATTGCTGGGCTTGCAATTTCAGCAAACGTTGAAAGTCCTGTAGGTCCTTATCCAAGAGATAAGAATGTTTTGTAGAGAGGTGTCTCTTTAATTTACTAGAGCCATTGCTTTATTGGATAATTTTTGTCCACAAACGAGACAACAAGGGTTTGGTTCGTCTTTGTCTCCTGTCCAAGTAAACCCCGACTTTAAATAGTCTTCATGATATTGTCATTTGACATTCATTAGTTTTTGTTTCTTTTCGACGGGTTGACTCGATGATTATTGATCATTAGCCGATACACGGGTTACGAATTTATCCATGTTGAACGTATTATCAGAACCCAAACACAGACTTAAATTAAAAAAATCTATATTGCTCACGCCATATACAGCGAGAGCTATATAATACAGCGAGGACTTCTAAGTGACGCACGTGACGAGAGACAGCGGCGAGAACAAACTGTGCGCGGGCGAGTGGAACACTCGTCGAGCGAGAGTGTTCCTCCCCCCCCCCCTCTATCTCGTCGCTTCACTACCATGACAACCTGACAACGAGAAGCGCACACGCTACGCGTCAGTTGTTTTCCTACTTTTTTTTTCATTAAAATAGCTATTCATGATTTCAATGCGACATACAATTCGCGGCACACTTGAAAACATACGCGGCAAACTGGTGTGCCACGGCACACCGGTTGAAAACCGTTGGCGTAGAAACTGAACTTTGGGTATCTTCAGTAAGGATTAGTTTCCCTTGCTGGAGTTTCTGGGGCCTGATCGCAGTACACACTCGGCTGTAGTCGCCTACGCAGGATCGACTCGCGGCTGCAGGTGTCTCAAGGCAGCGGTCACAGCAGGGGAGGGAGGTTACGCGGGTGTTACAGCCCATGCATGGCAACTTGCAACTTATGAAGCTTGCTCAAGTTCTACTTTCAGGATATTCCTCCGCCTCATGTAAACAAAGCAATGAGACAACGCACAGTATTTGTGCGCACTCACTTTAATAATGTTCTGCATTAGAACTTTTTCTTTCTAGGAATTACCAACACAGCTATGTACTCACTGTTTATTACGTATTAATTATAATTGAAATATTATAATATATACATAGAATATGTGGAAGTGTAATTTATCCAAAAATAAGATACTTTTATGTTAATAGAAGTATAAAATGCTTGTGTTACACGACGTATCTAAGAAACAACGACACACGTCACACATGGGGTGATTTTTGAAAAGTTTTATTCAGGAAGTGTGAAGGCACTCGAACTGACTGTATAGANTAGAATATGTGGAAGTGTAATTTATCCAAAAATAAGATACTTTTATGTTAATAGAAGTATAAAATGCTTGTGTTACTCGACGTATCTAAGAAACAACGACACACGCCATACATGGGGTGATTTTTGAAAAGTTGTATTCAGGAAGTGTGGAGACTCGAACTGACTATAGCAGGGCTCGCGCACATGTTAATTGCGGCAAATAATAGGAGGAAAATATTTTCACAGCAGAATAAAATGCGTGATGCTTTCCTGAAATTAGGGTCTACATATTTGTGTTACAGTTAAAAACTTATTAGTTACTTGAACACTTATTCAGCGAGTCTAGCGTCAGGTAAAACACGGAAAAACCTGGAAAAGTCACGGAATTCTGAATTTCTGGAAAAATCAACAAAATAAGGAAATTTATGTGGTCAGTGAATTTAGATAAAACAGCTAGAAATCTATTTAATAAGAAAATAAATACTGGATTTTAGTACTTCTGCTACACGCCATCTAATGACTCGTACCGGGAATTATTTTTGTTCACCCCACCTTTGTACGAATATTTAAAAGCTTGTCGGCAATTTTGTAGTGCTATGGGTTTGTGGTTCTTACTAAATCGCAGCGCTGTGCCAGCCGAGTTATGGGCGCTGTGACGGCTCCTGGTCTCGTCCTCTCTGTAAAATGGTTAATGGCTGCATTGTGTAGTGCCTGGTCTGTTTATTGTGACTTTGTTCCTGGCTCCAGATGGCCAGCAGTCCGCCTGTAATTTTGTTTCACGTTCCATCATTATTTACTTTTCCTCAAGTATTTAATACATTTTTTTTGCTTCATAAAAAAACACCCACGAAGGACTGCTATTTTAAGGCTATAAATAAAAGGAATTATTAAATTTAAAGGAAATAGCGTAAATTACTTTAATTTCTGCTGTCAATCTTAATTAGGAAAAAATAACAGGATACTCGGAAAATGAGGGAAATGTCTGGGAATCTGTTACAAGGATGCTGCCAGACATCCTGTATTTGACGACAAACTTATGGACAAGGGCGCGGCTGAAGGTGTTCGTCATTAGGGCGTCAAGAGCTAAGAATAAAACAATTTAAATAAATTAAATTTAAATTAATACTAGCAAATATTGCAATATCGCAGAAAAATTCTTACTTACTTATTGAGGCTTACTCAAAACTTACATAATACATATACAATTTTTTTTCATTTTAACATCATAATTATTATTATTTATATACCAATATCGGATCATACAAATTCTAGAAATACTGCGTCATTCTACTAGAAGCATACTTAAAAATAATTCTTAAATTTGTTTTTACGTACGGTATTTATTTAACAACAAAAGTCGTAATTTTAGTGTCGGTGTATTATTTCTTCTTAGAAGCTGGTCCTTACAGAAGATTCTTAGGGGTCATATGACCCCCTGACCCACTCGTCGCGCAGCCCATACTTATAGGAATAAAGAGGAGGGGAATACAACCCCCCCCCCTTCCCTTGGCAAAGCCCCTGCGCTAAACTGGTGCCCATCGTAGTGGCTGGAAAACTCGATCAGAAATTCAAGACGTGCTTCCAAAAGCTTTGTTCGCGTGGGGCTAACTTTCTGTAATTTCAGCACCCAAGTGAGGAAACTGTAGCCGGGTTCATGTTGATGAGTTGACAAGTGTGGAGGTGTAAAAGTCCCCACCAGAACGCCTGTATGTAAAGTTATAAGTATCTGCGTTCTGGGGCAACATACTCCGCAGTAGGAGACAGGTGCCGACCGGCCGCCATCTTGCTCTGTCAATTTCGGTCGGCCGGCGGCCATATTGGATCCAGGTTACCTTGGCCTTGACCCGTGACCTTGAACTTCACCCTATGATAGTAACCTTGAATGCCATTAAAATACATATTTTTTAATTACAGAAAAATTACAAAATTCCAAAAAATGTAAAAAAAATTAAAAATGTAAAAAAAAAAAAATTAAAACATTATTTAAAGATGTACATGTAGGAGACTCGGGGTTCGATGGCAAGTGGATCGACTATTCTCCCGACACGACCAACCCTCGCCAGGTCGGCCAGTGCCCATCTTGTCAGCCATGTTAGATGTTGATGAACTTGAACTTGACCCATGACCTTGACCCAATTACTGTAACCTAAGACTATGAGAACAAAAATTTTAAAAATTGCAAAATTTAAAAAATTTCTAAAAATTTCCCAAAAAACACATGACACTTTTGACTCAAACAAGACCCAGGGCACAAGACTCAAGACCCAAGACTCAAGTCTGAAGGCCCTTTACTCAAGACTCAAGACTCTCTACTCAAAACTCAAGACCCTTTGCTCAAGACTCAAGACCCAAGACCAGGGAATCAAGATCCAAAACTCAAGACTCAGACACTCGACTCAAGACCCTTGACTCAAAAAACCTTGACTCAAGACCCTTGACCCAAGACACTTGACCCCATGATCCATGACATTTGACCCCATGTCTGTGTTCTTAACCTTTCAGCCATCTTGTTTCTAGAATTATCCACTTCATGCTCTGTCATTCCATCTTGTTACTTCATGCTCTGTCGTCTCATCTTGCTACTTCATGCTCTATCATTCTAACTTGTCACTCTATTTCTTCTCTCTCCAACCTCTTTTCTGTCTTACACCTTCTTCGTCTGCTATCTTGATTGCCGTCTGCTGTAGTTCCCTCACCGCCTGCTAGGGGCGCTGGTGTCGGCGATGATGTTGTTTATTGCTACTAGATTTGACAGGTGTAGCCAATCACTTTACATGCCAGTGTGTATATTTATTTATGAATTTTGGGATGAAGTGTTATTTGCCATTTAGGAGAAGGTGTTAATAGGGTATGTAATTATTCAAATAATTAGACAATTTTGAAATCATCCGAATTTTTATATACATAATTTTTAAGCAAAATGAAATTTACAGTAGGCCAGGCCTCAAACATACTTTCATTTTTGTCTATAAAATCGATTTGTTAATTTTAAATTTTTTTTATTATAATTAGACTGTGCGTTCCAGCTTCGTATTTTTTTTTTACTATTTTATGAAAAAAGGAGTTAACCATACCATTATTTTCATGCCATTCCACTTGCCCTCAACATGGGTGCAATTAATGTTTAAATTAGTTCCTAAAAGCTGAATTGATAGGTAGTAGTTGATTTCTCTTTGAAAGCAATAACATTATAAATGAAACCAGAAACGTATGTAACATTAGTGAGACAATTACAAATACATACGTGCCTTACCCGGGACTTGAACCCAGAAAACCTCGTACAATAAGCTAGCGCGCAATCCACTGCATTATGGAGGTCGGATTCGGAGAATCACCTTCGGATGTAATCAGTGTTATGTTTCGATTTATAGGTTTTACCAAACGAAAATATTTAGACGTCCGTCATTTTGAAAATAAGTGACTGAGCCACTTAAAACACGTAAGTTCACGTACCCTACCGTAGCGCTACTTGTGTGAAGAGTTTTGTGAAAATACGTTTTTCGGTCCCTCAGATATGCCATAAAAAAACATTCTTATTTTATGCTATTGTACAATAATTGTTTCAAAAAGAGGCTCTATCTAAGATGCTTCTAATGTATCACGTCTACATACCAAATTTGGTTAAATTGTTCAATAGATATAACGAATTCATCAAAATATTTATATGGCCGGCTTTTTAAAAATCAATGCCATACCCTACTTAAAATTATAAAGTTGACATGGTATTTCGTAGCATTAACGGTGTGCAAAATTTGGTTGAAATTATTTGAATTATTCCGGAAATATGTCAAATCGTTCAAAATTTTCAACTAACGATATAAAAAAAAACTTTGCAAAAAAGTATCTCTTTTGACATTCCTGATGCTTCTAAATACTATTGTTAGTGTACAAAATTTGGTTGAAATTTGTTTAATTGTTTAATAGATCTAACATAGTAACATCAATCATTTATAGTAACGTCTTTAAATAAAGACCTGCCGCACCTAAAACGTGTTAATTTACATACCCAATTGTAGCACTACTTGCGTGAAATTTTGGTGGGAATCGGTTGATTAGTTCTCGAGATATAGCATAAAACCTCAATTTTTTTCATGTGACGATCTTCATAAATGAAGTACAAAAACGTTATGTATTAGCTAGCACATTAGATCGTTGGCATATATACAATATACAGGTTTAATTTGAATCTGTTATATAGTTTCGTATACATAGCACACTAAGCCAAAATGTTTGAATATGCGCTATTCGGAAAATAAGAGGCTTCTAGGCTTAAAACCTGAATTAATATGGCCTACCACCGTACAACTTCGATTGCTTCCCGAGATACGACATAAATCTGTATAAGTTATTTTATGTGAGGCTTTTATACAACATGGCGGGGAAATGTGGCTCTATATCGACACATTTGACCGTCAAACCGGTCAATGAAAACCTAGTAGCACGGCTAGGACCACCTGTTCTTCGCCAAACCATTTCCGTGCAGACAACTATACAATTGAGAGAAGATTTGCTCTTACCTGTCTGGGCCAATCAGAATTTATTTACTATGACACTGAACGCCACACCTAAAACCCTTCACATTACAAATTATTAAATCACGAACATTTACCTGTACTTAGACGTTTTGCAGTAGAATTATTCGTTGCATTTTTTCCGCTAAAAACAGGTGTCTTTCAGCATGACTAAGGTTGGTTCTATTGTCATTGGTAAGCTTAACGTTCTTAGTTTGGCCACCAAACATTATCGCCACCAGGGTGCACTGATGTCGCATGTGTACCGGATTTCAATTTATATTGCGTTAGAACCTAAGTATAGAATGAACTCTGTTTTTTTCGCACTTGAGTGCAAATATGACGAATTATATTTATATTTTGTATTCCGTCGTAAATTAAATACAGCAAAACGTTAGCTTACAAAATTACTTTATTTAAATACGACAATTTAATAGGAGAAAAAAATGTGAAATGGTTAAATATGTTATTTGTAGGCCTTTCTTGCGCAGTTTCATTAAGGCAAAAGTTAGAAATACGAAGTTCCTTTGAATGAGAGCTATATTTATTTCGCACTAACATTTGTAACGTTTTTCCATTGACATAAACTTGCTTGTGAACGCTCAATGCCAAACACAGTTTCACCTCTGCTCTTTTCTCTTGTAAACACCATTGGAGTGCGGGAGCAATAGTTACGAAATAAAGCTAATACTTGCCATTTTTGCTGGGGAAAGTATACGTCACAGTTCGAGCCACGCATAAACTTCCACACACTAATATACAGGTTGTTCCGGGACGAAACCAACAAACTTGGCCAACGTGTTCTAGAGGCCATTAGCGACAAAAAAAATATCATATGCGCTTGTGGGCTATGAAGTCCCGTTACAGTGATGGAAATGAAATGAACACAACCAGTGTAATTAATAAATATCTTTTATGACACTCACGACACAGTCGANCCCCCCCCCCCCCCCCGCATCTGACCACAAGCAAGCTGTTAAACTTACCATGGCGTTCTGCCACTGCAAATCTTCTTTTAGGCAATGTTTTAAGATAGCACCAAATAAGAAAATAAAGTTTTGGTACTATATCTCAGGGACCAGTCACCCGATTTACATTAAATTCTTAACATAAGCAGCTCTACGGTTGGCAATATAAACTGACATCTTGTTAGAGGCTCAGACACTCATTCTCAAAATGACAGCCCTGTAAGTATTTCAGGCTAGTAAACCCTATAGTTTAAAACATTAAATTTATCACATCTGAAGTTTATGCTCCGAATGCTACCCACAGTTGACTGCACGCTAGCTTATGGTAGTATTTTTTCTGGATTAGAGTTCCAGGTAAGGCACGCGTGTTTTTGTAATTGTCTCACAACTATTACAAATGTTCCTAGTTTCATATTTAATGAAATTGCTGTCAACGAGACGTCAAAGCCTACCTACCACCTAAGTTTTTAAGAACTCCAATAAAAATTATTTGCACCCATGTAGAGGAAAGTAGGTTCATTAGTTATTTCAGTAAGTTCTTGTAAACATTGTGCAGACGTATATTACGTACATGAAATAGATTGTGAACCCACCTTAAGGCTCCCGCCTACCTAGCGCCTTTTCCAGTGTTTGAGGCCGGGAAGCACGGGTGCGATAAGGGCGACACTGCCATGCGCATCAAGTGCGCAATCGCCACTAAGCACGAGGCTCTGAACTGACGTGCAGTGTTCTCGTTGCACTGCGTGTACCTATGTGACTTTCCGCGGTGACCCTATTATTTCATTCATGGAAATTCTGTAAGGAGATTCAATGCAGGACCCTTGAGCAGTTTTGTAAGTACCTGAAGCTCATATTTTGAGAAACACCATTTTGAAAAAGCCTTTTTTTGCCGGTTTGCAGTGCTATGGTATAGTGTTTCTAATGTTAGTGATGTCTTGAAGTCACTCAAAAGCACTAGTCTTATGCGTGATGCGTGTGTTATTTTCGTAGATGAGCAGATTGGTCGCACGTTTAATAGTTTCGTACAAAAATAAGTATTTCAAGCACACCGCAACGCAGTTCAAGCGCCAGGTAAGTGTGTGTTAAGGTCGCTAGTCAGACGCGATACTACCCTCAGGAGAGTGCAGCATGTCTGCGCAGGCGCAGTGACGTCAGATGTCAAAGCATAGCTGACATACAGCTGTATGGCGTCACAGCGACGAGTCAGCATCTCGCCGTGACACAGCAGTCGTCCGTCACGCACACTCGCGCCGCAGTCAAGGTCGACCAGCGTTCTAAAGAGACCCTTGCAGATATAGGCTGCTCGTGGTTATCTGAGCACTTCGTAAGTCGACCAGCGTTCTAAAGTGACCCTTGCAGATATAGGCCGCTCGTGGTTATCTGAGCACTTCGTAAGTCAACCTTTTACAAATGTCGCTGCCCCTACCTGCATTTATCTTAACGGGCACAGTAGAGTGTCATGCGCACCGTAAAGTTGGTAACGATGTATAGAAAGTAGTTCCATGTCTTAAATGTTGAATTAAAAGAGTTTGTTAAACATCTGAGAATACTGAAACTATTTATTTTGCTTTCTGTTTTTTATGCTAATAAGTGTATGAATTACTAAATTAGTAAAATATTTACTTTTCTAATAAATTGCCAGTTTCATTTGACCCACTCATGAATGAAGTGATAGCTCGTGCCGACTGTTTTTCGTTAAAAGATTTACGCGGAAGCTATACTTCATTATCCCATGTGCACACTTCCAGCCTTGCTTTGGCTATTGTAGGAGTAGGAATGTTTCACCAGTTCGATGACCTGTAGACTGGACTTCACAGTCCTGTGTACACTCGAGACTCAGGTGTTTGTTCATTTTCTGCTGCTCCAGAGAGAACACAGTGTTACTACTCACCTGGTAGTATGGGACTCGCTACTTGTTTCCTTGCAAGTCTGCTATTGGCTCAGAGCCGTCCAGGGAGAATGTAATGAACTCTGATAAAATTACAAAGGTAACTTCAGTGTACACGAGTTGGAAGTCTAACTTGTCCCGAAATGAATTTGCGAAATTTTCCTATCCCTAGCTATTGGCCGCTTGTCTTTGAGAGAAGGTAGTATGCTTCATGAGTGAGCCAATTAGAATTACATGACCCCATACTGACCGTCCGTGATTAGCGGGTAGACAAATAAGACGCGTAATAATTCAAATGATCTAATTACCAAAGTAGTTCGGAACTAAATTTTTTTGGGACACAACTTGTCCCGAAATCTTCTCGCGAAAAACTTGTGCTCCTATTGATCGCAGTTAAAAGGCCAAGAGGAATGTTAATTTCACATTATGGCGGAAGAACACAAAATGTGCGTACAAGTATATTCTAAGCAGGCTTTTCAAAACTGCCGAGTTTACCGTCAACAGGTAGAGATATGCGGGCACTACGCCATTTAAGGCTCACTTTCATCTAAGTTTTCGGGTGTTGTAAACAAGAAGTGTTTAGATGCATCTCCCCTCCCGGTGGCTCGGTGTTCAGGACAAACACTCCAGTTTTTGGAACTATATAACAGTCGGCAACTCTTTGTACCAGGTGTGTCTGAGGACCCACCCCCAGATGAAGCCCTCGAGATGCAGCTTGGCGTGTCGCTCGCCACTTTCCAACACAACATTCAGCCTACAGCGGCGACACCCTTCTGGTTCTAGTCTATCCGCGATATCTACTCACGTTGTAAATCACACCTTTGAAAAAACGGACGTCTTTGGTTGTTCCCCAAATATGCCGGGTACCACAAGAGTTCTATATCTCTGTTTATGTAAAATTGTCTTATTTGTGGAGAAATTAAACTTTTACTTCTATTTTTACAGGTATAACATAATATTTGAATCATAGTTTCTTTTAATCAAAAAGAGAGAAAATATATGTTTTGGTAATGCCTAATAATAAATAGTTCTTATGCAAAATGTTATTAAGCAGAGTGCACATGAATGCGTTGCGTTATTCCTTTGGTGTAATTTTGTAGACTCGGTTAAGTTTGTTTGTATGAGGCAAAGGAGTAAAACTTTAGCAGGGCTTCGGGTAAAGTTGTAAGTTACCATGAATGGGCAATCTAGACGGTCGGCAATCTAGAGCTCTTATCGCGACTGAGGCCCAGAAGGAAGTGAGGCTGCAATAAAGGCTACACTACCACGCGTATCAAGTGCGCCATCGCCGCTACGTGCAAGGGTCTGCACTGGCCAGTCGTGTTCTCGACGTGTTGCCAATGCCCATGGGACTTCAAGCCATAGGCGTCGTGATCAGTGGTAAATGTCCGTGAGAAGGGACTACGCTTCAGTTAGCAGAGGCATTGTCCCCCTGAGCTGATTGCTAACGGTCATTCATTAAGTGAAATTATAAGAAAGGTATTCATGCATGCCTTATTATTTTAAACAAAAGCAGCAGTATTTCAGTATAAATATTTTTATTTAGATAAGAAAATATGACACACAATGAGAGAGAGAGAGAGAGAGTGATTTAGTGTATACGATTTGAAAGACAATTGACGAGAGTATGGTCACGTTTGTGACACTTCCTATTTTACTGGTGGAGTGTCTCTAGCAAAGTCTACCGCTGGCTCTTATCGTAGTTTCGCTCGTGTCCCGAAAAGTATGTTTTAAGAAATATATTTCGCAGCATGCAGTAGCGAATCTGATAACAAGATCCATTTTCACAGCCTTGCGCAGCCAATCAGAGAATAGCCACGGCAGTAGTTAGAAAATTGGTATTTAAAAACAGCTTCGTGACACGGACACACTGACACACCGAACCTTGATAAGAAAACGTCATTATATGACGTGTCTTTCCCGTTTTTCCCTCAAAATATCCTTCCCCCCCCCCAAAAAAGTCAACATTTTACCTTTTTCCCTAAAAATTTCCCAAATTTCTCAAAAAATTTTCAAAATTTTATTATTATAAAAATGTTTTTAATGACTCCACAATATTGCTTGTGACTCCTTTTTTGGGCAATGAGGGATTGAGGGATTTTACGAAAATATATTTAAAGTATTATTATTATTACATCACGCTCTTGCTTGTATAAAATGTGTTGGTTGGTGCCTGTGTATAACATGTACAGTATCTCATGTTTATTTAATAAATATTCCTATGAAATTATTAAAAAACTTTGTAGTATATTCCACCATGAGATCTATTTTTTCTCAGGTGTACATAATGAATATTGAAGCATGCATGAACTTATTACTAACTGTTTGCAGTATCATTATATTTAATACAAATGTCAGTATTTTGGGCTAAACGAAATGATTATTGATGAACTCAGAGCTCATGACTATATCGAATGATATATGTTCACCGTGCTTCTCGCCAACACCTAGAGAAAAAATTATATGTTTTTTAAATTGAAAAAATTACATATATATTTTTTGTGACTATATATATATATATATATATATATATTACTTTGTGTGTTTTTTTTTGTTTTAATTGAAGAAAAAAATTGTACATTTTTTGTGACAAAATATTATTACTTTGTGTTTTAATTGAAAAAAAATTGTATGTATATTTTGTGNCTCCACCAACAGAAAAAGAGTACACAGATTCAGAAGTAATATATATATATATATATATATATATTACTTCTGAATCTGTGTACTCTTTTTCTGTTGGTGGAGACGCGATGTCAAACACACGTACTAAAACTAATGTACCAGTATAGTAAAGATGCTTTAATAATAGTAATAATAATAAAACATTACACACAATCCTTTTGGATTCGACGTTACTTGTATATATTTGAAGGGAAAACATTTAACATGGTTAGCAGTAAGGGCTCCTAAAGAGACCAGACCGTCCCGATCAGTACAACAGGCATTTCGCCCATCAGTGTTACTATTGCGATGAGAAATTTAGTAAACAGCTGGAATGACCACCAACAGGAAAAAAGAACTTATGTTCACACGAACCAACCTAAAAAAAAATCTACAATGTGTTAATTGGTGTATACTATCCATCTATCACCAGAGTTAATGTAACATTGCATTATACTTTGCTTGCTACTAAACACAGTGTATGTAAACTAGTGGTCATGCAAGAGTCTATGACACTGATATTTGGCAGCAAGTGCCAAAATTTTACCGTTATGTCCTTAATGTTCCAAAAATTATTTCAAAAAAATTTTCAAAATATTAAAAAAAAAAAAAAAATATTTTTTTTTTCTAAATTTATATGTCCTAAGTGTAGTGAGCTATAATTTCCGAACCGAGTATATATGAAACATATACGTAAATAAAATTCAGGGAGGATAACTTACAACATACTGAGATATGAAAAAAGCAAGATATATACAAATGTAATACATGCAGCACATAGTCATGGTAACTGTAAATATATATATATATATATATATATATATGTATTGTATAGCATCGTTTACTTTTTTTCTTCATTCTGTGTCGTTTATATACACCATCAGTCCCACACAAGGACGACAGCTCGAGTCATCGCTAACATGGCTAGCTCTTAACAACCTGACACAGAATGAAAAAAAAAGTGAACGATGCTATACAATACCAGACTGTTCTGGATAGTATAATGGACTAGCAAATTGAAGCATGAATATGACACTTGTGTTTATAACTTGTTTCCTTTACAAGTTCCTTCCACCACTACCATAAAATAATAATAAAATTGATTCTTTAATAGGACAAAATAATTTCTCAGGTGTACAAAATAAACAAACCAATTATTGTATTGCAGAGGAATTTATTAAATCACTTATTACAAGAAAAATACAAGTGGTATACATTTCAACACTTGTTTTATACATAATGGATATTGAACAAAATAATTATTATTCATATTAAACTATGAATTTATTAAAAACCTTTTGCAGTAACAATACACACTGACCAGTTGCTGCTCCGTCCTCCCGCTACCACCTGCATGACGTAACCATGCAGGCGGACCCGCGCTTGGAACCGGCTGCTCACTATTCCTACAGCACTATCAGTACATATATATATATATTTCTCGGGGATCTCCCGTTTCGCCCGCCCTTACATTCCAGCGCTGCTCCATTCTCCTCTCATTTCACCCTCACCGGCTCTCAAGACCTCGCTGTTAAGAGCCGCCCAAATCTCTCAACTCATTCATTGCAAACGTAATAGAAGTGTACATGTGCTTCAGATCTGCCTTATACTGGAGGTCCCGTCTTCAACTAGACACGCAGCAATTTCGCGAATTCGTTTGAAGACAAGTTAGACTTACGTATGCGGAAATGATTTCCTTTGAATTCCGTTTATTTTAATGCCCGCGGCTAAGAATTGAATTGGCAAATTTCTAAATGACTTACGTTTCTCTCCGTTCCACAGTTTCACTCGACTAACGTATGAATAAAGTGATTAAGGCTGTGGCAATGTTAATGTTTCACGTGGTGGAAGGATACACAATGTGCACACAAGTAGATCTTAAGCAGGGCTTTCAAAAGAGCTCAGTTTAAAGTGGTAAACCTATACCCATCTGTCTTCTCACAAATAAACGAATCCAAAAACAGAAAGAAAAATGTATGTTTGCACACAGCATATTGAAGTCTAGCATTCGATAAAAAAGAAAGATTTGGTTGTTTCCTTCTATATCTGTCAGTATAACGTAAAAATAACTTAATCTCTGCTTCGTGTTTAACACGTTCACCCCTACGCGTGTTCCCAGTTGTTCTTCCTGGTCGTTTTAACCCCTTTACGTACACATTAATTTTTCAGTTCAGGTTTTCCAAAAGCGGAAATTTTTGGTTTGAACCGTAACTGCGAATTTCTTAGCAACCGCTGGCACTTTGTAGCCTATGGAAACGGTTTCAGTAGATCCACGGCACAATAGGCAACTAATGATAAACTAGTGTGCCAGCAGTAGCCAATAGCATTGTCCAGGAAATGTGTTGTCCGTAATGGTGCTAATTTCTGGACTTGTAAAGCACCGGCCATAATTTTACCTATTCTGCAACGTCAGACGTGAACGACTATAGTCTATTCGCGGTTTCTTTGCACTTTTTGAATCAAACCTTTGGAAAAACACCCCATGTATTACGTGTTTGGTTGCTTCCTAAATATGTCGCGTATCACAACCATTTTATATATTTGTGCTAACAATAAATATCTTTATTTTTGGTTAAAATAAAATTTTACTTATACATTATATATAAATTATAATATTTCATTTATAATTAACACTGACAAAGGCAGAGAGAGAATGTGTGTTGGTAATGCCTAGTGAGAAATAGTTCTTATGCAAAATATTATTACACTGACCGCGCACGAATATGGTGCGTTGTCCCAATGGTGTAATTTTCTAAGCTTTGTTTCATGAAGCGGAGGAATATCCTTGAAGTAGAACTTTAGCAGGACTTCAGAAAAGTTGGAAATAACTGTAAAAGGACTATATACTGGGGTTAGCATGTTAAGCTGTTAAGTTATGATTTCATACGTCGCGAAAAAGAAGTTATTTTGAGGCGTGCTGTATTTAAACTGGCACAGTAATTGCCTCATTATCACAACCTATGAATAGGACTACCTGTTCGTCGCGACAAGATTTTGCATTAATTCTAACCCGAAACAAACTCAGAGCCGCCTTCGTGATGGGATTATTTTGATTGTTGCACGTCTTGTACCTGTCCACGAGTCATGGACATTCATTGTCGGAGTAAGTTAACGCGGTGATTGTCCCGAACAAGCAACAATATGTTCTTCTCACAAAGAAAAGTGGACAGTGGCCAAATTTAATTTGCAAGAGTGCAAGTACGATATTGACTTCTAGCCTGTGTGGAAAAAACAACAGCTGACCCTAGATATAAAACGTTTGCAACCTAGAGCGACCGAATATTTAAGAAAACAAATAAACTGCTTGTGTTTGCTTTAGTCCCCAATCAGCGGCCATCACTGGAGTGATGGTGTAATAGAACGTCTCTCATTCACGCGCGGACGCGTAAGACTCGTGGCAAGTAAATCGTCCAATCACAAAAGTGCATTTGAGTTTAAGTGTTTTGAAGTACATCTAGTCATTAAATATTTTCGCGGAAATCGAGTGTCCATAAAAATACAGCAGCGAATAGGTGGCTTGTATCGCGATCTCCAGACACACACGCGGGAAATATAAAATGGCCAGCAAAATGGCGGAACGTCGTTCGCCAATGAACGCTCAGAGGCCAGAGGCTAGATCGCCACGACCAGTACAGTGAAAAATATACCACCAATATTTTCTGTGCAGTACAGAAAAATATTTATTTGAAGCTGTTTTGTTTGCCCTAAAAAATTCTTGGTTTATACCAAAGGGAAGGTTAAAGGAACTAAGATTTTCTGTTATTAAACTTTTTATTTGTACATTTTTGTTCTGTGGCTACATTAATTCCTTTACAGCAAATAAAAAAATTCCTTGAGCTTGCTTTTTTTACAGTAAAGAAATGTAGCTGTATGCCAAATAAAATTTTAAGTGATATTAAAACTTTTCTTTCGTTCATTACAGTATTTTGTACCTAACACAATTTTCTATATACTACGATACCAAATAACCAATTCCTTTGATCGTTGTCATAATGGTTTTTAACCTTCAAAATAGAGTAGCGGAATTTATCACAAAGGGAACTGCCTAACTATTCTAACCACAATGCACGGTTGCCATTGTCAGATTAAACCAAAACTTTGTTTGTGGAAAGCCTACCTTGCAGTGATTCATATTTAGCGACGAATTTTCTGCACCCACAAAACACGTGTTTCAGTAAGTGTATTGTTTTGAAAGTGTGCACTGACAGAACAGCCAACAAAAATATTTGTTTGTATAGAGCCAAAAAATATATATTTAGTTGCCCGAACGAAATATTTTGTTCAGTAAACAAAACTTGAAAAGCAACAAAATTAGTTTTGTTCACCTAACAAAATTCACACTTGAATAAACAAAACCTCTGTCTTGAGCCAAAAATAATTATACTTAACAAAATATTTTGTTGAATAAATTGTATACATTCATTTCGCCACTCATGTTATTGCCTTGGCTCAAAAATATAGATCGAGTGTTTGTTTGCATTATTTGTTATAATTAAAATGGTAACAGTGTTTTGTTAGTAAATGTATTGTTCCTTAATAATGGCAAACACTCTAATAAAATAAGTTCAACAAAAAACTAAAAATCAAAGCTGTAAAACTGGAAATATTTATTTGCGTGTTCTCCAGTGTCCCATATATATGTATTTAAATAAACATTCGCGTGGTATTAGTAGTTACTTTAGCTGAGGTTGCTAAGGCGTAGTGCTTGGCCTTGAACATTCGTTTGGCGTTAGTAGGTACTTTAGCTGAGGTTGCTAAGGCGTAGTGCTTGGCCTTGAACATTCGTTTGGCATTAGTAGTTACTTTAGCTGAGGTTGCTAAGGCGTAGTGCTTGGCCTTGAACGACGAGGGTTCGAATCTCGGTCGGGCTTCGAGTGTAGTTTGTATTGATCAAACTGTTTAATGCACGTAGATATAAACCAATATTTAGTTTCACCAACCAAATCTTTGTTTGGCGCAACCAAATAAGAACAAAAAAATAGTTTGGCTTCAACAACACGAAATTTTACTGTCCATAAACATTATTTTGGTTGCGCCAAACAAACTTTGATTGATTCATCAAAATCCTTTTCTCAGTGTTAGAACCTTTACTTTCGGTACAGAAATAAGAATCATTCATAACCCAGAATAGTAGCACATTTGACGAAACATTTTCACAGAGAATGTAAGTGAATAAACAATGTGTCTCGGCGTACAGTACTGGCCAAAAATAACCCGTTATGCACACAACTACGTACACTGGGTTTCGATGGGTTTGAATAAGTGTGCTTACGAATCTTGGCTCATGACTCGGCAATCTGCGCAGAGGCCCGTGTCGACGTCACATGGTCCGTTATCACGTGTTGACGCCAACTCGGCGTCAACAACTTGGCGTCATCACCCAGAAGTGGCGTCACATGTTGCTTGACCTCTCGTGAAAGCTGCCTTAGTTATCCTACCGTCGACGCAACACGCTGGCGCCACTAACAGTGCGTACATTCGCGATCATATCTCTAATACTTCGGTACGGAAAACACTGTCTTCAGAGGCCATTAACCCTACCACAGAGTACTGTGATGGCGGCGTGTGTTGCCAACGGCAGCCACACCCACCAGCAATATGGCGGGACGTCGTTCTCCAACCCGGAGACTGTCTTGCTATACCGCATACCGACCAACTGTAATATTACATAACGTGCAGTTGCTAGCACCACGTATTTTTTGCGAAAAGATATGTGTCCATGCCTGACTTCGACTTTTACGTCCACAATTGCAAATTTCATTCTGCTATTGGAGCCGCGGTGGTGTAGTGGTTAGACCGCTAGCCTCCCACCAAGGTGAACTGGGTTCGTTCCCGGCGAGGTCGTCCCCGGATGTTCACATGTGAGAATCGAGCCGGACGATGCCGCGCTGGTCAGCGGTTTTACTCTGTGATCTTCCGTTCCCCCTGCCTTTGCATTCTGGCGCTGGTCCAAACTCACCTCGCTTCACCCTTGTCGGCTCTTAAGCCCTCGATGTTAAGAACCGCCCAAATCTCTTCACTCACTCACTCCTTTGGATATTAGCCACGTGTCTGCGTGAGAAGACATGTTCTACTCGACTAGGCCAATCAGAATAAATGTTACGTGAACGTCCGACACTGAACGCCCGTGATTGGCTGGCAGACACTCAAGATGCGTGCGAGTTAAAATCATCCAACCGTGATATCGGTTCAGAACTAACGTGTTTTGGAGTACAACTAGTCGTGGAATCTTTTTTGTGACAGGTGGCCCTAACCCTGAATATTTGATAATCTGGTTCCACAATAGAGCGATTCGATGCGATGAGCTGTAGCCAATCAGGATGAAGCAGCATTCCGTCGCAGTGTGTCGGCGACGATTGCGTTGCACGACATTCTGGCGTTGCGATCGTCAGCGACAGCCTGCGACGGAGGAGAAGGACAAGTGTCTGTGTACGTGGATAATACTAACAACCATTAGTTTACATTGTAAAGACGACACACGCGTTTACACCCACGTCTTAAATCTTCTAACTCAAAACACCTCTCCTCCGTCTTACACGTGTCTTATGATCTCTGTATGCTGCTGCATAGTTTTCATCTCACATTGCGTTCCTACCGTCTTGTTTGTTTATCTTCTACCCTCTTAAAACACATGACTGTGGCAACGTCATTGTTTATCGTATCCCCTTTTTCACATTCCTGAGATCTAGAAATGTATTCAACACGCCGCTCCCCTTGCAATATACAGCAGCACCATCTCAGATGGCGTACGACGCCTACAGATCGTCTCTCAATTGTGGGACAGTGGCTCGTCTCCGACCGTCGCGTCGCCACGCATCGCAACGCAACGCAACGCATCGCATCGCATCGCAACGCAACGCAACGCATCGCATCGCAACGCAACGCATCGCAACGCATCGCAACGCAACGCATCGCAACGCAACGCATCGCAACGCATCGCATCGCAACGCATCGCAACGCAACGCATCGCAACGCAACGCATCGCAACGCATCGCAACGCAACGCATCGCAACGCAACGCATCGCAACGCATCGCATCGCAACGCATCGCAACGCAACGCATCGCAACGCAACGCATCGCAACGCATCGCAACGCAACGCATCGCAACGCAACGCATCGCAACGCATCGCATCGCAACGCATCGCAACGCAACGCATCGCAACGCAACGCATCGCAACGCATCGCAACGCAACGCATCGCAACGCAACGCATCGCAACGCATCGCATCGCAACGCATCGCAACGCAACGCATCGCAACGCAACGCATCGCAACGCATCGCAACGCAACGCATCGCAACGCAACGCATCGCAACGCATCGCATCGCAACGCATCGCAACGCAACGCATCGCAACGCAACGCAACGCTTCGCTCTATTCTTGAACCAGCTGTAGGTGTTTGATATTTGTGCTTGTAAATTTGCGTCTGTGTTATATAGCAACGTATTGCACTGTTAAAAAAAATTCTTTAATTTTACGGAAAAGTGCTGGTAAAAATTTATCCAGAGGTGTCCGCAAACTCTCCGCAAAATTACGGATATATTGACTTTCTAAAACGTAAATTTCACGGAACTTCTACGTTACTTTCCCAGTTTGTATTCTTTGCTTCTAGTTCAACGTATAAACAAGAAAAGAAAAAAGTTTTTGGTTTTCGTTATGTGAGTCTTTACTGTGTATAAAGATATATTTAAAAAACGTAAAAATATTTAATACTTGAGCAAGATATGAACCCGAGTCAAAAAATCTACATGTCTACTACAATAACTACTTATCTACAACTCTCACTTGATGTATGCGGTAAGATTTTTCAGTTCCTATTTAAGTTAGTGTATTTTGAGTGTTGCTAAATGTTACAGACGACTGATGTTGATGTTACTTTTTAATGTTTGAAAGAATATGTCTTAGTGGCGTGGATATCCTCAACTGCCGCAGAAACTATAATTTCCTGGTTACAGTGATAAAGGAAACTTCGTGTAGACGCGATATGGTTCGTCCCCGAGACCTGAAGCTACAGAAAATACAGGGATTTTCCATTCTTTGTATTTGCAGTCATAACTCCGTTTTTCGTTATTACGAATTGCGTTTCCGAATATGTACTGTGACTTTGCGTAAATATACGGAAACTATTAACAGTGTGATTGTAGTTTAACACAGTACAGTTAATTTTAAAATGGGGAATGCCAGTCAAATACGAAGTCCTTCGCAAGGACCCAGGGTTGACTCGGCTGGTTGGTTACTGGCCTCTCACTTGTGAGTTAGCTGGTTCAATTCCAGGCAGAGGAGGGCGTGTAATGTCTGGACGAGGGTTCTCATGCGGTAGTGTGGCGGACACAGCCGTGGTGTGTGGGTTTTCTCGGTGCTTTCCCGTTTTCTACCTTGACTTTGTTCCGCTGCGTCTTCACCACCAACTCATCTCACGTCATGCATTCTTGTGGCTGGCCGGAGAGAGAGGTGTGTACCTCAGGTAGGACATCCGCTCCTATTAGCGCTACATACATACTGACCCTGCCTCAGGTGAGAACCGCATGTGGCCTCCAGGCACTCACGCATTCCACTGGACACACTGCTGCCATGCTCCCAGTTAAGTTGGCAGCTGTGTAGGAAAAGTGGTTCCATGTTTTAAGGCGGTCGTCCACTGCCTATGTCACACGCGTAGGCACCATACGCCTAAGATAAGTGGAGTGGAGTGAAGAGATTTGGACGGCTCTTAACATCGAGGTTTTGAGACCCGGCGAGGATGGAGCGAGGTGAGTTTGGAGCAGTGCCGGAATGCAAAGGCAGGGCAAATGGATGATCCCCGAGAAAACCCGCTGACCAGCGGTATCGTCCGACAAGATTGCCACATGCGAAAATCCGGCAATGACCCCGCCGGTAATCGAACCCGGTTCGCCTTGGTGGTAGGCGATTAGTCTGGCCACTACAGCACCGCCGCCCCACTAAAGATTAGGAGACCTATTTTTCATCTTCTGCGCATGTATCCACCATTAACGTACCTCACACCAATACAACTGTGAAAGACACATGATCAACAGCCAATTAGGAGTTTGTTTATACTGTGACTTTAAAAAATAAGGCTTTATGTATATATACACACATATATATATATAAACAATGCTGGGTGATAATAGATGACTCCAAAATGTATAAATTAAACCTCCCTCTATTTGTAATGCAAAATGTGATAGTTTAGAAGCCATGTAATTTTAAGTGATGTTGGAGTTAATTATGTCCCTATTAGCATTTATTGGGAAAATAACGACCAATTGGAGTACATTGCACCCAATCGGGGTAAGTTATGCCCAATCGGCGTAAACTGGAGTACATTATTCTCAATTAGCATACATTGGTGTACAATACACCCAAATGGACTCAGTTACATCCTATGAGCCTAAATGAAATAAAATTACGACTAATGAGCATAAATTGGGGTATATTACACCCAATCCAAGTATGGGATAAATTACTATTATTTGAGTAAAGTACAACAAGCACGCCCATTTGCACTAATTGGGCATAATGAATTACATTTGGGCGTCATTTACTCTACTTGGGCGTCATTTTCCCCAATTAATGCTAATTGGGCACAAAGACAGGCGGCAAATAGCCAACGGAAGGATGCAAGCGTGCACACGGGATATTTAAGTAAATATTTTCGCAAAAAACAGCTGGCCCTAATCATTAGTTACGGTACAGGACAACCTTGCCGTCCAGTGGAATTGATGCCAGACCCCAGTTCTTGAGAAACTCTGATAGGACTAAATCATTGGGAAATTTTTTTTGTTTAAAAGTATACATAACCGTGCCATTATAGACGATTCACAGTAAACTAAGCACTTTGAAACAAATCAAAGAAAACAGCCACTGCCTCTAACTACATGGACACGCTGACTGGCATTCCCCCAGTTAAGTTGGCAGCGAAATACTAAATAGTCACGTATCTTAAGGTGGCCACCAAACGTTGTGCAGAGCTATAGCAGAAAACGTTTTCTTGAAAACCTTCCAACGTGTCTGAGTGAGGCCTGCTTACGAATAGCATTTAAGAAACTTTACGTGCCATTAAACGTTTTTCAGTTCCTCCAATTCTCTCTAAAGCATGTTTTTGTGATAGTGAATATGGCTCGAACGGGTGTTTTATCGTCATTTTTAGGTATGAACATTCTGGTACAAAACATTAAGAAAGGAATATGGACGTGCATCAGACATTTCTGTTTATTATTACATCATAAAATGGTAAGGTCTCCGCTGAAAGTCTCATATAGGCGCGTTATCGACGGCAAGACTGCACGCCAGTTCAGTGCTCTGTGCGTAGAGGCGATGAAAGAGTTGATGCGCATGTCTCGGTCGCCCCTAGCGCTCCCACGCTTTTAAGGCCTCATACGTGCAAAACTCCTTCAACCAGGCGGCCACCTTCAAGTCGTATATAAAGTGTAACGTTCACATTTGCGGCCACTGAATTTATAAAAAATATTTTTTCTGTGTTCTACGCAGATTAAAGTAAGAATTTTCAAATTTGAACATATTCACATTTTCAACAATTTCGCATATTTCTCAGTTACACTTGGCTGGCGCATGAATACAGTTAGCGGGTCTGCGGAGATGCTAATTCCAGACACTATGAAAGCCTATACTAACACTGCTTGCTGCAGCGCCTTGCTGTGACACTCCCTGCTCAAGTGCCATCGTGTCTGACGCAGACAGTACCTGTGGCCGTATTCTCCAACTCGAGCCTGCAGACAGTCAACGTGATCGTCTGTATCATAAAGAGGGCCATAACGGTGCTTGTTCGAAAGCGTTTTTATGTGGTATTCTGTAAGCCGGATCTTTATTCACATCTTTGTGCAAAGCAGCGGACTGTGTTCTGAAACCAACGATCTACTGGTTGAATTGCATTTTTTCCATTATTACAGAATGCACTGTTTCACAAATTTTGTTAATATGGAGAATTTTTAACTAAAAGTGAAATTTATTCCTTAATGCATTTTCAAATAGTACTTCTAAAATAAATTCATTAATTTCTATGGACACATGATTTCAGGTGGTACTAGTTCACTTTGAGCATCACGAGATAGCAGCACTGACCAGTGGCCGAATCCGTCATTTAGTAACTCCGTTAAAGTGAGAGTATCACTAGCTAATAATAAAACGTACTCCTTAAATGTATTCCAGACACAGTTTATATGTGCGGAAATATACCAGAAGATAATATTTCTCATGTTTAGGGCATTTTAAAACGTTTCATTTTCTGTAAGACGTATTTGTAGAATAAACCTCAATACGTCGGCCATTTTCTTTCCACTTCCGTTCATTAACACACCACCTTATTTACCGGTCTTTATAATAGACAGTCACAAGGCGTTTGGAAGACCATCATGGAGACATATTGAGTAACATAATACTATTTCGCCTCGTAAAGATAGTTAAGTGGTAATATAAGGACAGGAAGAAGTTAGAGAATAAGGTCCCCGGAGGTACTTGCACGTTTGAGTCTAAGGAGCGCGGAGGCGATAAGGGCTACAATGACCCCCAACACGAGCGTGCCATCGCCGCTACGGGCGAGCCTCTCAACTGGCGTGCAGTGTTCTCGACGTCTGCCTATGGCACTCTCAGCGGTCACCCTATTATTTGATTGGTGGGAAGTGTGTGGCAGATTTCAATACAGGCTCCTAGCGTAGTATTACTCGTGTCCGAATAGTATGTTTCAAGATACAGCTGCCTGGAAAAGCAGATTCCAGTGATTTCGGACTACTCCCAGGTTACATTTACTGCATAGGCGATATCTTGAAAGCAGCTTTCTGTCCTTTGTTTACTTTCCGTAGGTAAATATACTGGCCACACATTTAATACTTCCGTCAAAAAAAGTTCTTATTTCAAACATGCTGCGTCGCATTACAAGCATAAGGTAAGCGGCCGCCTTAACAACGTTCAGAAACTTAAAATTATTTTTTTCCATTTCTATCACATTACGTCCTTTTCCGTCGTTGTGGGAAGGAATTGTCTGCAAAAAAAAGTATAACAATGGAGAATAATGACTTTTCAAAAATGAATGTAACGAGACTATATTAATTTTAAATTAATGTATTTATTTTCTTATAAATTACAAAATTTTAACAAAATTAATACGTCAGGAAACAACTAAAACTTTGCGTTAAAAGGACTTTTTGAAATTTGTATGAATCAATATTATAATTTGAAATACTCCTATTTACGCTAAAAAAAATTATGAATATTATATATTAAAAATAACTAGGTATTTTACAAATGTAAACTTCTATATATCGTGTCACGAAACCATTAAATATCCGTAACATCTTTACAAAAAAAACTTAAAAAGTTTTAGCCCTTTCAGTCGGCGTGTCCAGGATAACGGACATGTTGCTAATGTAGGATATCTGTAACCGGTACTGTCCACGTGAACAGAATGCCAAGAGGAAATGATCTTCGGAATGTGTAACTTCGTTCGCCCGTATTTTAATTTTAACTTGGAAACCGTTCTTTGAGTAACAGAGCACGTGGTGCTCGGGAAAAGTTATCAGCTACTATTCTGCAACGTGTCAGTTGTGAAGGAGTTTGCTCAGGATTATGTTAAGTGGTTAAATACTCTAGCGAAGCATTAAGCAATTTATTTTAGACAAAAACGTTAGCTAATATGAAACAAATCATACCTTCATGTAATATGCCAACTTGTTTCGTTTACGCCACCGTGCGCCTACCAAACACCAGAGTTGCAAACTTTTTTCAGAGAAGGTCTCTGAAATCGGCATGCAAAAATTACCAAATTGTAATCTTATGTTTATAAAAAACTAAGTTCAGAAAAATATGTATAATACATTGGCTCTCCTCAACTTAAAAAGTTATTCACCCGCCACAGTTCTTACCTCCATATATATAAACGCTTCTGTCAGGAAATTAAAATGTAAAAAACCAATAATTTAACAACATATTCGCTATAAATGCAAACAAATGTACAGTACTCTCCAGCTGTAAAGGGAAATAAGTACTTTTGTACATTAGGGGTTCTCAAAATGTACGGGGCCAAACCGTATACTATAAGAAATGATTCGTATAATTGCCATATCAATGTATACGAATAGTGAGAAAATGCGAATGGTAAAGTATTTTCCCATGCATCTACGGTACCGTTCCTACATTCGCTCAAGAAACAGTCAAATGCGTATGGAAGTCTATAATCTTGTATAGTACCTACGCTAAACGTTCTTATACAGATGGTACGCCTAACGTGGACACCCCCAACATTTCCGGGACGGTTGTAGATAACGAAATGCGGTTTTCGCTTAATGAAATTGCGTACTGGGGAAGGTGATTTGCCGCAAAGTGACTATTCGTAACATGTGTATGGACAGAAATAAATAAACCCCATATGATTTTTCCCCTGGAAACGTACAATTATTTCAACGGCATCTGAAATAACGTGCAATGAGGAATTCAGTGATATAGCATATGCAATGGAAAGTAACACAGAAATACCAATAAATAATGTGCAAATGAAGGCAGTGGACCTGTACTCACAGCTGTAAGCAAGCAACACGCTCCATAACTCACCCTGGCGGGAACGCTTCCTACTAGCAGAGCAGCTCCAGTCCCCGTAATCTGTTATGGCAAGTGGTATTGCAGTGTGTGGCAGTATGCATGCAATACAAATTTCATATGTATTCCAAATCGTGTAGTTTTTAAATTCTTAATACAAATTTTGTCTGAAATTATTTTTCCGTAAAACTATACTAATGAATGTTGCAACGTTTGATTCTTATCTAAAGTCCTAAAATTTAGACCATATTCAATTGGTCCAGGTCAAATTGTTCTCTAGAACTCACGCGTTTGCATTGAAAAATCCTTTTTATTGATCCAGTGTCAAAGAAAAAAATAATTATACTTTCCAAACCATACAACTTTATTGCTCTGTCTTTTACGGGAAAACTATAATATACCTTTTCAGGAAGAATAATGAATAACGCTAGGAACTTATAGCTGCATTTAGTGTTTGTACCTGAACTTTTGATAAGGACTGGACATTAACTGATCAATCCAAAATACAATTAACATAACGCTATTTTAAACCTTAATTATTAGTTTTCTTATAGTGCGGCATTCGATAATGAAATAAGCTGTGCTACATGCACTCGAAAGCGTAGGATATTAAATTTTCATAACAGACTGGCCGGCGTGTAATAACCTCTCGTCCAGTCTATAACTAAACCTTTTTTTTTTCTTCTTCAAAATTACCGATAATAATGAGTAGAGACCCGGGGATTTCGCGGATTTATTTTGGCAACAAGCCGGACACCACAACCCTTTGTTGACTCAAGCCTCAGTAAGTTGTTTATTGGCTGATGCCCCAGTTTCAACGCAGAACATGTAGAATGGCATTCGGTCCTAGTTTTATTGCAGGTCATTTATTGTTTCAAATTCGTTCATAGCATGTCTTACAAACTGCTAGCTAATTGAAAAGAATGCCTAATGTACGCGTGTTTGAAGTCTAGCTTGTCCTCAAATGGGACATTTCTGGTCGCTGCTACCTCCTCCCACATCCACTGTGTAGACAAGGTTGGTGGGG